>BSBK01002641.1:2465000-2795000 GCA_027943335.1 Chamaecyparis obtusa
TTACACAGCGACAGTTGTCACCGCAGTACACATACTTACTGAGAACTCCCACTTACACAGTACCTTCACTAAACACAGTGACAGTTGTCACCGCAGTACACATACTTACTCAGAACTCCCACTTACACATGCTCAGAGTTAAATCACATGTGCATATAACAACCAACTCCCACTACACATTCGAACATAGAAAAACAAATATCTTGGCACAGTGAACTTACTATAACATAGCCACATTAAATCATAGTTCACGAAACCATAGGGAGTATTTCAAAGCCATAGCCAAAGTTAAACAATTTACTAACCTTAGCTTGTTAACCATAATACAAAGAATGTTAGGATATTACTAACCCCCTTCTAGCTTAATACATAACTTACTACTAACTCATTCTAACATTAAAACTTATTTATATTCTTTTAAATATCAATTTCCACTTAACAATCAACAATAACATAATAAAATCATTTATACACTAACATTAATCATAAAATTAACCATATTTTCCTTTCACAATAACAGACCAATATAACATCAAAATTCTCATTACTAAAAACTTAGTTACAGAATAGGAATTCCTCATCCTTCCTCCTAAGTAACACAAATTTCCAAGTACCAAAGTCAATAGAGAAACTGATAATTCAAAAAAGACAGTATCTGCAGTTATTTAATTAAATCCAATAGATCCAATGTCATAGTCTAACCAAAGATTAACAATTAATTGTCAAGCTAAATATCTATAATCTGTCTAAGATATAAATCAAAGTTAAAACAAAGCTATAATCCACTCCCAACCAAAAGAGTCTGAACATAACAAATCCGAACCAAGACATAAATCCACCCCAGAAGAACTAAATAAAGATGCATAATAAAAAACCAAGCCAGAAGTAGATAGGGGCATGACATCATGCTCAGCTTCTACAGTATCTCTGTTTTCTTTTCTTTGATTTTTTTCTTTAAATAAACATGTAAGCTGTTTTACTTTCATCCATTAGATTTTGTTGCTTAATCATATCCACTGATTTTGCTGCTTTAAACTTCCTCGATTGATGTGTCATTAACACATTTCAATCTCCTTTGTTAGATCTTCCTTGAATTTTGTTAGCCGTAGATCCTTGTAACAAACTTTGACTTTTCACCTTGAAATTATGCGAATCCAGCTCATCAGTTTTGTCATCAAATTGTCTAGTCAACAATATCATTAAATGCTTTTCAGTTCTCCTCGATTAACAAAGAAATGCGTCGGTAAACCTTCATCAGTTAAACTTGTGCTTAGTATACAACACACTGCATCGGTGTATACTGTCGTCGGTGTTTACACTGAGGATCTCGGTAAACATTAAACTGTTCTCTTTTACCGACCAACACTGCTTTGTGTCTTTTAGTTCCTTTCTCCATAATAGATGAATACAACATACTAAAGTCAATATAATGAGATCAAAGACTCATCAATAAGTTATCCAATGCATTCCTTATCCTTATCTGCTATGACCTTCTTTCACCATTCTTCAGATGTCTCGGTAATGATAACTTACAAGATAAGTACTATCAAACTAATAAGAAACTAGTTGACATCAATGACAACATAATACTGATTTAACATATTGTATATCTATACAACTACTTTTCATGTGATCTTCAATCACTGTTTCAACAATCTCTCCAATCAATTGTAAATCAGTTGTAGGTTCAACAATATATATATATATATATATATATATATATATATATGATGGTATAGCAAGTTGTGTTATGCTAATAAACTCATCCCAAGGATAACCAAGCAAAGAATTGTATGCAAGGAAATCCTACTAAAATAAATAATGCAAAAGGATTTCCCCAAGGAAATAATTTTATTCAAAGAAATTCACTAATGGGAGATTACTTGAAGAAAAAGGAAGAGTTTGCTAACCTGAAGAAAATGTCTATACAATTTGATTTGTAGTGTTTATAATGTGTAACAAAGAGAAGAGTGTATCCCCCCACATTAAATAAATTATGTATTCCTTAATGGGAGAAAAATATTTAAGGGGTCATACATACATTTTAAATACTAGCATATTTCCACTATGATATGGCCCTAGATAGGGACTTAATCAGATTAAATAAACACACGAAAAAAAAGAGAACAAAGGAATCACTAACTCTATGGTTATAATATATATATGATGACTCTTGCATATGAATAATAATCGTAGTGAATTGACGTCATCACCCAAAGATAGTAGAGCTAGATGAGAATAATGGAATAAGAACACATAAGTTAAATGAACAAATGTCTTTTTGGTTCAACATTGTGGAGACTAAAAAATATAGATGGTTGCTACTGATTCACATCTTCCCCAAGAAGACAATATAAAGGTACCTTAAAATAATAGAATATGCATGACATACCATATGTATGATATATAGAAGATTTGAGATAAAAATATAATAATGTCACAACAAATTGATCCCTTAATCACCTTGCACCAATGAAGAAACAAGGGTCATATGAATAAATCTAAAGAAAAAACATATAAAAAGTAACACATCAGAGGAGAAGCACATTAAGAAAAATCAAGTAGAAAAAATTATCCACCACACAAGAGGAGGTATTCAAGTGTGTCATCTACCAACCGTTCTTGATGAACATTGGGTAGGGTAGGTGGACAACATATGAGAGGATCAATGTTGAACATTATAGATTGAGTTATTGCAAGTTCTAAACAAGGATCATGTTCTAATGATGATTCACTTTGTTTGTCACAAGGAGTGAGAGTTAAAGATTTGGAAAACCAATAATATATAGTTCATGAATAATTTCAATAGCCTCATAAATATCATCATACTTAGACAATTTAATTTTCTTAAGATTGACTTCCTCTCTTAGGCTATTCATAGGTTGGTCAAAGTAAATCAAAGCATCGTGAGGTGTCTTAGGGGAGGAAATAGTTTGGGAAGTGAACTCATGGGCTTTAGAATTCAACATATATGGAAATGGTCATGAGAACAATAATTATTTTTGTTTTTCTTCATATTTGGGATGGTTTAGAATTAATTAAAATGGAAGTCTTTTCTTCCTTAGGAGAAGGAACAAAAGGAACCTTACTAGGTTAAGAGATAAAAGATGTTGAACATTTATAGGGTATAGGAGGTGGAATATACAAATAGATAGGCAGATGGAAGGTGTAGGAAGGAGTCCAAATATAGGACAATGAGATAGTAAATCTTTAGGGTTTACTAATTTGGAAATAATTTCATGTTTGTTCTTTTGGTAAGATAGGAAGAAATGGTCTTGGTGAGGTTGGGCGGGTTGAGACATTTGAGGCCAAAAGGAGCCAAGGTAAAAGTTTCCATGACCTGCTAAAGTGTGATAGAGACTATGATTGATCATGAAAATTTATCCATTATGGGGAAAATTTTGACACTTATGGATAGGAGAATCATTAGCTTGTATTGAAATGAGCCAAGAAATTCCAAGATTCACTTGGAATTAATTGGAATTTGGGATGGGGATGATGTAGAGGAAGGTGGAGAGTACCAAAAAAATCTCAAGAAACCACAAAAAACCACTTATCTTTTACCAAAGGAATGGAGCATTTTATTCACAATTAGGCCTCTACCCTAGTATCCCTACAAAAGGGGTTAACAAGGCATAAATCTCAGTATAAAATTCATACCCAAAATCAAAAACCATTTTTAGATACTCATTTGGCCCATATATAACATATCTCAAATGGTTAGGGGTTCTTTTGGATTGAAGGGCTCAAAATATGACTATTGTTAAAATAATAACAAAATAGAGAGACATGAAATTGTTTAATGCAATGAGCTAGGAATAAGAAGATTTACCATGAATAATCACAAAACTATGAGCATTTACCAAAGAGCAAAGAAACAAAGGAGAGAATATTTTGAAGGGGGAACAGCATAAAAAAAACCCCCATGATATAATGAAAGTGGAAAAAATGCCTAAGAATGAGAGAGAGAGAGATAGAGTGAGAGCTTAGCTCATATAATAGAGTTCAAGAAGAAGAAGCATCTCATGTGTAGAGAGAAGGAGAGCCATCTCTTTTAATAGAGATGTGAGAAAGGAGTTACATTGTAACTCCCATTTCTATGTATGCCACATTTCACTAGTGTGTGAGACAAGTGTAGGATTCCTCATAAGGAGGAATATCTATTTTCCTTAATAAAGGAAATTACAAATATGACATGTCCTCCCACTTGGACTAGAGGACAAAAACAATAGGATATCTTGGTTTATCCTTACATATTTACCAAGGAAAGATTAAATTCTAACACCCCCCTTTAATCTTTACTTGGGGGTTTACAATCAAAGGGTTTTAAACCCAAATTTGTACAATGAATCTAGAATTTCTCTCTAGAGAGAGGCTTTGTCAAGATGGCTGCTACTTGATCTTCTCCTCTGTAGAAGATGCGGGACACTTGTCTTTCTTGAATGTGTTCTCTGATGAATTGATGATGGAGAGCAATGTGCTTAGATCTTGCATGGTAAACTGGATTTTTTGCTAAGGCAATTGCACTTTGAGTATCACAGTATAAAGGTGTGGGTTCTTGTTGAGGTAGACTCAAATCTTCAAGTATTCTTCTAAGTCATAAAGCTTCTTTAGAGGCAATAGTGCATCTTTTATATTCAGCCTCAGTAGAACATAATGAAACTGATTGTTTCTTTTTACTTTTCCAAGAAATTGCACCTGAACCAAGGAAAAAATAGTAACCACTAGTGGATCTCCCATCATTGGGGTCACCTCCTAGATCTGAATCAGAATAACCTTTAAGAGTAAAATCAGCATTAGCATCATAAAATAAATCATAATTTAGAGTACCTTTAATATACCTTAGGATTCTTTTAGCAACTTTTAAGTGAGATTGTTGAGGTTTAGACATGTATCTAGAAACTAAGCCTACACTATAAGATAAATTAGGTCTAGTGAGGGTTAGATAAATTAAACTACCTACAAGTTCTCTATAAGAAGTAGCATCTATGAAAGGAGATTGCATATCTATCATTAACTTAGTTCCTAATTCACAAGGAATAGAGACATCATTAGCATTAGTCATATCAAATCTTTGTAAGAGATCTTGAGCATACTTAGATTGAGAAATAAATATACCATTAGAAGTTTGCCAAATTTGCATGCTTAAGAAATAGTGCAAGATGCCTAAATATGTCATTTGAAAGTTTTGATTGATTTGAAATTTAATTTCAGAGAGTAAAGGAGTAGAGCTGGAGGTAAGGATTAAATCATCAACATATAAGATAATAATAACAATGTCATTTTCAATATGCTTGATATATAGGTTTGGATCATTTTTACTTCTATCAAAACCTTGAGAAATGAAGAAAGAATTGATTTTAGAGTACCATTCTCTAGGAGATTGTTTTAAACCATAAATAGATTTCTTGAGTTTACATACTAAATGTTCATTACCTTGTTGAATAAAACTTGGAGGTTGAGACATGTATATTTCTTCATGCAAATCACCATTTAAAAAGGCACTTTTAACATCCATTTGGTGAATAGGCCAATTCATTTGAGTAGCTAAAGAAAGAACAAATTTAATGTTAGACATTTTAGCAACAGGAGAAAAGGTTTCATTATAGTCTATTCCTTCAATTTGAGAAAAACCTCTTGCTACTAGTCTAGCTTTAAATTTACTAATATCATTATTTGCATTCAACTTAGTTTTATATAACCATTTATAGGAAACCAGATTTTTACCATGAGGTAAAGGAACAAGATCCTAAGTGTGATTAGAAATCAAAGAGTCATATTCTTCTTGCATAGCGGTTTTCCAATGAGGTTGATTTTTAGCCTATTCAAAGGTTTGAGGATCATTAGATTTAGAGAGAGAAGTCATAAGAGCATAATTGTAGTAGTTTATCCTTCTAGGTTTAAGTCCACCCATTCTAGAAATGTAATCATCACCTTCATTAAGTAAATCTTTAAACCATTTAGGATTTCTCCTAGAATTAATACAAATATTACTAGGAAGAGTAAATAGATTATTACCATCATCATCATCATCATCACTGCTACTACTAGAAGGAACAAAATCATTAGAAGGAGTATCATTACTATCTTTATGTTCATCATTATCCTTTTGAAGAGTATTAGTATTATCCTTAGCGTTAGGAGCAGAAACAGAAGGAACATAAACATTAGGAGTAGAAATTTGAGGAGTAGGGTTGAGAGACAGAGGTTGGTCCTCCACAAGAACTATGTTGTTGTGACTAAAATTAGAATCTAAAATTTGAGAACGGTCATGGACACCATTTTCAGAAATGCAAACATCTCTAGCTATGTGAACTTTATTATTAAGAGGATCATAAACTCTATAACCTTTAGTGTTCTCAAAATAGCCAACAAATATATGAGGTGAGGATTTAGGATCTAACTTTTTCCTTTTTTGTTTAGGTGTGTGAACATAAGTAGTGGAGCCAAAAATATGTAAATGAGACAAATTGGGTTTTCTTCCTGACCAAACTTCTTTAGGAGTTTAATTTGGTAGGGCCTTAGTAGGAGTTCTATTAAGAATATAGGTGGCACATGCCATGGCTTCAGCCCAAAATTTATAATCCATATTTCTAGCATGTAAAAAAAATCTAGCCATTTCTACTATTGTTCTATGCTTCCATTCTACCACACCATTTTGTTCTGGTGTATAAGGAACAGTAAGCTCATGTTTGATACCAAAAGATCTTAAGTAAGAATGGAAAGCATGATTAACATATTTGGTACCATTATCAGTCCTAAGAATCTGAATTTTACAACCACTTTGTCTTTCCACAAAAACATAAAATTCAACAAAAATATCAAGGACTTGATCTTTACTATGTAAGAAATAAATCCAAGTTCTACGAGAATAATCATCAACAAAGGTTAAAGCATATTTAGAGCCTGAAACAGAAGTATTTTCCATAGGACCTAAAAGATCACTATGAATGAGAACTAACTTATTATTAGCTCTCCAAGATGACTTATGAGGAAAAGATTCTCTATGCATTTTACCACTCATACATCCATTGCAATCAAACTTAGAAGGAGTAAACTTAGGTAGTCCATCTACCATATTTTTTTTTGCATTAATGAGATATAATCAGAATTTAAATGTCCTAGCCTTTCATGCCAAATGTGAAAATCAATAGTAGTGAGTAATGAATATCTAGGAGAGGAAAATTGATAAAATTTAAAGAGATTATCATCATCCAATTTAGCATCAACAAATATCTGATTAGTAGTTGGATCAATGATATGGGAATTATTTTTATGAAACTCAACCTTATAATCTTGACATAATTGCAGAATAGAAATAAGGTTAGCTTTCAAATCAAGAACATAAAGCACATCATGTAATTTACCATTTGGAATAGAAACATTACCAGTTCCTTCAACTTGATAGCAATGATTATCAGCTAAAGAAATAGGAATATTCATAGAATCAGGTCGCAAAGAATCAAAGACTTCCTTATGAGATGTAACATGTTGAGATGCACCACTATCAATAATCCATTCAAGTGGTTTAGAAGCATTAAAACAAACAGTAAAAGAAGAACGAGATTGATTTCCATTAGATTTTCCATTTGAGTAGTTTTGATCATCCTTTTGTTTCTTAAAACAATTATGAATTAAGTGACCATCTTTACCACAATAGGTGCAATGTGGCCTATTTGAATGATTGCTCTTATGATAGTTATTGGAAGGCCTAGAATTAAATTGTTGGCCTGAGTTATTATTTGAATTATTAGTATTGTTAGATGTTTGATAATTTTGGTTATTTTGATTAGTGTTAGATGATCTATTGTTATTGTGACTTTGAGATACATATGCATGTTCATGATTTTTAAGTATGCCAATTTGAATCAATTTGCTTCCTCTTGACGCAACATATTTTGAAAGATAACATAAGTTAATTGAGATGCTAAAGAAGGAATAGCTAAGTAAGAGTAAATATTTGTAATAAACTGTTGGAACTATCTAGGAAAACATTTATGAATAATTATGTGGATTATCCTTAAATCAGAAAGAGGAACTTGTAAACCAGTTAGTAAAACTTTAATTGAATCAAACTTGAGCAAAAAATCATCAACAAAGTTGAAATCAGTATACCTAAGGTCTTCAAGTTGGTCTTGAAGCTGGATTTTTTGAGTCTCATCTACACTGTCATAGGTATTTTTCAAGATGTCCCAAGCTTGATGGGCTTCTGTACAAGTAGAAATTAAGACATACAATTCAGGACTTAAGGAGATCCCGATTAAACCAAGTGCTTCCTCATTTTTAGTTTGCCAAGTAGTTTGGTTAGCTTGAGGAGCAGACGCTGCTGGTTTTGAACTGGCATCAGTAGCAATATCTAAAATATGTCTGAATCTAAAGATGAAGGTCATGTGCATTTTCCATGCATGATAATTTGTACTAGTTAACTTTATTTCTGGCATCAGGGTAGTCATGGTTAAATACAAAGATTAAAGTAAAGAACACCTAAACTTGAGATAAATAAATGAAAACCCTTAACAGAACTCAGAATAGAAACTTAGATCCAACGCATGCAAAAGAAACAATATACACTTGCATGCAACAACATAAAGCTATAAAAGCTTACGCCAAGGAGGCATCAAGGAGAAAACAATTACTAGAGGTAAAACTGAAACTAAGAACACTAAACTAATCTATTGAAGCCCGATCACAATCTCTAGAAACACTCTACAGAGAATTACATCTAACCTCTAGGAAAACTATTGCATGTAAGAAAAAGAACTAAATCTATTGCATGCAAAGAGAAAAATGAAAATACTAAATAAGTTTCGAAGCTGCAAAGAAATGTTAGCTAAACTGAAGCCAATAAAATAAAAAATAAAAACACATCCATATGAAGAATCATTGCAGAATATTGATGTTTACAACTAATAGTGAAAGGAAACCACTCCTATGAAAACCCAATATATCTCCAAACTTATATTTGAATTTACCCAAAACAAACTGATAAACAATAATCCTATAACCACTCAATTTTATTTTTTTACCAATACTCTCTTAAATAAACAATCCTATCAATACCTAATAGGTACTATGCATAATCTTTTTAAAACTCTCAATATGCCTAAAACCTAATAAAATTTGATAATAATAATTTCTGAATGCATTAATGAAATAGTATGAATAATGAAATCTACTTTGCTTTACATTTACAGTTATTCCTAACTGATTTTAATGAAATTGTATGATGATTATTTTGGAGAGAAAATGAATACAAATCTCCCAAAATAGTGAGAAAGATTTGTTTAAGAATAAATCACACTTGCAAACCAAAATGTGACTAGTTCGGTATCTATGAAGTGCAATGCTGAAGATAAATATGAGGAAAGAAAACAATTTAATGTATTGATCCTATTTATCCTTTATTAATATTACCCAACACAATCGCTGCATTTAAAGATTGATCAACATACGCAACTGAAACTAGCATGCAACCCTAATACTTAACTGAATACTTAACCAGAACTAGGTCTTTCACACAAAAGAACGCATGTAGAATGAAGGACCAAACCTTGTCGATATTAATGATAGGGCAACAGAATCTCACAAGTAAAGTTCTTGCCAAATGCTAATCCAATTGGAGTGAGATCATTACATCCGGGAACCAGCCGATTTGCATGTCCAAGCTCCAAAAAACCACTAGAATCTAATGCAGGAAGATAAGATAACGCAGGGGAAGGGCGGATATCAGATTCAAACAAACTTTCTGGGCACAATTCTGTAAAAAGATAAGAATACAAAAAATGCATGACCTAGCTTTTAAAGTCACAAATCGATTCCTTAAATGCCAAGAATGGGTAAAGAAAAGCAAGGCTAGAGCATGGAAAGACAAAAAATGTAGGTCTCTACAGTAATTACCTTTCAAATACAAAACAAACACTTAGTAATGAATGCATTCCCAAGAAAAAATGGGTTTTTTTAACAGAAAACACAGATTTCTTGGGCAAACATGACCTCTCAAACGCCCAAATCTCTAGCATGGAACTCTAGAAATAGTGGTGCAAGAGCTTTTGCAAATAAAAATGACTAGTCTTTCAAAACAAAAATAAATTACTTCAGCACAAATAACGGGCTTTTGCAATATTATAACAAACCAAAATTTTGCTACGATAAAACTAGCCCTAACACTCACATATTATGAGATTCATAAGCATGAGCTCTTGCACAAATTCCTTTTTTTTTTTTCTACTTTGAACTTACAAAAACCTTAAATTGATGAACAACAAAGGCGAGTTAGGAAAACATGGGTTAGGGTTTGAAAGAATAGAAATTATAATGATTGCTATTCTTACATTTATAGCAAAAGATTCTAATTAAATAATGCAGATTTGACAAAGCAGATACAAAGAAATTCTTTCTAAACTAAGACAAAAAAATGGAAAAATCTATCAATTACATGAAGTGCTACCGATTTGAAAAGATTCACTGCATGAAACAAACCAGCATCAATATTAATAAAGCTAAATCTCAATATTAGGAAAAGAGATAATTTAAATATTCTAAAAAAAACTTAACTATTATATATTCTATAATAGTTATAACTTATATTTCTAAACGAAACTTAACTAAAAGGGATTAAAATAAAAGAACTAATAAAAAAAACTAATTGCAAGGAACTAATTGAAATAACTAAAATGATATTCAAATTTCTCTAAACAATGTCTCCGAATTTGGAGTCCACCAAGATATGGTAGCTTCTTTACCTACACATTCAAAACATGATTAAACCAACCTGCTCTGATACCATGATAAAATAATAACAAAATAGAGAGATAGGAAATTGTTTAATGCAATGAGCTAGGAATAAGAAGATTTACCATGAATAATCACAAAAATAGGAGCATTCACCAAAGAGAAAAGTAACAAAGGAGACAATATTTTGAAGGGGGAAAAGCATAAAAAAACCCCCATGATATAATGAAAGTGGCAAAAATGCTTGAGAATGAGAGAGAGAGAGAGAGAGAGAGAGAGAGAGAGAGAGAGAGAGAGAGAGAGCTTAGCTCATACAATAGAGTTCAAGAAGAAGAAGAAGTATCTCATGTGTAGAGAGAAGGAGAGCCATCTCTTTTAATAGAGATGTGAGAAAGGAGTTACATTGTAACTCCCATTTCTATGTATGCAACATTTCACTAGTGTGTGAGACAAGTTTAGGATTCCTCATAAGGAGGAATATCTATTTTCCTTAATAAAGGAAATTAAAAATATGACATGTCCTCCCACTTGGACTAGAGGACAAAAACAATAGGATACCTTGGTTTATCCTTACATATTTACCAAGGAAAGATTAAATTCTAACAACTATCCTCTTTTTTGACAATAGACCTAAAAGAAAAACAAATGGAAATTTTCAGACATAACCTTCATTTTATGCATGATATTAGAAATGTAAACATAGTTATAGATTGTTGGAAATATTCAGGAATTAACCAAGTTACTGAGAGGGGAGGGGTGAATCAGTAACTCCAAATTTTCTTCTAATTTTAACATGTATTTTACTTTTTAACCTTTTCATACATAAAGCATGAAACTTGAAAGCATTCACAATAATGACACATAGATTTGGTTACCCAGAAACCTTCCAAAAGAAAGTAAAATTGGGGTGGGGATGAAACCCACAAAGCTTTAATACTGCAGAATAAAGTTGGCCGCTTAAGGCTTACAATTTGATCACTTCTGATGATCTGCCCTGTTAGGAGCAATAAGGATTTCTAAATCCACCCTGTTAAAGGATTTACAAACATACAGTGAAGTATGCACTCGGTAAAGAGATTTTTACAAAGACTGTTAAGTCTACCCGGTTAAAGGATTTAGTACTGATTCACCTGTTAGAATGAAACAGTAGATCTCTGCTTTGCAACTGGATTGCTGATTGAGATTCTCTGATGTACTGATCACCTTCTGTGATGAATTTTTCTTTGCTGTACCTTATACTTCTGAAGCCTTCTGCAATTTTCTTATTTCTGTCTTTCTTTTTCTTTCACATATATTCTCCTTTATATATTTTATTTTATCTTTTTATTTTTACAACATTATTTATATACAAGTCTCAAACAATTAATTACAATTACAATTACACAGTCGGCTTGACAAATAAACATAAGTGCTACTAAGTCAGCCCAAATATGGTTACTCGGTTCCTTCAAACTGACTCGGTGACTTTCTGATACTCGGCGTCCACTGCATTACTCGGCATCGTCATGCACTCGGTAGAAGTGAAGGCACGATTCATACTGATCACTCGGTAGGTTTTGAACTCGATAAGTACTGGTGACTCGGTAGACAAGATGTTACTCGATTTACATTGTCCTGATCGGTTTGTACTTACTTGCTCGGTTTCCACTGCCTGCTCGGTTTGCACTGTCTGCTCGGTTTGCACTGTCTGCTCGGTTTGCACTGTCTGCTCGGTTTGCACTGTCTGCTCAGTTTGCACTGTCTGCTCGGTTTGCACTTGTCTGCTCGGTTTATATCCAGAATGCAAATAAGTGTTGTCACTAGTGGCAATTCTGCTTAATGCCAACAATCTCCCCCTTTGGCATTAGTGACAAAAACACTTATTGGCCAAAATTTATATACACAAATCATGCTGAGTTTTATTTTGATTTTTCAAAATTTGTCTTTGTTATAGGGCTTTATACATTGTCTCCCCCTTTCAATGTGCTAACTGTTTCTTATACAAATCTATAACTGTATACATATCTCTCCTTCTATACATATCTCCCCCTTTTTGACGATAATGCCAAAGGTGCATATACAAGTTATTTACAGAGAGAATCCAAAATTTGATAAGAAATCAGAATGTACCTTCATTATTAGTGCCAGGGTTCTGTCCCAACTTTCTTGCAGGATCTTACATGTTTGTATAGCAATTTGGACTTCTGCAGAGAGTTCAATCATGTGATCTGCTATAGAGAACTGATTGTCATGAATCAATGTTCTGGAATGTTCAATGTGCTTATACATTGTATTCATGATGGGAAGGATCATGTGTTGGATGTCTAGCAGTGTGGACCGGATCCTTGAGTCTTCTTTCAGTAGATCAGACTGCATATTAGATAGGTGTGAAATTATCATGTGATGAGCAGAGCTTGAACTTGGTTCAAGTTGCAGCTTCTGTATGCTAATCTTCATATCCTCATCCATTTTATTCATTTTATCTTTAACATCCTTTGTGAACTCGGCAAAATTGCATAGTCTGGCCAAAAGAGAGGTAGCATTCGAATAAATAGACTCTATGTTAGACAAAACTGAAGACAATTCCACTTGGTTGATAGCTATGTGCTGAGCAATGTGCTCAAGCACTTTATTGTTGAATCTCTTCTCGGCTCTTTCAACTAACTTTTCTGTCCCGGATGAGTCCTCATTGTATTTCTCAACTGCTTCTGCTAATTGTAACAAAACATGCTGGGAGGAGTCTACTTTAATGCCTAATGCATCAGACAAAATGTCCTTAGCATCCTTGATGATTTGATACTCCTTGTCTCTCTCCTCTTTAAGCTTCCATGTGGCTTTTGCAGCCTTCACAACCGATTCAATATTGTTGATCAAAATCAAACAAGTATTGAACTTCAATGTCATCTTATTTTCATTTTCTTTTAGTGCCTTCTTTACTTCATCATTATTCAAGCTCGGAATCAACTGTCTCAGGTTTTGATCAAATATGTCTATCACAGTTTTCCTTGCATTGCTCCATCTCATTTTTATTGGATTCAATAGAACTGCTGGAATCTGTGGGGTAATTTCTTCAGGAGAGTATTTCCACTGTCCCATCTTCTCAACAATAGCATCTTCTATTTCCTTCTGTTCTGCTTCCGATCTGGTTTCATATTTAAAGGATTTTATGTTACTTACTCCAGATCCTGATCCATCTCTAAAGAGTTTGAGCTTTTCTTGAAGGCTTAGAGGAGGCCTTTTGAATACTATGTCTTTATCTGCCTTTTCTACCTTGTCTGCCTTGCCTTTTGTATTTCTCCTTGTAAAGACAGCAGTGGGAGGCACAAATGCCTTAGTGATGAAAACTTTTCCTTTCTTCTTTGCAGGTTCTGGTTCCTCTGTTTTCTCAACCTTTTCCTCTTCTTTTTCATCTATTTCTTCTTTGTCCTCGGTTATCATTTGCATTTTGGCTATCCTCTTCTTTCCTTTGTTTACCGCCTGTGGAAGCTTTATGCTTAGTTCAATTCTCACCTTAGCTTCATCATATGTTCCAAAATATGGAGCTTTGGGATTGACAGGCTGATTTAGAAGAGCTTCAATGATATTCTTGGTTTCATCAATATTTACCTCATAAGGAAGAGGTTTTACATATACAGTTCTCGGTTTAACTGCTTGAATATACACATTATCACAATCTACCATAAAATAGATGTCATCTTTGTAATCTTCCACCAACTTCTGTGGAATCCGGAATTTGTCATTCATTTTCTCTTTGAAAGACTCAAAATAATTATCCATGATGCTTTCAAAGTTTTCACCCATTTCTGCGATGTATTCATTTATTTCATAGAGTACTGGCACATCTTTTCTCCATACAACTTTTCCTTTAGAAGGGAAGAATTTCTGAACATAGAAGAATAAATAGACTAACAAGGATCCAAACTTACATGGATTGTTTTTGGAAGTTTTGATGCTTTCCATGTTCTTGTTAAACTGTTTCAACAATAAGTCTACTAGGTCAAATGTTAAGTTGTTTTTGACCACTTTGTATGCTAGGTCAACAGCTTCACAGGAGACACTGTTCTGTCGACTAGAATTGTAAATCTTGTGGGCAATGATATGTGTACCAAACTTCAGTTCGGCGTCGGTAATGCTGCTAACCTTCATGCCTCTACCATCCCACTCGGCTAGGGTTTTCTTCTCTAGTTCTGTCCGACCTAGGGTTTTGGTAGTTTTAGCTTTGTTCAACATGGGAAGACCGGTGACTTGTTGAATCATTTTCTTTGTGATCTCAATAGGTTGCTCAAGCCAAATCTTGCCATCGTGTACTCGGCTGAGAATGTACCTAACCCATTTATCTTGAAAGTTTCGAGGAAGATGTGCAATGTGAACTAAACCCTTATCTTCCAGATGTTTGTGCTTGGGCTTCAAAATACCATCCACACATAGTTCCTCATGCATAATGTCTAGTTCTAGGTTTCCCATTTCTTGAATTGAATAGTTAAAATGATTGCGGATATCGTTAATAAGCAGTACCTTAGGAGGAATCTGAGATTGAGCTCCGTTCGGATCTAGGGCTGCTGCAATAGCAGGCACGATCTTAAAATCTGGTGCTTTCCACTCCCCTTGGACTAACATATCAGATCCTTTCTTCGCTGAAGTGCTGGATGATGCCATGGTAGCTCACAGAAAATTCTTTTCGCAAAAGTATTAAATCGCCGGGTTGCCCTTGAAGTTTTCTGCTCTCAAAGTGCTAAAGATTTGCGGTGAAGAATGAGTTCGATTACTTGCCTTTTGTTTACAATTCTGTCATTAATGCTCATTTCAAATTAGGGTAGGAATTCTGACAGACTGTCACCCACTAAGAATTAATTGCTCGAAAAAGACTTCGCAGCTCGGTGAACTCGAGAATTCATAATGCTCCGACCTCGCTCGGTAAAGACAGGTACCGACCTTGCTCGGTGAAGACTATACCGACCTTGCTCGGTGAAGACTATACCGACCTTGCTTGGTGAAGACTATACCGACCTTGCTCGGTGAAGATTATACCGACCTCCCTGTGATCTCACTGCATCTTGTATGCTGATTTAGACTTTTCTTTTAATTTCGGTTCTGGAATTGCTTGAGATTGATCTATGAGAATACAGTTCCAGTGCTTCCTTGGAAATTTAGTTTGAGTCGGTAGAGCCATCCATTCCATTACTTGGACTGGATTGCTCGGTAGCTTTAGGAATCCATTTTTGTCTCACCTGTTTCCTGACCTTAGTTGCTTCATTCTTCTTTCCTTCTTCAATTTCACTAGCATTCATGCAGTTTCTGGCTATGTGACTGAGTTTAGTGCATTTGAAACATCTTATGGTAGTATCTCTTTTCCTTAGATGATGTTTTATGCAATTCATGCCAATGTGTCCATATTCTCCACAGTAATGACATCTACACCAGGTGTTGTAGTCCCATCCAAACATTGCTTTCACAATTTTTTCTGCTGGATTAAATGTCTTGGATCTGCACTCGGATGCCTTGTGACCTTGTTTGTTGCACTTGTGACAATTACCTCTGAATCTAGGTTTTTCCCTGCATTCATTTGC
Organism: Chamaecyparis obtusa; assembly: GCA_027943335.1. NCBI lineage: Eukaryota > Viridiplantae > Streptophyta > Pinopsida > Cupressales > Cupressaceae > Chamaecyparis > Chamaecyparis obtusa. The sequence goes on from BSBK01002641.1 coordinate 2,481,278, forward strand.
TTTGTGACCGGGTTGATTGCAGCTATAACATTTTCCATTGAATTCTACTTTTTCATTGTTCCAACATTTATTTGAAGTATGTCCTATTTTACCACAATGATTACAAGTAGGTTTTTGATTTCTTTGAGTACCTTGTTTAGAGGATTCGCCTTCTTCTTTGTATCCAAGTCCTGCTTTTCCTTTTTGCCTATGAAGATTTCGTTCATACAGCTGATTCAAGTCTTCTTGACTTTTCAGCATTCCTTCATTGATTTGTTTTTCAGTGTTTAGGTCATCCATCAATCTTAGATTGGTTTCCTTTTCAGATCTTAGTTCTTCTCTTGTGTTTTCTATTTCTGATCTTAGATTTAGAATTTCTTCATTTGTATGAGAGATCTGATCAATTAGATTTTCTAGCTGAAGGGTTTTGTTTTGGACTTCAATGTTTCTTCCATCTAATTCATCTTTCAACTTGTTTCTTTGTTCCAAGATCTCACAGAATCTTGTAGAGTGTAGTTCTTGTTCTCTTTTCAATTTTCTCACTTCTTCCTGCAGAGACCCATTCTTTTCTAGGAGTTCTTTGATAGCATTGTTTGCTTCATCTGAGTTATTTGAGGGAAGAAGATCTTCAATCTTTTCTTCAATGTAATTCTGATCATTCATCTGATTTGCAAGTTCCTTCCTTCTCCTTAGGGATTGGGAAAGATGTTCTTTTGCTTCTTTGAGTTTAGCTATGTCCATTTCCGGATCTAGCTTTTCATTTTCAATCACCTTGTTCAGTTTGAATACCTCCATTGTCCTGGATCTTTGCTCAAGCTAGTTAAGCTTTGTCTTGAGAACCAATGCTGCTCTGATACCAATTGTTGGAAATATTCAGGAATTAACCAAGTTACTGAGAGGGGAGGGGTGAATCAGTAACTCCAAATTTTCTTCTAATTTTAACATGAATTTTACTTTTTAACCTTTGCATACAGAAAGCATGAAACTTGAAAGCATTCACAATAATGACACATAGATTTGGTTACCCAGAAACCTTCCAAAAGAAAGTAAAACTGGGGTGGGGATGAAACCCACAAAGCTTTAATACTGCAGAATAAAGTTGGCCGGTTAAGGCTTACAATTTGATCACTTCTGATGATCTGCCCTGTTAGGAGCAATAAGGATTGCTAAATCCACCCTGTTAAAGGATTTACAAACATACAGTGAAGTATGCACTCGGTAAAGAGATTTTTACAAAGACTGTTAAGTCTACCCAGTTAAAGGATTTAGTACTGATTCACCTGTTAGAATGAAACAGTAGATCTCTACTTTGCAACTGGATTGCTGATTGAGATTCTCTGATGTACTGATCACCTTCTGTGATGAATTTGTCTTTGCTGTACCTTATACTTCTGAAGCCTTCTGCAATTCGCTTATTTCTGCCTTTCTTTTTCTTTCACATATATTCTCCTTTATATATTTTATTTTATCTTTTTATTTTTACAACATTGTTTATATACAAGTCTCAAACAATTAATTACAATTACAATTACACAGTCGGCTTGACAAATAAACATAAGTGCTACTAAGTTGGCCCAAATATGGTTACTCGGTTCCTTCAAACTGACTCGGTGACTTTCTGATACTCGGCGTCCACTGCATTACTCGGTATCGTCATGCACTCGGTAGAAGTGAAGGCACGGTTCATACTGATCACTCGGTAGGTTTTGAACTCGGTAAGTACTGGTGACTCGGTAGACAAGATGTTACTCGGTTTACATTGTCCTGATCGGTTTGTACTAACTTGCTCGGTTTCCACTGCTTGCTCGGTTTGCACTATCTGCTCGGTTTGCACTGTCTGCTCGGTTTGCACTGTCTGCTCGGTTTGCACTGTCTGCTCGGTTTGCACTATCTGCTCGGTTTGCACTGTCTGCTCGGTTTGTACTGTCTGCTCGGTTTGCACTGTCTGCTCGGTTTGCACTTGTCTGCTCGGTTTATATCCAGAATGCAAATAAGTGTTGTCACTAGTGGCAATTCTGCTTAATGCCAACAATAGATACCTATTTTAGTGTTATAAAACATATGTCAAAATTTTATAGGGTTGTTTTGGAACACATTCCTCAAATTTGGATCGTTCTCCCTTAATTTAAACCTACCAGGGTTTCAAACCTATTTGTAGTAAAATAGGCATAACTTTCATGTAACACAATTAAATGAAACAAAACCAGTTTAAAATAAAATTTTATTTATTCCTCCATCAAATGAAATTTATTTTAGATCATTTGGTGGTTGTACATTGAACTTGGATATTTCTGATGCATTTAATATGTTTAATGACTACATTATCTTGTTGAGTGTTGTTGGAATCAATATTGTTTTCATTTTCATTTTGTCACTGATGTCAACATATGTTTCTATGAAGAAAATAGACTGGTGGTTATTACAGTGTATGGATACTGTACGGTTGATTTAGAATGAGCGAACACAAATTTTTGCATAGGGAAGTGTTGTGATCTTATATCCAAGATCGCATGCCGTAATAATTCATATTGGTTGAGTTAAATAAGATTTAGTGAAGACTAGTTACTGGACTATGACAATGGAAGTTGACAAAGTAAGTCTCCGAGTTTTGAATATATCTTACAAGCGATATGGATTCAGTACATGTGAGCTTAAGGAATGTCAGATAACATATTAAAGAGTGATATGTGATCTTAGCAAGTCATGGGAAGCATAACAATGTCAATGGTGGTGTATGTTTTGGAGGAGACCTATTTGGGGCCGACTTCATAATTGTAGCGTGTATTATGAATAGCGAGCATGAATTACGAATGTTGGACCTTAATTGTTGAAATGTAATTGTTGTATACTTTTTATAGATACCATGTGTATCTTAGAAAGGGGTTATGTAATTATTTGTATATTAGGAAAGCCTAGTTGGCCAACCTAATCATTTATTTGTAATAGGGTATTATATATAAGATCTTTTCTTTTGAAAAGGTGTGTAGTATGAAAAAGAGATGTAAAAGAGGAGTGTGAAAGATATGATCTTGTATCTACTAGATGTAGAGTAGAGGATAGTTTATACTTCATTGGAACTGATCAAGAAAAGATATTTTCTATCAAATAGTTCAAAAGGATTGTGTATTTCCTTACATGCACTTGTGTTGTGAATAGTGAGTTCTAGAGGTGGACATAAACTTCTTTGGGCACTAAGCCTAGGCAGTGAGCCTACTCTTTTCTTTGACTCCTAACATGGTCTGTCCTTTAACATGGACTGTGTACTATAATGTTTTAATAAGCTCCTAATAGGGCTAGTCCTTTTAACAAGGATACAATACTCTTAGTACATCATTTGTGGGTTCTATTTCCCACTGGGGTTTTACCTTTAACAGGGTTTCCTCAACAACAAAATATTGTGTTATCGTGTTGGCATTTACTATGTTCATTTGACTTGTTGTAGCTACTATTCAAAGTTCAAAGTTTAAATAATCTATCCCACAAATGAGTCACCCTCCCCCCCCCCCCTCAATTGTGTTGGTGGAATTTTATTCCTAACAATATCTATAAAAGACACTACACGATGAATATTACCGAAAAAATTACTGGAAAAATCCAGGAATAACCATAAATAAAATGACCACAACTACTTCCAAACTCCATGAAAAAAAAGAAACAAAAAAAATGAAAGGTGAGTCAATTATCTATCATTAAAAATTAATTTAATATCATTAAAGGACAAGGAAAATCCATACAAAGCCAAATAACAATCATATTTTCTGAAATAAAATATATTATTTTAGACATGTGAACTTGTATTCTCTTGTTTGCATTCTAATCCAAAACCTTCCCAACTCTAGAATTTGATTTGGGGGATAATATTCATACATATTACATATAGTTATGTCCCTTAAACCATCCTACAACTACCCATTAACAACTTTTGACAAACTTTATAAAAAATTGTCACTTCACAAGAAATGTTGTCATAACAACATTGATAAGTTTGTGACAACTTTTGCATCTTTTCTACAATTGATCCCAAACTTTCAAAAATATTTCCAAATACATAAAATGGCCTAAAATGTCCTTATTTATACAAAATAACACAACACAAACAAAAACACAATTTTTGACCATGTTGGCCAAACTTAGGTCTCTAGGGTGTTCTTTCACCATACTCCCAAGGAATAGAAAATTTGAGGTCCACCTCAAATAGGAATCTTATTTCTTGTCTTCCAATTCCTTTCTAATCTTTCATGATTGTATTTTTGTAGGAACACAAATATATTTATTTCCATTGGTACTTGTGTGCTTTTCAATCCAATATGTTTCTTGAGGCAAGGCCAATTTGGCAATACCCATGGTTTGTTTCTTGTTTCCTCATTCTAAATTTAGGATTTACTGCCATTAGGGCCAGATGTCCTCTTTCATCCACTTTTCCTTCATTACCTATACAAGAAACAAGTATATTAAAGAAATCATATTCTTCTTCTTTAATCTTCACTTCTTCCCACCTCATGTTCTTTTCCATACACAATCTTCTCTTCATTATTCCCCAAAATCTCTGGCATTACCTCAAAATCACTCAGACATTCATTTTCCTTTTGAATTTCTCACCCATTCTTTTTTTCTCCTTGACATAAATATTTTTGACTCTCTATTTTTCTCTTGAGAACCATGTTATCTTCTTACCCTCCATAACTATCTTCTCTCGTTGCACTATCCTTGAGTCATCTATAGCCTCTTGTATTGTCACTTCCTCTTCCTAAACTGTTACCATAACTGATAGTAATGTTGAAGATTGATTATTTGATGGAGATGATGATGAAGACTGACAAAGATAAGAGGAATACATAATAGTCAAAAGGTTAGATCAGTTATTGTCTTTTCATTGATGTCAAGAAATTAATTTCTGGTTTATATTATGTTTCCATATCATTCAGTAAAGATAAGATGAATGAGTTAAGGAGAAGAAGAAATGAGAAGTTGAGAAGTTGAAGAACTTGATTGGGCAATTGATACAAATTGGACAATGATTAGATTATTTTGATATAATTATTTTCTACCTAACATATGAGTATGTTAAGTCAGTAAAGCATGGCGATGAATATTTGATAATTTGGTAAGTGAAGTTGTTTTGGCTACTGAGCAAAAAATTCACTTGGTAAGGTAAAGGTAAAAATATAGGTCACTCAGTAAAGCGAAAGGAACCCAGGATACTGAGTGATGTAACTAAAATTATAATGAAGAATACCAAGTGAGGAACAATATTAAATAAGGATTGAATTGACATTTAATGATTAGATATGATGAGATGGATGATCATGATGCTAAGGAAAGTTAGTTACAAGAGATCTATGGATAGGAAAATTCAAAGTGAAGATCTATGGCAAGATCTAAGCAGAAAAAAGAGATGGAATAAGTTTCTATAAAAGTTCAAGTTCCTAGGTGAAAAGAAAATGTGTTATCGAGATTCAATTTCAAGGTCTAATGAATTGAATGGTCAAGATTGATTAAAGGAAAATGTAATAGATGAGATTAAGAGGAAAAAAAATGTCTATATAAAGGATGATCTTATATGGACAAATGGCTGGCAAATTGAATAGTTGAAGGGTTACCGACTATTGTAGAGAAGAAGGAATAGAGAGATTCCAAGTGGGGAAATAATGATTTGATGAAGTGTTGATGCCAATAGATAATGAAGAATTGAAGTGAAGACAATAGAGTGCACAAGGATCTGATTGAGAAAAGATAGTTGCAAATTTACAGGTCAATTTTATTATTGTTTCTTACTAGCATTTGTAACAGAGGAATCTCTTAACAGAGTAAACTTAACAGTCTTATTGTAAAATCCTTGAGAAAGGTGACATTCTAAGAGTGTTTAAAGCCCTCTAACAAGGCCACTCCTAATAGGGTGAATATCCTAAAAAATCCAAGGTAAATCTCTTAATTGGGTCACACCTAACAGTGTGTATTGTAATCTTTAACGAGATTGGCTCTTAACTAGGCGTACTTCAGAAGAGTATTTTCTTAGTGGGTGAGAATTCCCATAGTGGTTTTTCCCAAAGCTGGGTTTCCACATTAAATATTGTTGTTACATGTTGTGAATGATTTATGTGGAAGATTTATTGATTTTTATAGTTTATTTACTGATTTTAGTAAATAGTGAACTGTATGTTATCGAGTTGCTATCGAGTTAATTAGAGAAAGTTTTAAAGGTATTTTGGATCAAGGATTATTGATTCACCCCCCTCTCCATAATCCAATAATTGGTATTAGATCTAAGTACTCTGAAGAGATAATTTTAAAAGACTTGAGTAAAAGATCCAAAGATGTATAGGAGAGAAGTGCCTAAGTTAAACAAGGAAAGTTTCTATACATGGAAAAGTAGAATGAGATAGTATTTATCTAGGATTGGAGACTCTGAAATGAATCTGATTGATAATGACTACACTCCACTGCCTACTGGACCTTTAATACTTGATCAAATGAGAGAAAAGAAGGAACACAACTCGGTTATGATAGAGATTGCTTCTTCCCTCTCTGATTCTAAATTCAATGATTTTAAGGATTGTGTTAATTCAAAAGAGATGTGGGATAGGCTTACATTTATCTATGGAAGAGATCAGCATGTACAAAAAGCTAAAGTTGATAGTCTGAGAGGAAAATATGATGAAATGAGGATGACAGATGAAGAGAACATCACACAATATAGCAACATAATCAAGGAAGTTACAAGTGCCATTAGAGGTGTTGGTGGATCAATGACTAATGAATAAGTGGTAAGTAAAATCTTGAGAAATCTTTCTTCTAATTATGTTATTAAAGTATCTGCAATTTAGTAATTGAGATCTATACCAAAAAATGTTGTTACTCTTGAAGCCCCAATTGGTAAGCTGACTACATTTGAGCTTGGCAATTATGATAATAGTCTACTGACCATTGAAACTTCCTTCAAGTCATCTATGAGCATTGGACCTTCAAGAAGAGAGAGATAAAGTCACAGTAATTCATATGGAAGTGAATATGATAGTATTTTGAATGAAGAAAAAGAACAAGAAAAATTTGAAGCACTACTGGCTAACCGACTACCTACAAGCAAAGGAAAGTACAAAGGTAAGTTACCATTGAAATGTTTCAATTGTAATAAGATTGAACATATTACATCTAGATGTCCTGACAATGATATAAATGATAAGTATGAAAAAAGAGACAAATGACACCAAAGATTCAGAGACTTTAAGGAAAAAGGTAAGAAGTCTTTCTACCTAGCTGAGGAAGGTGTAAATGATGATCAATATGATGATACCAAGGAAGGATATGAAATTTTCTATGTTGTAGTAAAGGAAGAATTAGATGAGGAAAATTATGAAGATGAAAAAGAACTTATTTCTCATGTAAGTAAACCAGACCCTTGGATTATTGATAGTGGTTGTTCACATCATATGTCTGGTGATATTAATAAATTTGAGAACCTAAAAGAATATGATGGAGGATTTGTTAGATTTGGAAATGATGCTCCATGTCCTATGAAAGGTAAAAGATCTATTGTGTTGAATGAGAAGATGAAATGTAATGATGCATATTGGGTTAGAGGATTGAACTATAATTTGTTAAGTTTTGTACAACTAAACAATACTGGCCACTGACTGGAATTTCAAAATAGAAAAGTCAAGATCTATGGTACTAATCGAGATCTAATTGGAACTATAGGACAATTAAGAGGTAATTTATTTTATCTTTAGACTGATGCAAGGAGTTTCTCTTTTGTTAAAAATGAAGATGTATGGTTATGACATAAGAGGATGTTTCATGTGAATTTTGATAACTTGATCAATGTAAGTAGGAAGAGTAGAGTTAGAGGACTAAAGATTATGCAAACTTGAGAAAGCGATGTGCAAGGAATGTCAAATTGGTAAGATGACTAAGTCTAGTTTTTCAAGAAAATCTTACTCTACAAATGGTATTTTGGAATTATTTCACACTGACCTTTGTGGTCCTATGAAAGTTCAAATCTATTATGGAGATTAGTAATTTATTTATTTTGTTGATGATTATTCAAGAATGATGTTTGTTATGTTTCTAAAAGAAAAATCTGACACATTTGAAATATTTAAGTGGTATAAGGAAAGAGTTGAGAAGGAAACATGTAAACAACTGAAGTATTTGAGATCTAATAGAGGAGGTGAATTTATCTCTGATGAATTTAGTATCTTCTATAATGAGCATGGAATTAAATGACAATTGTCTGCAATGAGGACTCCACAACATAATGGGATAGCTGAGAGAAGGAATAGATCTATTGTTGAGTGTGCTAGAACTTTATTGATTGATAAGAAGGTTTCACAAAAAAATTGGAGAGAATCTATAAATACTGCAATTTATACTCTCAACCATATACAACTAAATAAAGGAACCAACAAGACACCCTCTGAACTATGGTTTGGTCACACACCAAATGTAAGTTATTTCAAAATCTTTGGAAGTAAGAGTTAAATACTAAAAGATGCTAGAAATGGAAAGTTTGACTCTAAAGGTGATGAAGGAATATTTCTTGGTTATTCATCAAAGAGAAAAGCATATAAATGTTTAATCAAGGATTCTAACAAAATTGTTTAAAGTGAAAATGTAAGAGTTGATGAATTTGTAGAAAATAATGAAGAAGACAAAAAAAAGGAACTTGAGGATAATAATAGATTTGTTTATGTACAAGATGGTGATTCGGTTGACATAATTGAGAAATAGAAAGAAGAAAATGATGAACAAGATGAGCCTCCACTGAGAGATGAAAAAAATGATGATTATTCTACAAAATATGTAAGAAGACACCACTCACTAAGTAGAACTATTAGACACAAGAATGCAGGAATCATGACAAGAAATAAGTTAAAAGATAACACATGTTTGTTTTCTAAATTTGAGCCAAGACTAGTAAAGGATGCATTAGAAAATGAAGATTGGATTAATACTATGAAAAAAGAAATTGATCAAATTAAAAATAAAAACACTTGGTCATTGGTACTAAGACCTAAGGAAAGGAATGTGATTGGAAAAAAATGGATTTTCAGAAATAAACTCAATGAGAAAGGAGATGTGATCAGGAATACAACAAGATTAGTTTGCAAAGGGTATGCACATGAAGAAGGTATTGACTATGGTGAAAATTTTGCCCCTGTTGCTAGATTAGAAGGTGTAAGGATATTACTTCCATATGCAGCTTATAAAGAATTCAAAGTTTATCAAATGGATTTTAAATCTGCATTTATGAGTGGAATTCTTGAAGAAATCTATATTGAACAGTCTGATGGATTTGTTGATAAGAGCAACAAGGATATGGTATGCAAAGTGCATAAAGATTTATATGGATTGAAGTAGGCTCCCTGAGCATGGTATGAAAGACTGCACTCTTATTTAGTTAATATTGGATTTTAAAGGACTAGTGATAACAACAATTTATACTTGAAATTTGACAAGTCTGATGAAATTATCATTGCTATGATATTTGTTGATGACATTATATTTGGTGGTAATGAGATAATGTCTAACTCATTTGCTGAGGAGATGAGAAAATAATTTGAGATGTCTATGATAGGAGAGATTAAATTATTTATTGGACTTCAAATTCAACAAGTAAAGGATGAGATCTACATGACTCAATCAAAGTAAATCAAGGAGATCATGAAAATATTCAATATAGAAGACTCAAAACTGGTTGGAACATCGATGGTTACTGGGTGTAATTGTCTAAGGGAGATGATACTAAGGAACTGTATGAGACACTTTACTGATCCATGATTGGTAAAATACAATATATTTTACATAGTAGACCTGATATAGCACATTTAGTTGGTATTGAAGTAAGGTTTTTTGCAAACCTAGAGGAGACACATTTTTCTATAGTTAAAAGAATATTCAGATATCTAAAAGGGACTGAAGATTTTGGTATGTTATATAAAAGAGGAGGATATTTTGATCTTAAGGTATATAGTGATGCTAAATGGGCTAGAAATATTGATGACATGAAGAGAACTAGTGGTGGAGCTTTCTTTTTAGGAGAAAGACTAGTGAAATGGTCAAGCAAGAAACATACTTGTATTTCACAATCTACTACCGAAGTTGAATATGTGGCAATTGCTATAAATTGTTCTAACATTGTATGGATCAAAAAACTATTGGAAGGTATGCATGAAAAGATTACTAAGCCTATTATAATTTATTGTGATAACACTGGTGCTATCAACATATCAAAGAACCTTGTGATGCATTTGAAAAAAAAACATATATCTATTAAGTATCACTACTTGAGAGAGCAAGTAAAAGATAAGAATGTGATATTGGAGTATGTGGATCCTAAAGAATAGATAGCTGATATCTTTACAAATCCATTACTGAAGGATTATTTTGAGTATCTCCAAGGTAAGTTAGAGGTTCTTCCCCTATCTAATGTTCATTAAGGAAAGATGCATGTTGCATCAATTCAAGGACTCAATAGAATATCTATCTTGTGAGTTGATGCTAAATGTTTACTCTTTAGGTGAAGCCTGAAGTTGTGAAGAAGGAAGTTAATGACTGCAATGGAAAATCTATACACTGGAGGTATATCTGAGAAGTTTATGTTTCTTTGGTATTGTCTTCAAAGAGGGAGAAGAACAAAAGATGGAGATAAAAAAAATATACATCATAGAGGGAGAATAGTATTAGGAGCTGAATAAGTCGATTGATATAAGAAGGAGATGTTTACTAAAAGAGAAAGAACAATAATTAAGAATTGTATATCACAGAGGGAGATGAGTATTAGCAGGGAGATGAAATGAATAAGATAATGTTGCTAATGATATTAGAATGGAAAGTGTTACTGACAGAAAGAGAAAGACTATAGATGAAAGATCAAGAAAGGAAAAGCTACAACTCAGAGGGAGTACAAAATATGAATGACAGTGAACGATACCATCATCAATTGAACACTGAATTTTTTTAGTGTTTCCATCTATGCCAAAGAGGGAGATTGTTACCATAACTGATAGTAATGTTGAAGATTGATTATCTGATGGGGCTAATGATGAAGATGAATAAAGATAAGAGGAATACATGATAGTAGAAAAGTTAGATCAGTTGTTATCATTTCATTGATGTCAATCAATTGATTTCTAGTTTATATTATGTTTCCATATCATTTAGTAAAGATAAGATGAATGAGTTAAGGAGAAGAAGAAATGAGAAGTTGAGAAGTTGGAGAACTTAATTGGGAAACTGATATAGATTGGACAATGATTAGATTATGTTGATATAATTGTTTTCTACCTAACATATGAGTATGTTAAGTTGGTAAAGCATGGTGATGAAGATTTGACAATTTGGTAAGTGAAGTTATTTTGGCTACCAAGAAAAAAAGTCACTTGGTAAGGTAAAGGTAAAAAGATAGGTCACTTAGTAAAGAAAAAGGAAATCAGGACACCAAGTGATGTAATTAAAATTCTAATGAAGAACACCGAGCAAGGAACAATATTAATTAAGGATTGAATTGATATTTAATGATTAGATATGATGAGTTGGATGATCATGATAGTAAGGAAAGTTAGTTACAAGAGATCTATGGATAGGAAAATTCAAGGTGAAGATCTATGACAAGATCTAGACAGAAAAAAGAGATGGAATAAGTTTCTAGAAAAGTTCAAGTTCCTAGGTGCAAAGAAAATGTGTTACCAAGATTCAATTTCAAGGTATAACGAAATGAATGGTAAAGATTGAGTAAAGGAATATGTAGTATATGAGATTAAGAGGAAAAAACATGTCTCTAGAAAGCATGATCTTATATGGACAAATGACTGCCAAACTAAATAGTTGAAGGGTTATCGACTATTGTAGAGAAGAAGGAACATAGAGATTCTGAGTGGGAAAAGAAGGATTTGATGAAGTGTTGATGCTAGTGGATAATGAAGAATTGAAATGGAGAAAAAAGAGCACACAAGGATCTAATTAAGAAAAGATAGTTGCAAATTTATAGGTCAATTTTATTATTGTTTCTTACTAGCATTTGTAATAGAGAAATCTCTTAACAGAGTAGACTTAACAGTCTTATTGTAAAATCCTTGAGAAAGGTGACATTATAAAGAGTGTTTAAAGCCCTCTAACAAGGCCACTCCTAATAGGGTGAAGATCCAAAAATATCTAAGGTAAATCCCTTAACTGGGTCACACCTAATAGTGTGTATTGTAATCTTTAACCGAATTGGCTCTTAACCGGGTGTACTTCAGAAGAGTATTTTCTTAGTGGGTGAAAATTCCCATAGTGGTTTTTCCCAAAGATGGTTTTCAAAGTTAAATATTGTTGTTACATGTTTTGAATGATTTATGTGGATTATTTATTGATTGTTATAGTTTATTTACTAATTTCGGTAAATAGTGAACTGTATGTTATTTAGCTACTACCAAGTTAATCAGAGAAATTTTTAAAGGTATTTTCGATATGGGATTACTGATTCACCCCCCTCTCTATAATCAAACATAAACATCACCCACTTCAACATCAATTTCATTATTACTTTCATTAGTTTGAAAAAATTCAAAAGAAATTTCTTCCACTTCTTTTTCAATTGGTGTTTCAAACAACATGTTCTTAGAATATTTTACCTCTACCATTACCTCATTTTTCTTTTCTTCATACTTTCATATGGACTTCTTCCCACTTAACACAAAGCTTTCAATTCCTATGAACTCACCCTTCAAGACTATTAATGCACATTTATCCCCATCCTTTTCCATCTCATATGTGTTTTTTTCCTTGTTATAGTTTGTTTCCTTTCTATAATACCTCAACCTTCAAAACACAAGAAGACATACGTCCAAATGCATAATATAAAAAATTGTTTTATCCTTATAAGGCTCTATGTAAAATTAAAATTTATATTTCTCACTAACGATTATTGTGGTACCTATTTGAAGCCAAGTCACTAAATAGGGCATCGGGTGTGGCATTCTTTCCGAACCCAATTTATCTACCATGTATTCTGACACAATATTTATCCGTACAAATATAAAAAATCACAACTTGAAAATATTTACCTTTAGACTTGTTGGTAGTTTGGAATAATCTTTCCTTTTCCATCTTTCTTTCTTTGTCAGCTGCCATTTCTTCCTCCTATATCATCTTTTCCATTTCTTCCTCTCGTAGCTTCTCGGTTACTTTGAGAAATCTACTTAAAACATGTTGATTCTCTTTTCCCATATTTCTTCTTAGTAAGAGCCATATTTAAACATCAAATATAATTGAACCCTATTATCCAAAATGACACAATCACTTTCCAAAGATCTTCTAGGTCTGATACCAACTTGATGTAGAGGAATGTGGAGAGTACTAAAACAATCTCAAACAACCACCAAAAACCACTTATCTTTTACCATGGGCAAGGAACATTTCATTCACAATTAGGCCTCTAGCTTAGTAGCCCTCCAAAAGGGGTTAACAGAGCATAAATTTCAGTATAAAATTCACAAACAAAATCAAAAACCATTTTTAGATACTCATTTTTCCCATCTATAACATATCTCAAAATGGGTAGGGGTTCCTTTGGAGTGAAGGGCCAAAAAGATGAGTATCCTCATTTTTGACAATATGCCTAAAAGAGAAACAAATGGGGGTTTTCAACCATAGATTTCATTGTAGGAATGCTATCAGAAATTTGAACAAAGTCATAGATACCCATTTTGGCATTATACAACATATTTTAAAATGTTTTAGGGTTTTTTTTAGAAAACATGCCTCAAATTTGGACCATTCTCCCTCAATTTAGACCTACCAGGGTTTTAGACTTGTTTGTAGTAAAATGAGCATAAATTTCATGAGACAAAATGAAAAGAAACATAAAAAATTTAATCATTCATTCCTCCATCACCTCAAATTGGTTTTATATCATTTTTTGGTCGTACCTATTTGTACAAGACACTGCAAGGTGACTGTTACTAGAAAATATGGGAACAACCATCAATAAAATGACCATAACTACTTCCAAACTCCATGAAAATAAATGAAACCAAAATAAAATGAGAAGGTGATTTGATTATATATCATTCAAAATCAACTAAAGTTCATTAAAGGAAAAAAAAAAACCCATACAAATAAAAATAACAGTCAATTTTTTTGGAAAAAAATTAAATTATTTTAGACATGTAAATTTGTATTCTCTTCTTTCCATTCTAATACAAAACCTTCCCAACCCTGGAGTTAGAGTTGGAGAATCACATTTATACATATTCCATATATTTATGTCTCTTAAACCAGCCTACAACTACCCATTAACAACTTTTGACAAACTTTGAAAAAATTGTCACTTGACAAGAAAAGTTATCATAACAAAATTGACAACTTTGTGACAACTTTTGTATTTTTTAACCAATTGATCCTAAAATTTCACAAATAGTTTCAAATACATAATAATGGAATCAAATGGATTTATTTACATAAAATAACACAAAAAAAAACAAAAAATCAAATTTTGACCTTGTTGGCCAAACTTAGGCCTCAAGGGTGCTCTTGCACCATAAGGCAAATGTGACATCTAAGAACTTCTAACCAACTTCAACATGAAGAGTGAGAGAACCAAGGTAGGAAAAATAAAGCCATTGAAATTTTTAATAATCACATCTAATATGTCATAGGAATCTTGATGAAATTATCTTGTGAAGAGACATTCCTCACATATAACATTGACCATACAAGTAGGATCAATAAACACTCCTCAAGAGAACTTATCACTATTCTTTGTAAAAATGTAAAGAGGACCATTGGGTTCCTTAATAGTCTCCTTTGGATCAAATATAATTAAAATATAAGTTTTATGCTTGGGTTTTGGTTTATGTTTGGATTGGATAATAAGATTAACAACATTATTATCTACACTACACATAGCATCAACATCTATAGGGATAGGGTTATTAGGTGTAAAAATATTGGTGTAAGAAGAAGGAAATGAATTGTTTTTCTCAATGGTATTGGTATAATGTGAATGAAAATGAATGGTATATATTTTCAAGCATTGGTTAGGGGGTGAAACAAATTTATTTCTTTTATCATTCACACCTGCAATAGTAATGGTATTGGAATCTATGAGGTCTTGGATAATAAGCTTCAAATGATAAAACTTATTAATATCATGGGAAAGATGAAAATGGTATTGGAAAAAGGTGTTTGGATTATGGGAAGATAGAAATGGTTTGAAAGGGTTGATAGGTTTTATGGGAGGAAGTTTACAAACATTAACATTAAGAAAATTCAAGATAAAATTATGCAAATATTCAAATAGAGCTATAAAATTACAAGAAGGTTTGAAAATAGATGAAAAAGGAGACACACTTGATATTGTAGCTATGAATTGTGCATCAAAATTATTGAAATAATTACTTATCTTGATGAACCTTTTTTGGGATTTTGGAAATTTTGAGAATATTTCTCAAAGGCATCACTATTATCATATAGAGCCATTGGAGTGAATGACTCAAACTAGCTCATTTGATGCTGATAATTATGAAGAACTACACACAATTGGGTAAAAGAGGTGAACTCATAAAATAATACCTTATCTCTAATGTCCTTTTGAAAATTAGAAATTAAAATATGTTGAACATCCATATATAGAACGTGATAAGAATTTTGAGCATGTAAATGTTTGAATCTACTAATAAAATTAGTCATATTTTCCTTAACACCTTGCTAACAATGAATCAAATCAGTTAAATCTTTGAAGACCAATATTATTCTTAAATTTTTGAATGAAATCATTATAATTTTTTTCATATTAATCAATAGATTAAGGAGGTAAAGAACAAAATTATTATAAGATCTTATCTTTAATATCCTAGTAAACAATTTAGCCATAAGACTATGATCATTATAGAAGTCACTACACAAGGTTTGAAATGTCTTAACATGATTCAAGGGATCACCTTTTCCATTGTATGTGTGTATTGTAGGTATTTCCATGTATTAAGGTATAATTTCACAAATGATATCATGGGATAATGGGCCAGCAATCTCACAAGTATGAATTTTATATTTGGATTGGGTGATGGAAACAACTAGTAGTTGCAAAAATGATTTCTTTGGGAAAGTTTTTTAATAGTTGCTTCAATATATATGTTTGTATCACACATGATGGATAATTAAGGATGTGGAATGTTGTGGGAAATAGATGGATCATTGAAATATGATAATGGGACATTGTGATAAGAATATATGGATGATGGCTTGGAAATGCATGGAACACTAAGAAGAGGAGGTATGCTAGGATTAGGAATTTCTCCAAGATTAACATGTGTAGGGTTGATGTTTTGAATATATGTAGTCATAATAGGTGGAATATAAGTAGGAACTTAGGTAAGGATACTATATTAGTAATGGAATTATCAATATTGGTATTAGGATTAGAAAGATTAGAGATTGAGGACATTCCTTCATAAACATGAGATTTATATAAATGATTTGAGATATGTAATGCAATAAGTAAAGACATATTTTATCATTTTGAACCATTATTATCAACCCTCCAAACAACATGATTGATTCACTATCAGATTGACCCATCCAATGTTCAAGCTTTTCCAAATCATCCACAAGTTTTACCCCTTTTCTAGGAAACACTCTTATGTTGGAGTCATCCTCATCATGTGAAGTATGAGAAGAGCAATTTTCAAAAATGTTAGGGATGTTGTTGGTAGGCATAGAGGTATTACATACATTCTCATGGAGAACATTAGTGGACTCAAGATCTTCACCTCTGAGGGAACCCATAAGTCAATAACTTCTCCTCATGAGGATTCTATATGTCATGCTTAAGGTTATGAAACACATACACAAATCAAGGAAATAAAATAATGTATAAAAAATAAAAATTATTAATAATTTGATCATTGAGACATTGTATAAGACAAATTATTAAGATCTAACATGGAAGCATAAATTAAGTTGATTCCAAATAACACTTAGTATGATTTAAATATTTATACATAATTGCATATACAACTTAATAAATTTAATCAGATCTAATCATCTAAATTATGAGAAAGATATACATATACAAACTATATGCATATACAAACTAGATCTAAAAATCCAACTCAAAAATAAAGGGAATGTAAGATGCATTGGGCTCACAAAAATGTGATGAAATGAAAATAAACAATATGGAATATATGCAAGTAGAAATCACTAAGATGAATGGACAAACTAGGAAGTTCACACCTATCTTCTTTCATCACATTGGAATGAAGGTTGATCTACTAGGTTTGAAGAGGCTCAAGAGCTAAGAGGATTCACATATTACATCTCTTTGGAGTTGAAATATGACTATGACATGTAGAAAGGGAAATGAAAGAATGGAAGGAGAGATGAAGTATTTAAGCATGTAGACAGATACAGATTGTAAATCTAATTTTGCAAACAAATCTAAAAATATAGAATAGTGAATGACCTTTGATTTGAGATGTAGTTCAAAAACGTAGGTATGGGGATCCTCTAAGGATCAAGGGTGAGTGGAAAGTATAGGGCTAGTCAACTTTCCCTATACCAAACAAAATCTATTGAAACTTTAGTTAGTTATATCTCTTTATTAAAATTTCCTATAATTGTCCTTGCAATTGCACTGCATGTCACCTATTCATAGGAAATTGGAAAGATGTTGGGAAAAAGGTGTATTTTTGTAGTCAAACCCCTTTTAGGAATTAACCTTGAAATAGAATTTAAATTATTGAAAATAGAAGTGTATTGTTAGTAAAGTGGCTTTATAAGCTGCAATACCTTCACAAACCTTCATAGCATTGACTTGCTTATGGAGATGCTTGGAAGAAACCTTTGATATTATCTTTCCCTTAGATCTAGGATGGAAAGAACATGGATTCCTTCACATATGATTTGATCTAGAAATTACTCCTTTCCTTGCATTATTAATGCCTGAATGAATGAATACAATGTGAATATATTGCCTTAATTTATCCTTGCTTGATTGAAATATTGAGTGCTTGATTATTTTATACCTCACCTAGCTATTTTGGAGCTCAAAACTCAAAGAAATTAGACATGGATTCAAGGATCTCATAAGAGATCTAATACTTTTTTCCAATTAAAATTTAGGCCCAAATTACAGAGTATGGGGTGATTCCTAAGTATGGGGTGAGTTGACTCATCGTATACAAACCCACTCACCCTATACCAATAATATAAGGCTAAGATTTGATTGAGGGGTCAATTAGGATGTGGGGATTCCAAAAATGAACATGAAATTAAGGTTTGATACCAAGATAAATATAAAAGGCTACCCATAACAAAATAGGTTCTATGTAAGCAAGTGATGATAAATGAAATGAAATAATTAAAGGGGAACACCTATAGTTAAGGGCCCTCATTAAAATTAAATTGATAGAAGGATCAAATTTAAATATTTATTAATCAAATCCATAACAAACATCTTATTATGCATGGAAGAGTAAACACACACTAAAATGGGTGCTAAGTTAGCATGGATTTAGATACTTTAGGTGGTAACCAGACATAATAACCCGACCAAAATAACCCTGGAGAAAATAACCCCGCTATAATAACCCAAGGACACAATAACCCAAGGTCACAATAACCCATGGTCAAAATAACCCATGGAAAAAATAGCCCATGGTCATTTTAGATCAAGTTAGTATGCTAAAAAAGGGATTGTGAGATACCATAGAGAATATTTAGGTCATTTTTAGACCATATATCCATTATATACCCCTAAAATAGCCTTAAAACATCTTTAATATGCTTAAATAGCTTATAAAATGGTAAATAATTATAGAAATAAAGACAAATTCGTGGGAACAAGCTAAATAAGAGTTATTATGAAAAGATATAAGTCAAAAGGCATTATGAAGAGGCGTTAAGATGATATATAAAGTGGTAGAATTAAGAGAAGTAAAGGAAAGAAGAAGGGGAGAAGAATTAAGAGTGTGTAGAGTGATAAGAAAAAGAGAAATCAAAATTCATAAAAAAATATATTTTTTAATATAATTTTTTTAACATTATATTAAATTTTCCTAGGGGTTTCTATAAAAGTATACAAAAATAAATATACTTTTAGGGAATCAAGAAATTCTTCATAATTTTTAATATATACAATGCCTCTTCAATTTTTAACAAGTCAAAAAAATAAGAATTTATCTGATCTAAACCCAAAAACTATACTTATTGATTTTGAATTAGGTTTCAAGGAAGCTATTTCTGAAATTTTTCCAAATGTCACTATTCAAGGATGTTTTTTCCATTTCTCTGAGTGCTTGTGGAGGAAAGTTCAAGAAGAAGGTCTACACACACGTTACAGTGTCGATGAAGTATTTTCATTTGAGATCAAAAAACTTATTGCATTAGCTTTTGTGCCTCAGATATATGTAATCAATGTATTTAAAACACTTATACAATCTCCTTATTATACAGAACATGAGGAGACTTTGCAACCCATAATTGATTATTTTGAAGACACGTGGATTGGAAGACTAACTAGAAGAGGCAAAAAATAGTCACCCAGGTTTCAAATCACAATGTGGAACTACTATTCAAATATTCAAGATGATCTTCCCAAAATTGATAATTCTATTGAGGGATGACATAGAGGATTTAGTGAATTGCTTCAATCATCATATAGCTCAATCTGGAAATTCATCAAAGCAGTGAAAAAGAACAAGGTCTCCAAGAGAATAAAATAGAGAAATATATGGTTGGGCACACTACACAACCAAGTAGGAAAAAATACCATGAACTTAAAGAAAGACTAAAAAGACTAGTTGATGGTTATGATAATAATACTATTTTAGATTATATAAGAGGCATTGCTCATAATTTGACACTTTAATTGAAAATTTGAATAAACTTTTTTTTTAGAAATATACTTATAATTTATAAATTTTGTTTTCATTTCTCTATAATCTTATGGGGTTATTTTGGATTGGGTTATTATGACCCTGGGTTATTTTATCCTCCGATTATTGTGGATGGGTTATTCTGTCCAAGGTTATTTTAGCTGGGTTATTAAGTCCTGTAATCACTTTAGGTAGTGTGTACAATTTATGGCGATATAACAATATACATAATCTCAATTTTAAAACTAGATAAATAAATAACAAGTATATCATAAGTTAATGAAATTTAATATTCCAATATTTAAATAGAAATTCTTCACTATATTGTGGAGAAAAATTATTCTTTTTTCTAATTATAATGGAATAGTATCCTTAATGGTTAGGACACTAAAATATTTCCTAATCAATCTAATAGTTGCATATTCATTTTTTCTTAATTACCATAAATATATTGTTGAATGTTTGATGGATTATACTTGTGATGCTGCAATAATACATTATAATTAATTAAAATAAAAATAGCCATATTTTGAATGCTCATGATATTTCCCTAGATATGAAATGTACCAAAAGCCTTTGAGGATCATAAACATATAAAAAAGTAATTAATAATAACATAGTATTGGTCACTTTCGAACAGAAAGCCTAAAACAAGTGTTGGTAAAAGAGAAGAGAAAAGGTAGAGAGAAGGGAAGGAGAAATAAACTTTGACTAGCTTTGATGCTGATGATCACATTTTGCAAGAGGTTAGGATTGCTGCTGGACACATAATCAACATGGAAAAATGGCTCAATAAGGAAATGAAGGAAGTGGGGCACAATCTGAAGGCGCTGGAAGAAGAAATGGAGGCTCTAAAAGGAAGACTGGAAAACTACACTGAAGAGGTTTTGATGAACGTAAATATTAACAACACTGATGATAAACTGAATGCTAGAATTTTTATGGTTATGGATGAAAAGCTGAAGGATATTAATGAAAAAAAAAACTATAATGGTTATTGTATTAGAGAAATTTTGAAGCACAACAATGAGGTCCTTAAGGTCTCTATTATGAACTTAAAAGCTTTGTATGCCTACCTGGAGAGTAGTCTACTGGAAAAAACTACCATTATGGTGGTTGATGATGCTGGGGGTAAAGGTTAGTCTTTGGGACTTGGAATGAGAACCAGAAGCAACCTCAAGAGGAAAGTTCCTGAAATTCCTAAGGAGCTTACAAGCCTCAAAAAGTCCATTCTGAAAAATGGAGGAAATGCAGAAAGACGTTGAAAAAGCCACTGAAGCTAAGATGTAACTTGTGTAGGCTTTTTTTAGGAAGGTTGCTAGTAGATCTGTTGTCAACTATCTTTTTTGGGTTTTTGAGCTAGTTTTTTTTTGTTGTGTGTAGGTTTTGGGTCCTGCTTTTTATTTCTTAGTAGGCATTCTTTGTTTGTATGAACTCTATTGAATACTTTAATCATCTTTTATAAATGGTTTCGGGGCCCATTCAAAACCTGTATTTACCTTAATAAAAAACATAGTCTTGGTCACTCAAAATCTATAAGTATTATAAAGAATTTTCTTAGTGATCATGAAGCCCTATCTATGTTTTATAACAACATTTTTATTTATAGACTCATTTATTTAAACCTTACATTTAATAATAATATTTTAGTCCTTATGAAGAGTTGGGATGATAGAGGTTGCAAAAGGTTGATGACAATTTTTTTAATGATAACTTGTGTTCTTAGGTTGATTGTAAGTCAAATTTTTAAATTCCTAACTACTAAGAAAGGACACTCTCTATTCCTAAGAAGGCTAACGAAGGTGGTAAATTTTCTATTCAAATGGAGTCCATTTTGAAGACTTTAAGAAATATTAAATGGATGAACGACACTTCTTTGACTTGGACTAAAATTAATTATATATACAAAAATATTGAAAAATAATAATTAAATGGTTGATACACTTAGCTTGTTATAGAACCTTTGGGTTTCTCTAGTAAAGAACAATCTTCCATCTTGGATCATGTTTGGTCTAACTGTTTGGTGCTTAAAAAGGCATTCTTTATGGGGAATTTTTTTAAGAAAAGAAAACAATGTTGGTACTATCTTCGAGGAAGATAGAATTTATCAATATATTCATCTAATATGCAACTATGACATGAGTCTATTATTGATCTCTTCTATGAGCATAAACTTGTGAATAATTTTTGGTCTATGTTAATGGGAATAAGTTGTGGCAAAATAAAAAGAGTGTTGTTGTATTGCATGATGTGAAATTATTTTTAGATTTATTAAATATTTTGAGAAAGTATATAATTGATTTTAGTTAAATATTTTTACTATTAAATTTTTATAGCAACTTTAGAAATATAGGATTCATTAAGTCTTTATAGACAATAGAAAGATTTTGATAGATTCCTATTGTAACTTCAGGTCTATTATTTCATTATTTAGATTTTCCATAATGTCAAAGATTTTTTAAAGTAAATTTTATCAATTATTTAAATGAGATAAAGGAATCATAAATGGTTGATAGTTTGACAATAAAAAAAGTGTCCATGATCATGTAATGAATGTTGTCTTTTTTATGATGTTGACAATGCAGATCTCTATAGTTTTGTTGATCATTAGTGTTTCACACTTAGTCATATATCTAGGCAATGATGATCAGTCATCACTGCGACCGAGTCATTTTGTAAAGGCCAAGTTTTGTACTGTATACTTACCAAGCAGTAGTACTGCCAAGTAAAGTCATGGTCACTATGTGTTTGTATTATGCTGAGTATAGGTGTTGCCAAGTTACATATATCAATGATTACCAAGTGATAAAGAAGTTTAACCGATGCTGAGTACAGTTAATGCCGAGTGCTAGGAATAACTTTTGCCGAGTTAACCAAAATTGACATACAAGTTTGGAATGACACAATGATCAAGGTAAACCATTTTTGGTGATAATGATGTTTTGTATTTTGTCTAATGAGGTAATTATAGAGGTAATTACACATCCATATTATTATCATTGATCCCTATGTAAATCCTAGAGCCAATCATAAAATTGTATAGTTTAGGCAGCAATAGAAATAAATCTAAATTGTAGATCTTGAAATGGTAAAACATTTTTGCTACTATATAAGGGCAAGATCTAAACCATGAGAAGTGTGTGAATCAGAGAGATAAGATTGAATGAGTATTAGAAGATGATCAGAGAAGTATATTCAGATTAGCAAAGTATTCAGACAGAGTCTAGTGACGGAGCTAAGCAGTGAAAGGACAGAATCAGGAAAGATCAGATAGAAGAGATCATAAATATACAGTAAAGAGGAGATCTATAATCTGCATACAAGTGCTAACCAAAAGATCAGGTACTGAGACATTTTGACCAGTGTATCAGGGTAAATCTCTTAACTGAGTAGTCTTAATAGACTTTATGTAAATCTCTTTACCGAGTGCTTACTTTATTGTAAGTTTATAAATCCTTTAACAAGGTAGACTATACAAGTCTTTTTGCTTTTGACCGATCAGACCTTTCATAGGGTAGATCATGAATTGATCACATTTTGTAAGCCTTAATAGGAAAAACTTATTACTGTAGTAGTGAAGATTTGTGGGTGTCATCCCCACCCCAGTTTTACCTTTCAAGGGTTTTTGTGTTACCAAAATCATGGTGTTATGAGTGATTTCATGTCTGCTACTTTATATGTTTAGTTGCTTACAATGATCAAATTTTTTATATGTCATGCATAAAGTTTTATCAGGTTAAAAGGACAAAAGTAGGTAATATTTGATTCACCCCCCCCCCTCTCAGTATTACTTTCCCATTTATGTTTCCAACAATTGGTATTAGAGCATCAAGGTTTCTCTTAAGGAATTCTAACCACTTGAGGAAAAAGATCTTAAAATGGAAGCTTATAAACTGGGGAAGATCATTGAAAATCAAAATATTGAAGTACAATTGGCATTATAGCAATTGGAAGCATCCAGAGGAGAATTGAAGAAATCCTTGAGCAAGAGAAGAGAGATTGCAATTCAACAAAATGAGCCATAGTACAAAGAAGAAGACATCTCTGGACTATTTGACAATAGTAACTCTATCGAGAGTGATAAAGCTATAAAAGAACTACTAGAGAAAAATATGATACTAAATAATGACATCAGAACTCTAAGGAGAGAACAAGAAATTCAATCTGTCAGACTTTGTGAATTAGTGGAACAAAAAAAGAAAGTTTAAGATGATAAGACAATGGCTGAGGAAGACAAAAGACAAATTGCAATCAGGCTAGATGAAAGAACAAGTGACATGAAAAGGTTGACTAATAATTAACTAGACATGGTAAATTAGCTACTGATGGTTAATTAGGAATCAGATAGGAAAGATATGGAAATCAATCAACTAAGGTCTGAAAATGATCAGTTGAAACATGATTTGAGAACTGAAAAAGAAATCAATGAAAGGATGAACAAACCCAATGAAGCTACAAAATATTTTGAAGAGCTATTAAGATCACCAAGGAGATCTAATGATATAGCTAGACTTAGACTGAATGAACATTCATCTACTAAAGAAGGAGAATAATCAAAGAATGGAGAACAAAATATTGCTAAACCAAAGAACACCAAACCCACTTGTCATCACTATGGAAAGCCAGGACATACAACCAACATATGTAGAAGCAAACATGATAAAATTGATTCTAAGCCTAAGTTTAATGGATATTGTTTTAACTATAAGAAGCATGGACATCAAGCACATGAATGTAGATCTAAGGCTAGCAATTCATCCACCTCACCTAAGTTTCAAGGAATTTGTTTCAATTGTTAGAAATATGGGCACAAAGCATTTGAATGCAGATCTAGACCAAGGTGGTCATCAAATGAACAAACCAAGCTAGTCACAAAGCACAAATGTTACAATTGGGATTACAACACTTGGTACAATTGCCATTATTGTGGTGAATATGGACACATCGAAGCAAATTGCATGAAGACTCATTTTAGAGGCAAATCTAAAAGCTGGATGAATGAAGCATGGTCTGTTACAAATGTAACAAGCTCAGTCACTTAAAGAAAGATTGTAGATCACCTATGCCAAGCAATGATAATAATCAGAATTAATGTATCCATGAGAAACTAAAGAGTCAGATGGAAAATATATGGAGGAAGAAAGATGAAGAAAACTCAAGTGAAGCTAGCACATCAGTGATCACTCAATCTAATGGATCAGGTGATCACACCTCTTCTAATTAAGCTTGAAAGGTATGTTCAAAATTGAGTCTTGCAAAGCCTTATCTTTCAACAATTCCAAACATAGAACTGAGCAAAAGTCCACATCAGCATAGATAAAGATGCATTAGGACATATGTGAGAAAAATAGGAATTTTCATTTTCTAATGCCGAGCATCAGTGTCTTGACTGAGCTATCAATGTATGTCAAGCACCTGCTATGGCTGAAATGCTATGTACACTGAGCTGTATCACAATAGTTATATCGACTGAGCTTGTGAGTTTGTCGAGACAATTGTAATCTACCTAAACTTGCATGAAGCATTTATGAGGCCCTAATCCTATTTTTTTAGATTCTATAAAGTGGAAAATTGCTATTAATTTCATTTCACTAGGATATTCGAGATTTCAAAGAGCGATTTAGAGTTTGTGCAACCAGATTAAGCAAAGTGATTCTAAATTTTCTCAACATGCCATTGGAAAAATTCATCTATAGGGTTATTGACAAAAAGGTACTTTATCGAGAAAATATTTTCTTTTCAAAAATTATATTTAAAATGGCATCATCTTCATCCACACCAATCAAGAAACAAGGGATGGAAGTTTTCAATGTGCAACTTGTAAGGAATGAAGTTTGCAAACTGAAGGTATTCAAGGCAATATCTGAAAGTGTTGTCAAAGGAGATTTGAACAGAGCCCTATCTTCTATTCCAAAGAATGTGTTATTGATAAATGATGTTAGGTCTTGCTATATGTGCAAAATTGGAGAAATTGGTGATTATGAGATCAGGGAAGCATATGACAAATTATGTGTCAATAGAGTGCTAAAGCCGGAACATAAGGTTGTTGCTGATCAAGGGTTAGTGCATGCCCTAAATTTGCCACAAAATTTCAAAGTTGAATGGATAAATATCATTTTGGGTCAAGTACATGACATGTAGTTATGGTTGGAAGATGGACCGATGAAGATCACAAAGGAAATGACACACAAGGTCACTGGTTACCCTACAATTGATGGAAAGAGAATGATGAAATGTGCAAGAAAAGAGGATATTCAAGCTAACATCCAAGCAGTTTGGAACAAACGCGGAATGACAATTTCCACCATAACTGATCCAGAAATTTTCTTTGCTGTTAGAGTCATCTTGTACAAGTTCTATCAATCCAGTCAGTTGGACAACGTCCCGTGTATGGTAGTGGACCAGGCATGGAAGATAATTAAGAAAGGGCACACATATGACCTTGCCGAGCTCCAACTGACTTAGCTTGTTGAGAACTTGAACTCTACTCAAACGGCGAAGAATTCTATGTGTAAGTTCGGTTCCCTACTGATCTATATATTATTTTATGTCAAGAAGTGTTTTCCTACACATGGAGATGTAACATGGGATAAGAAGAAACCCATTACTATTCAAATAAA
Organism: Chamaecyparis obtusa; assembly: GCA_027943335.1. Classification (NCBI taxonomy): domain Eukaryota; kingdom Viridiplantae; phylum Streptophyta; class Pinopsida; order Cupressales; family Cupressaceae; genus Chamaecyparis; species Chamaecyparis obtusa. The sequence continues at coordinate 2,507,733 of BSBK01002641.1, forward strand.
TGATTTTATAAACTAGATTGGTGATGATTTTGAAGGGATAATGGATAATTATTTCATTGAGTTTAAGAAGAAGATGAGAAATAGGACTAGAGTCCCTGTGTCTTTGATTGGGAAATACAGTAAGGATATATGTTTTCTGGTAGACACAGATTTTACTTATCCACAGACAGTCCTACCTAGGGTTTCATGGTTAATGCCCTTACGCTATGAACTCAACATAGATGAAGCTACTGCTCCAATCACAACCCTCTTAGCTAACAAAATTGATACTAAGGCACCTTACTTTGGAACATTTGAAGAAGCCAAATCCAAGATATCTTTGGGATTATTGGCTGCCACCATAGAGAGGAAAAGAAAGAAGATAGTGAAAAATCTGGAAGACTATGTTAAAGAATCTGAGAAGGATGCACCACTAGAGTTGACCCAAGTTTTGGGAGAAGATGAACAGAGTGCAACTAGTAGTAGTGAGAAAGAAGAAGAAGAGAAGAAACCAGTAATTGTCGAGTCCCTACCAAAAAGAAGAGTACTGAAGCGTAAAGTGTCAGAGACACCATCACTAAGGCCTAGAACTAGAAGAACTACCACTGAGACTCCTAAGATGCCTCCTGCATCTACAAAGTGAAAAGCCACTCAACCCAAGGTAGTGCTGACTAAGGTTGTGAAGAAGCTGAGAAGGAAACTTGTTTTAACACAAGATGATGATGAATAAACTAAAAGTGATGAAGGAATAAAGGTGAAGGTTACACCACAGGGTGCACATCAACTCACTATTGATGAATTATGTCTTAAGATTACTAGCACTATAGTAGTGGATGAGGTGAAAAGATTAAAGTTTGGAAAAATGAGCATTGGAGATAAAGAGAAAGTTGAGGATGCTATTCTTGAAATGCTATGCATTTTCAAGATGCTGCCCATTGAAATTGAAAATAGAATTCCAAAGGAATTATGCAACAGAGTTGCATAGAAATGGGAATATGCTCTACAAACACAAAAAGAAATAAGGGAGAGTACACTAGCACAAGTTGAATCCACTCTCACCCTAGCTAACGTCAAATAGATAATTGAGCAATACAAAGGAAAGTTTGATCCTAAACTTAGAGCCTATCTAATTCTTCAACACAAGGTTGAAGATGTTGTGCAAGAAAGTTTAAAAATTTGGAAGGTATTGTTTGGATTGTTACCTGCCCCAGATGAAGGAAAGGATGAAGGAGAGAATGAAGGAAAGGATGCTACTACTTCAACAACTATTGGACCTACCAAGAAGAAAAATAAAGATGGAGATTGATACTCCTAAGGAAGTGAAATCACATGATATATTTGAAGTTCACATTGTTGACATACCAGAGGAGAGCCCCATTAAGAATTCATTCTTAACTGAGGATGATTTAAAGAACACAAAAGCAACTAACACACCCCTGCCAGGTAGTAACACTATACTGTTACAAGTCATGGATTATCCCACCATTACAAGCACATAATATACTGATGAGAATCCTACTCTACCTGGAGCTGCTACTGTTGACAAGTTAGTTGGTACAAGCCTTACCGAAGAACCCATCAAGTCGGTACCACTAACTCCATCTCCATCTACCGAGGAAGAAGACAAAGCAAAAGTCAAAATTCAAAGTCCTCCTATGGAAGAACACAACAAAGAACAACAAGGAATCAAATTAGATGAACAAGTTGTTAGTCCTCATGCCGAGGATAAGGGAAAAGGAGAAGGAAACATTAAAGGAAAACTCATTGAAGAACAAGAGCCAAAGGAACAAGAGGCAATAAAAGCTCTTGTATAGATGATGAGTGGAAGTACCCCACCGAGAGCACAAAAGGAGAAAGATGAGGTAATAATTGAAGAAGTCATTGTTATTCCTAAATGGGATACAGATAACCTTTCTTATGAGCAACTATAGATAATGAAAGATTTGTTGACAAGGAAAAGAAGGCAAGCAGAACTTTGAAGAGAGCATCAGCAAAAATAGGTTCTTCATGAAATCAAAGATATATTTAATGAAGTATATGACTTATCAGATGTAAATAGTTCTGTTCCCATATTGGAACAACTTGTACACATTGTTCAAAAAGTCAATAATGAATTTATTTGTGCAAGTGATAAGTTATTTGAATCGTCAGAATGAAGGTTTGAGACAAAAATTCTGGAGAAGATATCTGCCGAGATAGCAGTGAAATAGGTCAAGCTATCAAATTTGGTAAAGGAGACCGAGGGATTAGTTGTGAACAGACAGTCTCTATTGGCCAAAATATGTAATGTTGAACTGTTCACAGATGAGAATCAACGATTGCTTAACACTCTCAAGAAAGAGATTAAAGCTACAAGTTACTCCTTGACCTTGGATGCAGACACCAGTGCTACACATTATGTCAAAATCATGCAGACACAAGGTAAGTTAGCTGAGCTGATGGCTAATGATGGTAAGATTCATTCTCACCTACTCTCTATTCAAACTATTTTGACACCGCATCTGGAGGCTATATAGAGAAAATTAGCAAAGGCTAAAGAATTGATCCAGAGTGATCCATGTATGCACCATAAAATGGTCGCCTAGACTTTGGGCCCCATTTATTTAATCTATCGATATCAATTCCTGAATCAATATTTGTCATACATTCAAATCAAATTTATTGATCAAATCATAAATATTTCAATTTTCCCTAAAGTTTGAATATCCCATCAATTTTTAATTAAAAGAAATATATCCCTTTTTAATAAATAAAAAAATATTATTTAATTGAAATTAATAGTCTTTGAATGAAATAATGTTATTTAATTAAAATCCTCTTTTAATTAAATGGTTTTATTTTATTGAATTAATATTCATTTCTAAATTATATAATATTACCTTATTTAATTAAAAGAGATATTATTCTTTAAAATTAAATAAATGAAATATTCTCTCAAAAGATCTCCTGTGATGAAAAAGGAAACAAATTGAATAAAAATAAAAGAAAATAAAATGTAATTCCATTTTATTACAAACCTTCTAAAAATGATGATTGTTTCCTCTTTTTCATTTATCCCACATTGCTTCTACTTTCACATTCGAATCCAACTTTTCCTATAAAAGGAGACCTCTCATGCTCATTCAATCATCCCGAATTTTGATATCGAACTTATGCTGCAGAATTTCATAGCTTGTAATCATTTAGCATTTCAACTTGCACATTCACATTTTAGATTAATTTACATTTTAGATTAATTGCAAATCATTTTAGTTTAAATCCATTACATATAGCTTAATTTCATTTTCAATAAATTAGTTTAGCTTAGTTTGCATGGCAAATCATTTAGAATAGTTTCATTTAGATCAACTCGAATCTCTCATTCTGAGTTGTATTTGCATGGGTAAAATAGGCTGATCTGAGGGCCACATTCAAACCATGCTCTTCTCAGATAGAGAGCTATGGGTCATTTTGTGAGAACTCACTGTTGAGCACTCTCGCATACAAAGACTCATAGAAGTGTGATCACACATCTGTGCACACATTTTTGGCGCCCACCGTGGGGCCCTGAAAATGGGTTTCCTTTCATTTTCATTAATTATCTTGCTCTGAGGCTAAGGGTTTCAAGGGTCCTGGTATACTCTACAGGACGTTTTGGCTTTTTTTTTGTTTTTTTACAGGTTTTCAGGAAAATTTTTACAGGTTCTCTAAACAACAAAATCTTTTTTTTCTACGAGTCCGTACTGTCTGTGTACAGATTTTCGCGCGAGAGTACAGAGATATTCACGCGAGATTCTGATCCTATAGCGTTTCTTCGCGCGAGACTGTACAAAATTTTGCCCCTGGTTCTGTGTTTTCTCGCGCGATACTGTGTGTTTTCTCGCGTGGGACTGGCATTTCCTCGCGCGGGACTGTTGTTTTCTCGCGCGGACCCTGTGTTTTCTTGCGCGCTCAAGGTACTTCCTCGCGCGAGATTCTGGGGCAGTGAACTAAAATTTCCTGCTTTCTGTTTTACAGTTTCATTTTCCTAACAAGTTTTCTATTTTCTGTTGCATAAAATAATTTTGTTTTCTGCAGCATAACAGTTTTCTGCAGGACGATTTGACAAAGACATAAAAAAAAACATACTAATGGTGTGAATGCAGGACGTTTGCTGAAGATCATTAAAACATTGTGTTTGCTTTCCTGCTTTATTCACATAGTTTAATTAGGGCTCCGTTAAAATTTCTTGTGGATTTCGATAGTGAGTAGGAATTTTGGCTCTTCATTACATGGAGGTGATGACCATGAATGAACCTAGAATTCTAATGATCTTACTAATATGATGAATCCGTAGGGAAGCGGAGAAAGTTAGCGAATCTTTAGCATTTCTATTCGCCAGGGGATTATGCTCTTCTCTCCTTGAGAGAGAACCAGAAACCCAAAAGCGTGTGGATTTGGTGGAGTAAAAGTAACTCGGTGATTAAGTTTGTCTTGTGTGTCTGGGTAAAGAAACGGGCTAGAGAAGTATGCTCTTCTCCCTTTAGGAGAATCAGAAAATCAGAAACCCGAATCTGAGCCAAGTCCTGAGTCACCTTTAGAGGGCCTGCCGGAAGTTGAACCTCCGGGAACGACCCAAGTGAGTACACACCTATTGTCGGTGATTCCACCTCACTATAATAAAGCAAGTTTTGTTGAGTCTAAAGACTCCAAAACCATAGTAACTTCCTTTTCATGACTTTGACTATCATCATGGAAAGGCTCTGTTTGTTGCACTGAGCGGCGCCGCTCCGAGCCCTACTTGCGGGGGTGTGTGACTTTCAGGTGTTGGTGTGGCTGCGAGGCCCCAGCTCTGTATCAGAGGCACTGAAGGTTATTGTGAATGGAAGCCAAGTAAAAACCTCTTAGTTAGTGGCCTACCCAGTTCATCTCTGAAAGGAGTCATAATCTTTGCACAAGGAGGGGGAAGAATCTCTCCGTATGTTTATCATACACAGATTCCCATCATAGGCATACACCTGGATGTTTGGAGGCGGTTGCGACACTGGCCCCTGCTACAAGGGTAACCTTTGAACGTACATTGTTGAGTCCTTGGAAACACCAAAAACACGGGCGCCCTCTAGGGGGTGACACGGCTGTGTGAGGTGCACGTATGCACATAAGCAATGGGGCAAAGATTTTGACTTCTCACCATTTTCTTTGGTAGGGATAACTATGTGCTTGTTTTTTTTTTTTGAGTCTTAAACATTGTCCAAAACATCTTCAAACAAGACTCCCCTAATACTATCAAGTTGCTTTGTCCTTGATAGGTCTGTTAATGACTGCTGCTTGCTTCACATGTGCTTAAAACAACTCAAAAACACCAAAATTTGCAACCCACGGACATAATCTGGTAACAGTGTCGTTTGCCTTCACCAGAACAAGCATCGCACGGCTTGCCTGAATATTATCGCCTGAGATCATTTTGTTGCATGCCCAGTTTCAGGTGTTTCATAAGCCTTTTTAACATATTTGGTCATAAAATCAGTGACTTACCTTGCCCTAGAAGCCTATTTTCACTCAAGTTTTCTGATTTTAGACTACTAAGGTGCAAAGCCTTTTCCAAGTGATGCCCAATCAACTCAAGCATCCCAAAGCAAAGTTACCCAAATCAAAAGTTTACCAAGAGCAAAAAGTTGCCAAAAGAAACCTCAAGAGCTATCAATCCACCATCCAAGCAACCCAAGCCGAAGAGAAACAGCAAACCAGACTTGAGAACATTGCCCATAACGCAAAAATTAAATAGTTTGCTTATCGATTCCGAGTAAACCATCATTACATCAACCTTGAGCCAGAAGATTGACTTGTCCTGTATTTAGGGTCCTTGTGTCTTTGACCTTTTTGAGATAGTAATCCTTGATCTCATAAGCAATTTTGCTTGAGATTGGCAAGTTAGGAATCGTTTATGTCAAATAGATAAATTTTTAGACTCTTTTGATAACACACTTGGAGAGTGTTAGTAGTCTCTTTGTCCACTCATTTTCATACAATCAAACTCAAATACACTTTGTGCAAAGTCATCCTCCTGATCCATACGTGCTAGGGTATTCACCCAAAAGGAATTGAGCACCTCTGTGGCAGTGTTGGTTTGCACTTATCTACAAATACTTCTTTTCACCATCTCTCTTGGACAAGAGAAAACTTTCACTATCCTAGTTTGGTATTGACGTTTCTTAGAATTGTCTATTTGCCTGAACTCTCCCTTTCATGTCAGTAACAACAAGATATCAAGTGAGCCAAGGAAAGCGACCCCAGATAGTCTTCAACCAACTACCCCCAGTTCAAACTCGTCAAAAGAGAAAGGAAAAGGAACCAATATTTGACCAGTCACCTAGGAGTAAGTCTGACACCTGGTTTGACCCAAAGAGCCATTTTAGTGATTTGAGTACCCCCTCAGCACCTTCACACTCAGGTATGGATATGAGTTATACCATGACTCGACGGGAGAGGGAAGCTATGGATCAAACCCTTGATGATATCTATGAAAGACACAGAGACAAGATTTTGTTTGGTAATTCCTCTCATGATGCTCAACCTAGTTCACCCCCCATCAGCACTAGGTACCTAGATGCACATCAACGAGCTGACAGGCATGAGAGACGAGCTCACCCAGACCAATGGTCACAACATGAAGACCAAGACAATGAACCTGGTGATGCTCATGTCAATGCAACGTATACCAATGATTTGTACAAACATTCAAGACCAAACTCTCCACTCCGAACAGCCTCAAGGCATACAAGTGAGAGGCTAAAAAGAATTGAGAAGGAAAAACAAGTTGCACAAAATGAACGAGCTGCAAAAGAGGAAAAACTTAGGCTTCTCGAAGAGGAACAACGAGCCTTGTTGGACATAGAGAGAAAAGCATTCCAAGAGGAGCAAGATAGGCTGTTAGCCCAACAATTAAACACTCAATTCAAAAACAGGGGTGCTAACAGTGGAAATAATTCTCCTCCCTCCACCCCTTCTAGAACACCACGAAGTAGAAGGCGGTCACGAACCCCTTCTAGATCTCCTAGTCCTAGAGGAAGAAGGGCCTCTCAGTATGCTCACTATAGGAGGCAAACCCCTCCTAGAAACTCAAGACCACACTCCCAACATGCACATCATGGTTCCCAACACGGAGGTGGTAGCTCACATTATGACCTTGATACTCAAGACTTTATGCGAATGCAACAAGAGCCTATTTTCCAACAGTATGTAGATAGGTATTTGGAACAAAACAAAGATAAGTTCTTGGAAAGTCTAATCAACAAGGGTGCCAGAGTCCCTTATGACTTTGATGTAGACAACAAGATACAAAAACAAAGTCCCTCTCAAGAGGAAGAAATCCGTCAAATGAAGCACATGATGGAAAAAATGATGCAACCTAAGAGCTCATTCTCACTAGACTCTATTTGTCCTAATCCATTTGACAAAAGTGTGAGTATGAAAGATTTTCCAAAGAGGGTGGAATTCCCACAATATGATAAATATGACGGCAGTGGTGACCCACATGACCATGTGCGTCAATTCTATACCATGAGCTTTGAATTCCATCAGGATGATTCCTATTTGATGAGGTTTTTCCCTAGAAGTCTTAAAGGACAAGCAATGGAATGGTTCACCAACATCACTCCCCCTGTCAAGACTTTTAGAGAACTTGTTCATAGATTTGTCCAACACTTCTCGTACAATCTATCAAGATCAGTTACTATGTTGGACCTATGCAACTTGAAACAAAATCAGGGAGAACCCTTTGTTACCTTCTTGCAAAGGTGGAGGAGAAAGTGCTCTCAGTATCCTAGGACCATCCATGAGGATGAAAAGATTGACATCCTTGTTAATAACTTGGTGCCTGAAATGAGATATGAGATCAAAAAGATAGTCTTCAATTCCTTCGATACCATGATTGAAACTGCATGTCGAATTGAAGATGTTCTCAAAGAACAAGGCATTTTGACCAAACATAGCAACAATGGAAACAATGGTCAGCACAACAACAAGGATAAAGGGAAGAACACCTACTGGAACAAAAACAAACAAGTTGTCAATGACGGAGTTGTAGACGCTCCCCAACCTAAAGATCAAGCTGTTCTTCACTTGTCCAGTGCAGTTCAAGCTATGAAGCTCAATGCACCTCCTCAACAAGAGAGCAAGCCACGGTATCAAGAGAAGCCTAAAAAGGAAAAACGTCAATTTGCCAAGCTTGGTGATTCTTACGAGGATGTTTTCAAAACGCTCATTGCCAATAATCTTGTGCATCCACAAGATCCAGAAAAACATTACATCCCTGACATTAAGCCACATTGGTGGGATGAGAAGGCTTTCTGCATATTTCATAATGGCATTGGGCATACCATTGAAAATTGTTGGAAACTCAAGCACATTATCCAAGACCTCATTGAGAGTGGAAAACTTAAGGTGGATGGACTAAATACCAATGCTGATCACAAAGCATTTAAAGAACCATTGCCTAAGTATGACAAGGGGGAAACCTCTAAACAAAAGGATGGCAAGGCTGCTATCAACTACACATATACAGCGGCAGAAAATGTGATAAACATGCTTGAAGTTGTGGAGCCAAGTGTTAACATGATGAGGAGTAAGGACCCACATGGTTATGACTCTCCCCCTATCTTTGACAAAGAACCTGTTGTGGTGCTGAGAGGTCCTCATTCTAGGTCATCTTCCCAAGCCCTAAATGCTGTTACTAGGAGTCAAGGTCCTATCATTCTTAGAGGTCCTAATTCAGGTCCATCCAATAAACCCAAGCAAGTGGCATCCAAGAATGTCACTAAGTCCACCATTTCTCCCAAACCAAACTATAATCTTGTAGATCAGCTACAAAAAACTCCAGCGTAAATATCAATACTGGAGCTTCTAGAGTTGTCCCAGACATAAGCAGATCCTTGAGGATGCTTTGCGCATAGCAAATGTCCCTAATGACATAGATACAGACCAATTTCAAGGCATGGTTAACCACATTTCCAGCCCACATTACCTCTCTTTCTCAGAAGATGATGACAAATCCCTAAGCCACCCACACAATCTCGCCCTTCACATTGAAGTAATGATTCATAAAACTCGTGTCAGGCGCGTGTTGATAGATGGGGGTGCTGGGCTAAATATTTGTACATTAAGTTTGTTAAAAACCTTGGGCTATTCAGAGGAGGTGATTGACAGTAAAAAGAAGATCACTATAAAGGCCTATGATGAGGCAGAACGAAGTTCCAAGGGGTTAGCTGTCCTTCCTGTCAGGATTGGCCCAGTTGAAAAAGACATCTTGTTCCAAATTGTTGATACTGGACCCCTTGCATACAATATTTTACTAGGTAGACCATGGATTCATGACATGCAGGCAGTGCCGTCTACCTACCACCAATGTGTTAAGTTCCCCTACAATGGAGTTGAAATTTGCATACCAGGGGATAACACTTTATCAATTAATTCAATCTCAGCTAATGTTCATGTCCCTCTTAATCGAGATGCAGAGGATTATCAAGAAACTTTAACAGACTGTCAAAACAAATTTAAATCAGTAGACCTTGGCATGGGGGGGTATCAACTTGACTCTTTTGCAAAGATGCCAATTTCCCCTCGGTCATATGGAAAACCTTCACAGGAAATGAAACTGTCTTCTTCAGTGATGACACTATTTGACACATTTGTTGAATCCTCAGTACCAATACAAGATGAAAAAGAGGAAGTAGCTATTCGAGATTGGATGTACAAAGAGGAGAAATACCAGCATAATGAAAATTTCTCCCCCTCTCCTAAGCCTTATGGGAGAGGATATACTCTTGTCAAAAAGATGGGTTATCCAGGATATGGCCCTCTTAACCACAGATTAGATGCTAGAGCCGAACCACTTAATCATGATCTTTTTGGATGTAAGTCTAAGAAACCGGTTGGCCTAGGCTTTATGAAGAAAAACAAGCACGCTATCCCCATTCCTGATAAGCGGGATAGCAAATCTGACACAGAATATGTACCAGACTTGACCAATCAACAAGACATGACAGATGATTGGGTTCCTTCAACAAATCTCCTTTGGGGAGATTCAGAAAATATGACTACCAGTACACACCAAATCACTACTGAAGGACATGCTGAAAATTTCATCCGAGAAGGTGTGACTCTCAAAGATGTCCAGGCTTCTACCTCGAGGCTTAGGAAACCCAGCTGGTGTAAACATCCTAGCAAGGATTCAGACACAGACTCAAATGAGTATGAATGGGATTCACTCTCAGATGCAACAGTTGATTTGGATATAGATGTTGTTCATGCTTATAGTACTCAACCCAACGTAGCTAATGAGTCATGTGTTAGATTAGAAGATTCGAACCCACATGTCGCATTAGTAGACGATTCTTCACTTGATGGGATGAATCTTGATTTAGACACCTTAGAGGGATACTTGACAGACTCCGATTCTGCGGTCACCAGAGATGACATCCCCTATATCCTTAATATTGAACCAGACATCAATCTACCCCTCATTAATCCTAACCTTATTGATTGGTCTCAACGTCATCAAGAGCCTCAACTCTTGACATTTTCCAATGACTATGAGATCACTTGCTACCTAAATGCTGTTGAACCTATAGTCTCTTCCACCAGTGAACCAGCTACCAGCATGATAGAATCAGACATCAAGTACCTTAGTCACAAGATAAAAAGAAAAGAAAAAAAGAATAAGAGTTCTAATGGCGAAAACCACTATGTGGCGGTGTCAGAACCAAAAAAAGTAAAAATAAAAGACGTATCCAAAGGTGAAAACCTCTCTGAGGCACCTACGAATGAGGTACTTGATAGTCTCCCAAGTTATTTTCATGACAGATCATCAGTATTGGTGGAGCCTACAGATGCTATTAATTTGGCCACAGAAGAGGCTCCAAAACTTGTACACTTGGCTAAATCTTTATCACCTCAAGAAAAGAAAGCCTACACTGAGTTCCTCCAAAAGAAACAAATTAATTTTGCATGGACATATTCAGACATGCCAGGGTTGGACACTAATCTCATTATGCATCATTTGTCCATAGCTCCGGGTGTGAAACCAGTCAAACAAAAGTTACGAAAAATGCACCCTCATATAGCTCTTTTAGTAAAAGCTGAATTAGAAAAGCTCCTTGGTGTAGGATTCATTAGAGCAGTAGACTATGCTGACTGGATTTCCAACATTGTACCTATTTCCAAACACGATAAATCCATCCGAATCTGCACAGATTTTATAGATCTTAATAGAGCATGCCCAAAGGACGATTTTCCACTTCCTAACATAGACATGATAGTGGACATGACGGCGGGCTATGAGATCTACTCCTTGATGGATGGTTTTTCTGGGTATAATCAGATCAAGATTGCTCCTGAGGATCAAGAAAAGACTGCATTCACATGTGCGTGGGGTACTTACTGTTGGAACGTCATGCCCTTTGGATTAAAAAATGCAGGAGCTACTTATCAAAGAGCTATGACAACCATCATCCATGACATGATGCATAAAAATATGGAAGATTATGTGGATGACACCCTCGTTAAGTCCAAGAAAAGAGGAACACACCTGGCTGATTTAGAAGAAATTCTGGATCGTATGGAACAATTTCAACGGAGGTTAAATCCAAAAAAGTGTGCATTTGGTGTTACTTCTGGAAAACTATTGGGGTTCATCATTTCAGCTAAAGGGATAGAAGTGGACCCTGAAAAGGTTCAGGCCATTATAAACATGCCACCTCCTAAAAATGTCAGTCAAATGAGGAGTCTTCAAGGACGCCTTCAATCCATAAGGAGGTTTATTTCACAATTAGCTGATAGGGCACAACCCTTTAACAAAAATCTGCATAAAGGGGTTCAATGTGTCTGGAATGAAGATTTCCAGAAAAGCATGGATCAGATTAAGGAATATTTGGCACATCCTCCTATCTTAATGCCTCTCATTCCAGGAAAACCCCTTATTTTGTATGTCTCAGCTACTGAATCTTCATTGGGGGCATTGTTGGCTCAATTAGATGAACAAGGGAAAGAAAGGGCCATATACTATATTAGCCGCACTCTAGTGGCTTATGAGATCAATTACACAAGTATTGAAAAAGCTTGCCTTGCAGTAGTGTTTGCCTCTCAAAAGCTGCGACACTATATGCTTGCGCATACCATTCATCTTATAGCAAAAATTGATCCCCTCAAATACTTGCTCGGTAAAGCTGCTCTCACGGGTAGACTTGCTAAATGGATGATGATTCTTTCTAAATTTGACATAGAGTATATCGAACGCAAGGCAATCAAAGGCCAGGCTATTGCAGATCAACTGGCTAACTTTCCAATTGAAGATATTATGCCGGTTCAAGTCAACTTCCCAGACGAACATCTCATGTACATGACTGAGAGATCCTGGAAGCTATTCTTTGATGGTTCCTACATGCACAATGGTTCTGGAGCTGGCGTGTTGTTTGTCTCTCCTCATGGGTATACTATTCCAAAATCCTACAAGTTACTATTTCCATGCACAAACAACATAGCTGAATATGAGGCTTTAACAAATGGACTCAAAATGGCTATAGAGTGGAATATCAAAGAGCTACATATCTATGGGGATTCTCAACTAATCATTAATCAGGTTAATGAGCAATACCAAACAAAAGATAACAAGTTGATACCTTATAAAAAAATGGTTGATTCATTAAGACGGTATTTTACCTTTGTCACTTTTCAACAAATCCCCAGAGCTGAGAATAAAGCGGCCGATGCTATGGCCACCCTTGCTTCACTTCTGCAGTTAACAGAATACGAGTTCAGATATGAGTTCCTAGTGGAAGAGCTACGTTATCCCATATTTGACTCACCCGAAAGCCATGTCATATGTACCATAATCAACCATGAATCCTCCCGCTATGGTGCCATTTACTCCTATCTCCGTGATGGCATCATCCCTGACACTTTCAACCGGTCTGAAAGAAGAAACCTCATCCGTAATGCCTCTCGCCATTCCCTCATCTCTGGTGATTTGTATAGGAGGGGTCTAGATGGGACACTTTTTAGGTGTTTAGAAAAGGAGGAATCGGATCAAGCGCTAGTTGACATCCACGAGGGCATATGTGGGGGACATTCTAATGGTCTTTCCATGGCTAGAAGGTTGCTTAGGGCGGGATACTATTGGCCTACAATGCAGATGGACGCGATAAAATTTGCCAAATCTTGTGAAAAATGTCAGAAACATGGACACCTGATACATGCTCCAGGTAGGGAGTTAATTCCTTCTATCTCTCACTGGCCATTTCAGCGATGGGCCTTTGACCTTGTTGGGCAGATTCATCCCAACTCATCAGGTGGGCACAAATTCATTATCACTGCTACTGACTATTTCACAAAATGGGTAGAGGCTGTCCCACTTTCTGTTTCCTCAGGCAAGATAGTATCTCTATTCATCTTAAACCATATCATCTGTCGATATGGAGTTCCATCTAAAATCATCACTGACAATGGAGGTCAGTTCAATAACAAGGACCTTACACAACTCTGCCAAAGATTCAGGATAAAACAACATTGGTCCTCCATTTACTTCCCGCAAGGAAATGGTCAGGCAGAGGCTTCAAATAAAACCATTCTCAAGATTCTACACAGAATAGTTCACAAGAATGGTAGAGACTGGCACCTACAGATAAATCCGGCCTTGTGGGCCTATAGAATGAGTATTTGTACTCCAACGGGGGCTACTCCTTTTGCCCTCACATATGGCGCTGAAGCAGTGTTACCTTTAGAGGTTGAGATTCCATCACTGAGAGTCTCTCTCAAAGGTCTGATTACAGATGAAGATTATCGCGCCATGAGATTACAGGAATTAGAACTTCTGGATGAAAAGCGTAAAGCTTCATTTGACCATATGAGGGTCTAACAAAAGCGGATGTCCAAAGCATTCAACAAAAAGGTTCGCCCTAGAGAATTCCAAGTAGGAGATCTTGTCCTGCGAGAGAATCCTAAGAACCAACAACACAGAGAACAAAAGGGCAAATTCAAACCTAACTGGCTTGGACCCTATATTATCACAGCAGCTTTTGGTTCAGGTGCATATCTACTATCTACTGAAGAGGGGGAGCAGCTCCCTACGCCTATCAATGTTCAGCACCTGAAGAAGTTCTATCCTTGATGCCCATTCTGTCTGGGGGCATCCTTTGTATATAATTATGGTCCTGAAAAAATCCAAAAAATTGATATATGATCCTGAAAAAAATACAAAAAAATAAAAAATTCAAAAAATACAAAAAAAAAATAGAAAATGTGCCTCGGTGAAAACCTGGAAACAGGCGCCTTGGTAGCAAAAGTACAAAAAAAATATAAAAAGTCCTGAAAAAAAAACAAAAAAAACAAAAACTTCCAAGTGGTGAAAACCTAGAAATAGGCGCTACTTGAGGCCTCTGCACCCCTATTTCTTAGCATGCGCTCTCGACACTTAGCCATTCTCCATCATGCCTTGTCCTTGTTGCCTTGGTTTGGAATTAGTCTTTGTCTGTGTCTAGGGGGGGCATCATTGTGTTAGCTTTGGTCTCTTGGATATGCCTGTCTTTAGGACACCTCACAAATGGTGTTTTTCAACACCAACCCAACTGTTCTTTTCAACACAAAACCCCCGACATCGAGTGTTTCTCAACACTTATCAGTTTGGTCTTATCCAATTCGGTCATGTGATCTTACCCATTAGCAAGCATTCGACCTTTACCCTCGAAACTCAGTATCAGTTTACACACTTAAACTTTTTAAAACACTTCAGCCTAAGATATGTCATGATCTTTTCTTTGTGTGCTGACTGTTATTGATTTTCGTTGAGTGTCCTTGCCTAAACAGGTCTCTCTGTGATGCATAGCTAGAGGACTTGGGGCATGGGGCATGTTTTTATTTGCTTTCTGCTTGTGGGTGTTTGTCTTGAACCTCTTGAGTGTTTTTTGTTGTCTCCTTGACACACTTAGGATATTTGAGACATCATCCTTGACTGTTTCTTGCACAACTGTCCTCATGGTTTTCCTGACATTTATGCCTTGATGCGAGCATGGTTTTGCTAAATTAAATTGGGTAAGCTAACATTGTAGTCATCTTGACCTTTATGTCTTTGATGCTCATGTTAGAATCTTTCCACATTCCAAACCAATATAAATCACATTCATATCTTCATAGTTGCATTTGTGACTAGTGATGGTTGTGTGATTGTCCGATGTCCGATAATAACGGCCCAGTGATGAAAATAAGCTTTCTTACATTCTCTAATGAATGATGAACACAAAATACCTATGTTACCCATGCAAGTACATCTTTGCATTTTCATGTAGCTTGCATTATTTAGGCTTCATGTTAGCATTTGCACTTTTAGGCTGCATTATGAGTTTGAGAGAGTTTTCCTCATCTTTCTTGTGGATTTTTCCGTCAACTGTGGTCACGATCTGATCTTCATTTCCTTACTTTCTTTCATGATCTCAATCGAAATTCTCTATCTTAAACAGTTGATTGATTCTATTTCTTCTCTCCATTTCTTTCCATTTCTTCTAAACTTCTATCTTCCATTCACTATTCACCCCACTTCTTTTCTTCTAATTCAATCTTGGGGCATAATCTTTCTTGCTGTGAACCTTATCTTTCATTTGATTTGATCAAATTTATCAATTTACTGTTTCTCCTCTATCTCATTTTGATTTCGATCACGAGGGGGCAGTACCTATCAAATTTCAAACCTTGATTCAGTTTTATCAAATTATCAATTGCTCCTCTTGGGGCAACATTGATTGAGATTCTTATCTCTCACTTTGGATATGATCCCAAATCGACCTCATGTTCAAAGACCTTTAGTTTATGTTTGTCCTGATGTGTTCCCATCCGTCGAACACACATCTAAGTTGTTTTGTGATCCCAGATCGATCTCACATTTTAATTCTTCTTTGACTACATGTGTTCCCAAATCGATCACACATTAGTCAAAGAGGGGCAAATGTATGCACCATAAAATGGTCGCCTAGACTTTGGGCCCCATTTATTTAATCTATCGATATCAATTCCTGAATCAATATTTGTCATACATTCAAATCAAATTTATTGATCAAATCATAAATATTTCAATTTTCCCTAAAGTTTGAATATCCCATCAATTTTTAATTAAAAGAAATATATCCCTTTTTAATAAATAAAATAATATTATTTAATTGAAATTAATATTCTTTGAATGAAATA
Source organism: Chamaecyparis obtusa (assembly GCA_027943335.1). Lineage (NCBI taxonomy): Eukaryota > Viridiplantae > Streptophyta > Pinopsida > Cupressales > Cupressaceae > Chamaecyparis > Chamaecyparis obtusa. The sequence continues at coordinate 2,523,897 of BSBK01002641.1, forward strand.
ATGTTATTTAATTAAAATCCTCTTTTAATTAAATGGTTTTATTTTATTGAATTAATATTCATTTCTAAATTATATAATATTACCTTATTTAATTAAAAGAGATATTATTCTTTAAAATTAAATAAATGAAATATTCTCTCAAAAGATCTCCTGTGATGAAAAAGGAAACAAATTGAATAAAAATAAAAGAAAATAAAATGTAATTCCATTTTATTACAAACCTTCTAAAAATGATGATTGTTTCCTCTTTTTCATTTATCCCACATTGCTTCTACTTTCACATTCGAATCCAACTTTTCCTATAAAAGGAGACCTCTCATGCTCATTCAATCATCCCGAATTTTGATATCGAACTTATGCTGCAGAATTTCATAGCTTGTAATCATTTAGCATTTCAACTTGCACATTCACATTTTAGATTAATTTACATTTTAGATTAATTGCAAATCATTTTAGTTTAAATCCATTACATATAGCTTAATTTCATTTTCAATAAATTAGTTTAGCTTAGTTTGCATGGCAAATCATTTAGAATAGTTTCATTTAGATCAACTCGAATCTCTCATTCTGAGTTGTATTTGCATGGGTAAAATAGGCTGATCTGAGGGCCACATTCAAACCATGCTCTTCTCAGATAGAGAGCTATGGGTCATTTTGTGAGAACTCACTGTTGAGCACTCTCACATACAAAGACTCATAGAAGTGTGATCACACATCTGTGCACACAATCCACATTTGTCCACAATCGAGAGTCTCATTAGTTTAGCTACTGATTTAGAAGTGTAGATAAAAGTCTTAAACATTGCTTCAACTTCTTGGACGGATGCACTCTACATGATCACGGTGCTGCATAAACCTTTTCTGGAGAAAATTTGTGAGCTACCTACTAATGAAGAAATTAGTCATGTCAAAAACAAGGGGGAATCATCATGACATGAGTATGGACAAGGATTGAACAGGGATAGGTAACAAAATAATTTTTATTTTTTTTTAATGTATATATATCTTAGGGGGAGTATTACGCTAGTACAAACATACTTTTGTAATTGTAAAATACAAATGTCATGACAAAGTGTTTTTACCACTAATGTCAAAGGGGGAGATTGTAGATGTCTATAGTTTTGTTGATCATTAGTGTTTCACACTTAGTCATATATCTAGGCAATGATGGTCGGTCATCACTGCGACCGAGTCATTTTGTAAAGGATGAGTTTTGTATTGTATACTTACTGAGCAGTAGTACTGCCGAGTAAAGTCATGGTCACTATGTGTTTGTATTATGCCAAGTATAGGTGTTGCTGAGTTACATATATCAATGATTACCGAGTGACAGAGAAGTTTAATCGATGCTGAGTACAATTAATGCTGAGTGCCAGGAATAAATTTTGCTGAGTTAGCTAGAATTGACATACAAGTTTGGAATGGAACAATGATCAAGGTAAACCATTTTTGGTGACAATGATGTTTTTTATTTTGTCTAATGAGGTAATTACGGAGGTAATTACGCATCCATATTATTATCATTGATCCCTATGTAAATCCTAGAGCCAATTAGAAAATTGTATAGTTTAGGTGGCAATAGAAATAAATCTGAACTGTAGATCTTGAAATGGTAAAATGTTTTTGCTCCTATATAAGGGAAAGATCTAAACCATGAGAAGTGTGTGAATCAAAGAGATAAGATTGAATGAGTATGAGAAGATGATCAGAGAAGTATATTCAGAATAGCAAAGTATTCAGATAGAGTTTACTGACCAAGCTAAGCAGTGAACGGACAAAATCAGGAAAGATCAGATAGAAGAGATCATAAATATACAGTAAAGAGGAGATCTGTAATCTATATACAAGTGCTAACCAAAAGATCAGGTACTGAGACATTTTGACCAGTGTATCAGGGTAAATCTCTTAACTGAGTAGTCTTAATAGACTTTATGTAAATTTCTTTATCGAGTGCTTAATTTATTGTCAGTTTATAAATCCTTTAACAAGGTAGACTATACAAATCTTTTTGCTTTTGACCGAGTAGACCTTTCATAGGTTAGATCATGAATTGATCACATTTTGTAAGCCTTAACAGGAAAAATGTATTATTGTAGTAGTGAAGATTTGTGGGTGTCATCCCCACCCCAGTTTTACCTTTCAAGGGTTTCTGGGTTACCAAAATCATGGTGTTATGAGTGATTTCATGTCTGCTACTTTATATGTTTAGTTGCTTACAATGATCAAGTTTTGTTTATGTCATGTATAAAGTTTTATCAGGTTAAAAGGACAAAAGTAGGTAATATCTGATTCACCCCCTCCCCCCCTCTCAGTATTACTTTCCCATTTATATTTCCAATAGACAATACTATTCTTATAATAGACATGTTTGGTAATATCTATGTCAATTTTCAACTTGTCCTATTATGAATATAATTATAACCTTAAAGTTTTATATTGATGTTAAAACTAAAGAAATTTTTTTAAAAATCCAAAAAAAAATCTCAAATTATATCTCTTAAGAATCTTTCTATAAATTCAAACAATATATAAAATTATTATGATTGATAATGTTTTAAATAAAATAAAAAAATTACAATCACATTTTATAATATTTCAATGAAATATTATTAATATTATTTTTTTAAATTAATGTACCTTTTTTTTTAGTTTGACAAACAATCATCAACCATGTAATTTATATTGAACTTACAAGTGTAAGATATTCCTGAAGTATATCTACAATACCATAAGACAATTCTTGATAGTCATCATACACCCATACGTTGAATAATGCTTAGACACTTGTAAATATCATTATATTTAATGGTATAATATATCTTTTATGGTGGAAGATACTTTAACTATACTCTCTTCTTTATTACACGAGGATATCTCAAAACATGTTCAACAACATTTCATCGAAACTTGATGACTAGGTGTGTATTTGACTACTTCCTTTAACATCATCTTCCAACACTGGAATTGATTTATTTGAGGATGAACATACATTATAAGAGACAAAACCACCTATATTCTGCATATAATTACTATCACCATATTGCTAGCATAGTTACGTGTCTCCCATAAGGAGTATGGAATAGTCACATATTATTGTTACCTTATGTGGACCCAAAAACATATGGATGGTACTATGGACTACAAAATGACCTTTCCTTTCCTTTAGAATAAGATGTATAAGCATATAGGCCAAAGGATAATTATTTCTTATCAATTAGATTGGCATCCCACTAGTAGATGTAGGGACAAGTATAATGGAAGTGGGAAGGGTATGTTTCATTTATGATTTTGGTCTAACTTTTGCATATATTTATATAGTATCATAGGTTGATTCCAAAGCTATTTAGAAAATGATGTTTTTTTTTCAATTAAGGTCTCAAAGGAGAAGTGATAACTTCAAATCAACTATTTATCCAAACATGACCGTAAAAAAATATTTGAACTCATTTAGAGAGAGAGAGAGAGAAACCTTTTCCTACATGGAGTTGAGAGCTTGTTGATAGGTAATGTGGTGTTGACATAACCCTCTCCTTGTTGTGATACTATGAGATTTTCTGGCATCATTGATGATTGTGAAGAGATGGAGAGTTTTTCAAGGGAAACATGTATATCAAATGTGTTGCTTCTGTGGTATTGGTATGTTGCAAAAGGCATACAATTGTGTTTTTTTAGATGGCTGATGGTCTCTATTGTCCAAGTATTCTCTTTTATGTATGCCCACCCACTTGATCTTGACGTAAGATATTGGTGTGGATGTTTGAATTATTGTAGTAAGATTGGGTGTCAAATCTCATTTGTCTTGACTAGTAAGGAATGATGATCATCAATTTTAGAATTGGTGAATGGTGACTATGACATAATATCATGATGTCATATTAAGATGAGGATAATAAGCATTCCATTGAGTTAAGAGGAATTAAGATGATGATTAGAAATATTACATTGAGATAAGAGGAATCAAGATGATGATTAAAAGTATGAAATTGGTTCTAATCATTGTGTGATGCTATAAGTTATTGTAGTATATCTCTTGTTTATCTTAGTGAACAACTACTATATTATAAAGGTATTTTGATCATTGAAGAATTTCGGAGAGTTTATTTGTAGATAAGTGCTCTAGTAGTTTTCTTGAAGAATTCTCTACATTCCTCCATGTTTATTGGATTGGCCTTGTAGTTTGTAACATTATATTCTATATTTTTTAGATTTGAAATCCCATGATTTTGGGACCCTAGTGTTGTTGTTGATATATCTAATATATATTTTGTGTTTGCAATATGGGTTTCTATTAAGATTGGTCTAGGAAATGCTTCACATTTCTCTGCATTTATGTTTGTAGTATTGCATATTGGAGGGAATGTTCAAGTATATGAAATGTCTTAGTTTAATTTTTTGGTAGAGATATGCACTGCAAGTATACTTTTGGTGGTATATTTCATGGGTTTGTTTTCTTAACATTCTAGTTATGAAGAGCTTTGTGTTAGAATGGTTGTGGAAATTTGGACATTGAGGAAATAATCAATATATGCTCTTGGGAATCATGTTGGATATTCAAGGAAAATCTCTATGTGATCCATATATAAATAATTAAGCTCTTTGGTGATGCATTGTATCTAGAGTCAATTTACAAGGTTATTTTTGGTTATTTGGATGACATGGTTTGTTCTCTTTCTTATGTCATGTTCTTAACTGTAGTGGATGACATGTTAAGTAGGTTTTGGGTCTCACATAGTCACATGGATATTTTCATTAAGTGGTTTCATGTAGAAGATGTTTTCTAGGCCAATTAATTATTGCTACATGTTACCATGTTCCCACCTTTAGATGATGTCTACAAGTGTGTGTGATGTTTTGGATCCTATAGGATATTGTGTTATGTATTATTGGGTCCTCACTATCTTTTTTATAGGACTATTTTCACCACAATTATGTTTTGGTGGCTAACTTGTTGGGATTACCCTCTGTCCCTTATTTTGAATCAAATAATTGATGTTAAACATTGATCTATATGGTTAAAATAAAAGATCATTCATTGGAAATGTGTATGGAGTGAGTGTGAGATGCAAAAGGTGTGAGTTTGTGATGAAGAGTGCTCCCCTTAATACCACAAACACATAACAGAAATAGAGAAACAACAACAATAATATGCAAGAACAGAAAATTGGCTTCTTATTATCTCCACAAATGTGGAATTACAAACTTTCAGAATTACAATATGCAAAGCCACATGGGCATTCCCTTACAATATTCTATAGGACAAAGCCTCGAATCAATACCCAGATCTACTACCCAAAACTGACCTAGACAACACTACGAGCCTTCTTTATATAGGCAATTTCCACCGCCTGAGAAGGTTCTATAAATTTAGCCCTTAGGGCCGACCAAACTTAGAATTATTTTATTTTACAATTTATTACATCAAAGTCGGCTCAAAATAACTTTTGAAACTTGAACAAAAATTTTGAAGAAAAATTATTTTCCGCCATTTAAAGTGGCCTGACTTCCGGAGACCATGAGTCATCACCAGTTGACCCGATTGACTATTATAACCCCATTTTGAAAATGCCACGAAGTGATCTAAAGGCTTGATTCAAGCAAAGTGCCCATCACCCAATTTTTCAACCTCATCCGAGGCCTCTAAAGCCTTCAAAAATGAGTTCAAAGTTTCTGTACCCTGCTGCCAATATCAAAAATCTTCAATATCTTCAAAACTAGACCTGATCTAGCCATGAAACTTTGCTTGCAGGCTGATATGACTGAGATGAACCTCCATCTGTAAAATCAGATATTCTAAGATCGTAAGACCAACTTACTAAAAAAAATAGCAAGTTTCCATAAATAGCAACTCTGCACAAGATAGCCCTTATTGAATACAAAAATAGAAATATTTTTGGGTGATGCAAGATTGCCCTTACACCCAAGATGCTCCCGCATCAGACACCCGGGGTAATTTGAGAAGCGACCCTATCACGATTTAGGTGTGCAGAGGAAAACCAAGACGGTTAACCTCCTCCTTTGTTAGCCATGATGAATCTTCTACAAGTCATCCTTTCCATTTGACCAAATACTCTTCATATGTCCTGTTCCTTGTGCTTCTGCCAACACGACTGTCCAGTATGTCTTCAATCTCCTTGATATCTCAACTGGTTGCTGGAATACTCCACTGTGCTACTGCAACCTCATCTTCAACACCTCCTTCATGATACTCTGTCAAATTTGAAATGTTAAACACTGGTGAAATATTCAGCTCAGTAGGTAGTTCTACCTCATATGCATTTCCTGAATCATGCTTCTTCAGTATCGTACACGGTCCAAACTTATTCATTTTCAGCTTGTTATATGTACCAACTGGAAATCGCTCCTTTCGCAAATGAACCATGACTTCATCTCCAACTTGAAATTCCTTATACCTATTTTTCTCATCTGCCTTAGCCTTATACTGTGCATTCATCTTGGTAATATGCTTCCTCACCTCCTGATGGATGTTCTTCAAGTGTTCTGCAAAATCCTCAGCTTCAGCACTACTTATTTCTCCTTTATCTATCTTTCTCAATTTAGATGCATTTCTTGGACTACTTCCATATACAATCTGGAATGGTGATTTACCAGTGCTCCTATTGACAAAATTATTGTATGCAAATTCTACCTTTGGTAAAATCAAATCCCATCCTGTTGGCTTATCTCCAACCAAACATCTCAGCAAATTTCTCAAACTTCTATTCACCACCTCTGTTTGTCCATCAGTCTGTGGATGATGTGATGAACTAAACTTCATATCTGTCTTCAACTTCTTCCACAATGTACGCTAGAAATATCCAACAAACTGTGTCTCTATCTAAAACTATGGTCTTTGGCAAACCATGTAGTCTCACTACTTCTCTGAAAAACAATTCTGTTATATGAACAACATCATTAGTCTTTTTGCAGGGATTGAAATGTGTCATCTTTGAAAATCTGTCAACTACCACAAAAATTGAATCATGTCCCCGCTGTGTCCTCGGTAAACCAAGAACAAAGTCCATACTGATATCTTCCCAAGGCTTCTCTGGTACAGGTAATGATTGATACAACCCTATATTCTGCTTCACTCCTTTGGCCATCTAACATACTCTGCAACTCTGTAAAAACTTCATCACATCTTGTTGTAACTGTGGCCAATAATATTTTTCACTAACTAAAGCAAGGGTTTTAACACAACCAAAATGTCCAGCCAATCTTCCACTATGCTTCTCTTTGATGAGATTCTCCCTCATAGAACTTCTTGAAATGCACAACTGACTCCCTCTGAATAGCATATCATCCTGGATGATAAAATCCAGCCACTTCGTCCTATCTAGAGTAACAGGTTCTTTACAGGCTTTCCAAGCTCCACCAAAATCAGGATCCTCTGCATAAAAATTCTTGAGTTCCTTGAACCCAACCACCTCAATCTACATCTTTGTCAGCAATAGTTGCCTTCTACTAAGAGCATCTGCAACCCTGCTAGACTTTCCACTTCTGTGTTTCAAAACAAATGTATAACTCTACAAAAACTCAAACCATTTCAAATGCCTCTGATTCAACTTTCCTTGACTATTCAAATATTGCAGTGCTTGATGATCAGTATATAAAACAAACTCCCTAAGAAGCAGATAATGTCTCCACTTCTTTAATGCCTGAACTATTACATAAAATTTCTGACCATACATAGAATATTTTCTCTTGGTATCATTTAACTTCTCACTAAAATAAGCAACATGTTTACCTTCTTGGCTCATAACAGCACCTATTGGAGTACCAAAAGCATCACAATCTACTTGAAACACCTTATTAAAATTTGGAAGTGCTAAAACAGGTTGTTCTATAACTTTTTGTTTCAACAATTGAAAACTCTTTTCTGCCCCATTAGTCTACTTAAACTCTTTTCTATCCCCTCTCATTGTTTCAGTCAAGGATCCACAAATACTGCTAAAATTTCTGATAAATTTTTTGTAAAAGCTAGCCAAACCATGAAAAGATCTTACCTCAGTAGCACTCCTCGGAGTAGGCCATTCAAGGATAGCTTGTACCTTCTCTGGGTCTATTTTTAGACCTTCTGCTGAAACTACAAATCCCAAATACACTAACTCTTTCTTCACAAAACTGCACTTCTTCAAATTAATCAACAATTTCTCATCTCTCAACTTCTCAAACACCATACGAATATGCATCATATGTTCCTCCAATGTCTTGCTAAAGATCAAAATATCATCTAGGTAAACAATGACAAACTTACCCAAAAATTCTTTCAGAACCTCGTTGATGAGCCGCATGAAAGTGCTCGGTGCATTGGTTAGCCCAAAAGACATGACTAACCACTCATATAGTCCTTTTATTTTGAAGGCAGTCTTCCATTCATCTCCTTCTCTGATCTGAATCTAGTGATATCCACTCTTCAGATCTATCTTTGAGAAATACACAGCTCCACTCAAACAGTCCATAATATCATCCATTCTTGGCAATGGAAACCTATACTTAATTGTGATCTTGTTTATTGCTCTGGAATCTATACACATCCTCCATTCTCCATTCTTCTTTGGTTCTAATACCGCTGGTACAGCACATCGACTCAGGCTCTCCCAAATCAATCCCTTCTGTAACAACTCTTGTACTTGTTTGTTCAACTCTTCACTTTTTACTGATGCAATTCTGTGTGCTGCCTTGTTTGGCAAACTGGCTCCTGGAATCAAATCCATCTGATGACTGATCTTCCTTACTGGTGGTAATCCATCAGGTACATTATCAGATACAATATCCAGAAACTCATTCAACAAATCTGCAACCTCTATAGGTACATCCTCTACTTCCTCTTTACCAGCTTTTGGAATTAAAGCAAAACACACATGCTCATGCCTCATACCATCTAGGAATTTTCTTCCATCAACAAAAATAATTCTTGCATTGCCTCATACCTTTTCTTCGGTCTCCTTCAATGGCTTTAGCTTATGTCACACTCCATCCTTTGTTAGGGAATAGGTATTCACATGACCATTGCGTACAACACATCTATCAAACTACCACGGTTTACCCAACAACATATGACATGCATCTATAGATATTATATCACATAGTACCTCATCTTAGTACCCGCCGATCTTGAACTTTACCAGGCACTGTTCACTGACCATGACCTTGTGGTCATCCTGCACCCAAGCAATCTGATATGGATGTGGGTGTTTCTATCTCTTGAGCTTCAACTTTGTCACCATCTCTTCTGACACCAAATTGTCAGTGCTCCCACTATCAATAATCACATCCCAACATTTACCTTCACACTTGCATCTAGTGCGAAACAAGCTCCTCCTTTGTTCAGGTTCATTCTCACCACTCAGCGGGACTCTTCTGTTAATTAGCATTTCTCCTCTTTCAGCATCTTCATAATTTGATGATCTGGCATCTTCATCTACATGTGCAACTCTGACCTAACCATCATTTCTCCTGTCTCTTCTGCCTTGGTGCTGAGGACATTCAAATGCCCTATGACCTTCTTCTCCACAGTGAAAACATGTTCCACAGAAGCCTCCTCTTCCAGATCCTTGTCCGATTCCTCTTCCTCTCTGATCTCTATTATTCTGATCTTGGCAATGATTGGAATTATTTCCTCTCTGATTTTGGTTGCTACTGGCCTCATGCTTCTTTTTTAGATCTTCATTTTGGCCACCATATGACCATCCACCAGATCTTCCACCATGACCTCTTCCATTTTGTCGGCTCTCAAACTTCTTCTTCATCTTTTTCTCAACTTTTAGGGCAAACTGGTATGCCTCCTCAATACTATTCATTCGGACCAGATTCAACTCCTCCTGAATACTTGTCCTTAACCCATTAAGATATCAGGCAACTTTCTCCTTATCAACTTCCGCATGGCCTATTCTGATGACGAGTCGATAGAACTCCTCTGTATACTCCTGAACAAATCTTCCTGCTTGCTTCAAACTTTGCATTTTCTTTAGTGGGTCAATCTCATAATCAAGAGGAATGAACTATTGCTTCAATTTATCCACCAACTGATCTCATCTTGTAATTTTATCTTTCCCTCTTCTATTTTTCTCAAATTGAATCTCTTGCCACCAGATCTTTGCATGACCTTTCAGTCTAGCCTTCACAAATTTGACCCTATCAGGATCCTCAACATCTTCATACTCAAAATATTCCTAACATTCATTGATCCAGTCGATCAATTCTTTTGGGTTAAAATTTTTAGAAAATGTAGGAACCTCAATCTTACGTCTTTTCCCAATCTTGAAAATCACCTGAAATAGTCTTTCTTCTTCCTAATTCACAACTTCAGCTTCTCCTTCTTGATATTCTTCTTCGACTTCATCCTCACTTTCATCTCTGACATTAAGATTCATTCCTCTAGGAATCTCTTCTTGCAATGCTCGCACTTGTCTCTACAGCTCTCTAACGTCAGGTGTCATAGCACCAGCTCTTCTGCCACGTTCTCTTCATGGAGGTATTTTCATGATGCGCACTGAAACCCTAACCACGGTCCTGGTGCAAACTACCTCATAGTCAGTGATCTGTTTACACACTCAAGAAAACATGGCTCTGATACCACTTGATGAAGGGTGCTCCCCTTAATACCACAAACACATAAAAGAAATAGAGAAACAACAACAATAATATGCAAGAACAGAAAATTGTCTTCTTATTATCTCCACAAATGTGGAATTACAAACTTTTAGAATTACAATATGCAAAGCCACATGGGCATTCCCTTACAATATTTTGTATGACAAAACCTCGAATCAATACCCAGAACTACTACCCAGAACTACCCTAGACAACACTACGAGCCTTCTTTATATAGACAATTTCCACCGCCCGAGAAGGTTCTAAAAATTTAGCCCTTAGGGCCGACCAAACTTAGAATTATTTTATTTTACAATTTATTACATCAAAGTTCGCTCAAAATAACTTTTGAAACCCGAACAGAAATTTTGAAAAAAAATTATTTTCTGTCATTTCAGGTGGCCTGACTTTCGGAGACCATAATTTATCACCAATTGACCTGATTGACTATTATAACCCCATTTTGGAAATACCACGAAGCGTTCTACAGGCTTGACTGGTTCAAAGTGCCCATCACCCAATTTTTTGACCTCATTCGGGGCCTCTAAAGCCTTCAAAATTGAGTTCAAAGTTTCTGTACCCTGCTGCCAATATCGAAAATATTCAATATCTTCAAAACTAGACCTGATCTAGCCATGAAACTTTGCTGGCAGGTTGATATGACTGAGATGAACCTCCATATGTAAAATCAAACATTCCGAGATCGTAAGACCAACTTACTAAAAGAATAGCAAGTTTCCATAAATAGCAACTTTGCACAAGATAGCCCTTACTGAATACAAAAATAGAAATATTTTTGGGTGATGCAAGATTGCCCTTACACCCAGGATGTTTCGGCATCAGACAGTCGGGGTAATTTGAGAAGTGACCCTATCATGACTCAGGTGTGTAGAGAAAAACCAAGACGATTAACCTCCTCCTTTGTTAGCCATGATGAATCCTCTATAGGTCATCCTTTCCATTTGACCAAATACTCTTCATATGTATTGTTCCTTGTGCTTCTACCAACACGACTGTCCAGTATGTCTTCAATCTCCTTGATATCTACACTGGTTGCTGGAATACTCCACTATGCTGCTGCAACCTCATCTTCAACACCTCCTTCATGATACTCTGTCAAATCTAAAATGTTAAACACTGGTGAAATATTCAGCTCAGTAAGCAATTCTAGCTCATATGCATTTTCTGAATATGCTTCTTTAGTATCGTACACGGTCCAAACTTGTTCATTTTTTAGCTTGTTATATGTACCAACTAGAAACCGCTCCTTTCGCAAATGAACCGTGACTTCATCCCCAACCTGAAATTCCTTATGCCTCCTTTTCTCATTTTTCTTAGCCTTATACTGTGCATTCATCTTGGTAATATGCTTCCTCACCTCCTCATGGATGTTCTTCAAGTGTTCTGCAAAATCTTCAGCTTCAGTACTACTTATTTCTCCTTTATCTATCTTTCTCAATTCAGATGCATTTCTTGGACTACTTCCATATATAATATGGAATGGTGATTTACCAGTGCTCCTATTGATAGAATTATTGTATGCAAATTCTACCTATGGTAAAATCAAATCCCATCCTGTTGGCTTATCTCCAACCAAACATCTCAGCAAATTTTCTAAACTTCTATTCACCACCTCTGTCTGTCCATCAGTCTGTGGATGATGTGATGAACTAAACTTCAAATCTGTCTTCAACTTCTTCCACAATGTACGCTAGAAATATCCTACAAATTTAGTGTCTTTATCTGAAACTATGGTCTTTGGAAAACCATGTAGTCTCACTACTACTCTGAAAAACAATTTTGCTACATGAACAGCATCATTAGTCTTTTTGTAGGGAATGAAATGTGCCATCTTCAAAAATCCAACAACTACTACAAAAATCCATCAACTACTACAAAAATTGAATCAAGAACAAATTATCCTGGATGATAAAATTCAGCCACTTCATCCTATCTAGAGTAACAGGTTCTTTACAAGCTTTCTAAGCTCCACCAAAATGGATCCTGTAGATACAAATTCTTGAGTTCTTTGAACCCAACCACCTCAATCTACATCTCTGTCAGTAATAGTTGCCTTCTGCTAAGAGCATCTGCAACCCTATTAGACTTTCCACTTCTGTGTTTCAAAACAAATATATAACTCTACAAAAACTCAACCCATTTCAAATGCTTCTGATTCAACTTTCCTTGACTATTCAAATATTGCAATGCTTGACGATCAGTATACAAAACAAACTCTTTAGGAAGTAGATAATGTCTCCACTTCTTTAATGCCTGAACTATAACATAAAATTCCTGATCATAGACAGAATATTTTCTCTTGGCATCATTTAACTTCTCATTGAAATAAGCAACATGTTTACTTTCTTGGCTCATAACAGCTCCTATTACAGTACCACTAGCATCACAATCTACTTGAAACACCTTAATAAAATTTAGAAGTGCTAAAATAGGTTGTTCTATAATTTTTTGTTTCAACAATTGAAAACTCTTTTCTGCCCCATTAGTCTACTTAAACTCTTTTCTATCCCCTCTCATTATTTCAGTCAAGGGTCCACAAATACTGCTAAAATTTATGATAAAATTTTTATAAAAGCTAGCCAAACCATGAAAAGATCTTACCTCAATAGCACTCCTCAGAGTAGGCCATTCAAGGATAGCCTGTACCTTCTCTGGGTCCATTTTTAGACCTTCTACTGAAACTACAAATCCCAAATACACTAAATCTTTCTTCACAAAACTGCAATTCTTCAAATTAATCAAGAATTTCTCATCTCTCAACTTTTCAAACACCATACGAATATGCATCATATGTTCCTCCAATGTCTTGCTAAGGATCAAAATATCATCTAGGTAAACAATGACAAACTTACCTAAAAATTCTTTCAGAACTTCGTTGATGACCCGCATGAAATTGTTCGGTGCATTGGTTAGCCCAAAAGGCATGACTAACCACTCATATAGTCCTGCCTTTATTTTGAACGCAGTCTTCCATTCATCTCCTTCTCTGATTTGAATCTGGTAATATCCACTCTTCAGATCTATCTTTAAGAAATACATAGCTCATCTCAAACAGTCCATAATATCGTCCATTCGTGGCAATGGAAACCTATACTTGATTATGATCTTATTTATTACTTTGGAATCTGTACACATCCTCCATTCTCCATTCTTCTTTGGTGCTAATACTGCTGGTACAGCACATGGACTCAGGCTCTCCTAAATCAATCCCTTCTGTAACACCTCTTGTACTTGTCTATTCAACTCTTCACTTTCTGCTGGTGTCATTCTGTGTGCTGCCTTGTTTGACAAACTGGCTCCTAGAATCAAATCCATCTGATGACTGATCTTCCTTACCGGTGGTAATCCATCAGGTACATTATCAAATACAATATCCTGAAACTCATTCAACAAATCTGCAACCTCTACAGGTACATCCTCTACTTCCTCTTTACCAGCTTTTAAAATTAAAGAAAAACACACATGCTCATGCCTCATACCATCTAGGAATTTTATTCTATCAACAAAAGTTATTCTTGCATTGCCACATACCTTTTCTTCGGTCTCCTTCAATGGCTTTAGCTTATGTTACACTCCATCCTTTGTTAGGGAATAGGTATTGGCATGACCATCATGTACAACACATCTGTCAAACTGCCAGAGTCTACCCAACAACATATGACATGCATCCATAGATATTATATCACATAGTACCTCATCTTGGTACCCGCCGATCTTAAACTGTACCAGGCACTGTTCACTGACCATGACCTTATGGTCATCTTGCACCCAGGCAATCTGATATGGATGTGGGTGTTTCTATCTCTTGAGCTTCAACATTGTCACCATCTCTTCTGGCACCAAATTGTCAGTGCTTCCACTATCGATAATCACATCACAACATTTACCTTGACACTTGTATCTAGTGCGAAACAAGCTCCTCCTTTGTTCAGGTTCATTCTCACCACTCAGCAGGACTCTTCTGTTAATTATCATTTCTCCTCTTTCAGCATCTTTAGAATTTGATGATCTGACATCTTCATCTACATGTGTAACTCTGGCCTGACCTTCATTTCTCTTGTCTATCCTTCCTTGGCACTGAGGATATTCAAATGCCCTATGACCTTTTCTCCACAGTGAAAACATGTTCCACGGAAGCCTCCTCTTCCAGATCCTTGTCCTCTTCCTCTTCCTGTCTGATCTCTATTATTCTGATCTTGGAAATGATTAGAATTTTTTCCTATCTGATTCTTGTTACTACTGGCCTCATCCTTCTTTTTCAAATCTTCATTTCAGCCACCATATGACCGTCCACCAGATCTTCCACCATGACCTCTTCCATTTTGTCTGCTCTCAAACTTCTTGTTCAGCTTTTCCTCTACTTTTAGGGCAAACTGGTATGCCTCCTCAATACTATTCATTCAAACTAGATTCAGCTCCTCCTGAATACTTGGCCTTAACCCATTAAGGTATCGGGCAACTTTCTCCTTATCAGCTTCTGCATGGCCTGTTCTAATGAGGAGTCGATAGAACTCTTCTGTATACTCCTGAACAGATCTTCCTGCTTGCTTCAAACTTTGCATTTTATTTAGTAGGTCAAGCTCATAATCAACAGGCATGAACTATCACTTCAATTTATCCACCATCCGATCCCATCTTGTGATTTTATCTTTCCCTCTTCTATTAAGCTCAATTGAATCTCTTGCCACCAGATCTTTGCATGACCTTTTAGTCTGGCCTTCGCAAATTTGACCTTATTAGGATCCTCAACATCTTCATACTCAAAATATTCTTTAGATTCATTGATCCCGTCGATCAATTCCTCTGGGTTAAGATTTCCAGAAAATGTAGGAACCTCAATCTTAGGTCTTTTCCCAATCTTGGAAATCGTCTGAAAAAATCTTTCTTCCTCTTGATTCACAACTTCAGCTTCTCCTTCTTGATATTCTTCTTTGATTTCATCCTCACTTTCATTTCTGACATAAAGATTCATTCCTCTGCGAATCTCTTCTTGCAATGCTTGCACTTGTCTCTGTACCTCTCTAACCTCAGGTGTCACAGCACCAGCTCTTCCACCACGTTCTCTTCATGGAGGTATTTTCAAGATGCGCACTGAAACCCTAACCATGGTCCTGGTGCAAACTACCTCATAGTTGGTGATCTATTTAAACACTGAAGAAAACCTGGCTCTGATACCACTTGATTAAGGGTGCTCTCCTTAATACCACAAATATATAACAGAAATAGAGAAACAACAATAATAATATGCAAGAACAGAAAATTGGCTTCTTATTATCTCCACAAATGTGAAATTACAAACTTTTAGAATTACAATATGCAAAGCCACATGGGCATTCCCTTACAATATTCTATAGGACAAAGCCTCTAATCAATACCCAGATCTACTACCTAGAACTGCCCTAGACAACACTACGGGCCTTCTTTATATAGGTAATTTCCACCGCCTGAGAAGGTTCTAGAAATTTAACCCTTAGGGCCGACCAAACTTAGAATTATTTTATTTTATAATTTATTACATCAAAGTCAGCTCAAAATAACTTTTGAAACCTGAATAAAAGTTTTGAAGAAAAATTATTTTTCGCCATTTCAGGTGGCCTAACTTTCGGAGACCATAATTTATCACCAGTTGACCCGATTGACTATTATAACCCCATTTCAGAAATGCCACGAAGCACTCTACATAATTGAACTATGCAAAGCGCCTGTCACCCAATTTTTTGACCTCATCCGGGGCCTCTAATACCCTCAAAACTAAGTTCAAAGTTTCTGTACCCTGCTGCCAATACTGAAAATCTTCAATATCTTCAAAACTAGACCTGATCTAGCCATGAAACTTTGCTGGCAGGCTAATATGACTGAGATGAACCTCCATATGTAAAATCAGACATTCCAAGATCGTAAGACCAACTTACTAAAAAAAATAGCAAGTTTCCATAAATAGCAACTCTGCACAAGATAGCTCTTATTGAATACAAAAATAGAAATATTTTTGGGTGATGCAAGATTGCCCTTACACCTAAGATGTTCCTACATCAGACACCCGGGGTAATTTGAGAAGTGACCCTGTCATGACTTAGGTGTGCAGAGGAAAACTAAGACGGTTAACCTCCTCCTTTGTTAGCCATGATGAATCTTCTACGGGTCATCCTTTTCATTTGACCAAATACTCTTCATATGTCTTGTTTCTTGTGCTTCATCCAACACAACTATCTAGTATGTCTTCAATCTCCTTGATATCTGAACTGGTTGTTGGAATACTCCACTGTGCTGCTGCAACCTCATCTTCAACACCTCCTTCATGATACTCTGTCAAATCTGAAATGTTAAACCCTGGTGAAATATTCATCTCAGTAGGCAATTTTACCTCATATGCATTTTTTGAATCATGCTTCTTCAGTATTGTACATGGTCCAAACTTGTTCATTTTCAGCTTATTATATCTACCAATTGGAAACCGCTCCTTTCGCAAATGAACCATTACTTCATCCCCAACTTAAAATTCTTTATACCTCCTTATCTCATTTTCCTTAGCCTTATACTACCCATTCATCTTGGTAATATGCTTCCTCACCTCCTCATGAATGTTCTTCAAGTGTTCTGCAAAATCTTCAGCTTTAGCACTACTTATTTCTCCTTTATCTATCTTTCTCAATTCAGATGCATTT
This sequence comes from Chamaecyparis obtusa, assembly GCA_027943335.1. Classification (NCBI taxonomy): domain Eukaryota; kingdom Viridiplantae; phylum Streptophyta; class Pinopsida; order Cupressales; family Cupressaceae; genus Chamaecyparis; species Chamaecyparis obtusa. The sequence goes on from BSBK01002641.1 coordinate 2,541,176, forward strand.
CTTGGACTACTTCCATATACAATCTGAAATGGTGATTTACCAATGCTTCTGTTGATAGAATTATTGTATACAAATTCTACCTATGGTAAAATTAAATCCCATCCTGTTGGCTTATCTCCAACCAAACATCTCAACAAATTTTTCAAACTTCTATTCACCACCTTTGTCTGTCCATCAGTTTGTGGATGATATCATGAATTAAACTTCAAATCTGTCTTCAACATCTTCCACAATGTACGCCAAAAATACCCAACAAACTTAGTGTCTCTATTTGAAACTATGGTCTTTGGCAAACCATGTAGTCTCACTACTTCTCTGAAAAATAATTTTGCTACATGAACAACATCATTAGTCTTTTTGCAGTGAATGAAATGCGCCATCTTCAAAAATTTATCAACTACTACAAAAATTGAATCATGTCCCCATTGTGTCATTGGTAAACCAAGAATAAAATCCATACTGATATCCTCCCAAGGCTTCTCTGGTACAGGTAATGGTTGATACAACCCTGTATTCTACTTCACTTCTTTCACCATCTGACATACTCTGCAACTCTGTACAAACTTCTTCACATCTTGCTATAACTGTGGCCAATAATAATTTTCACTAACCAAAGCAAGGGTTTTATCATGACCAAAATGTCCAGCCAATCCTCCACTATGCTTGTCTTTGATGAGATTCTCCCTCATAGAACTTCTTGGAATGCACAACTGACTCCCTCTGAATAGCATATCATCTTGGATGATAAAATTTAACCACTTTGTCCTATCTAGGGTAACAGGTTCTTTACAAGCTTTCCAAGCTCCACCAAAATCAAGATCTTCAGGATATAAATTCTTGAGTTCCTTGAACCCAACCACCTCAATCTGCATCTTTGTCAGATAGTTGCCTTCTTCTAAGAGCATCTGCAACCCTGTTAGACTTTCCATTTCTATGTTTCAAAGCAAATGTATAACTCTGTAAAAACTCAACCCATTTCAAATGCCTCTGATTCAACTTTCTTAATTATTCAAATATTGCAATGCTTAATGATCAGTATACAAAATAAACTCCTTAAGAAGCAGATAATGTCTCCACTTCTTTAATGCCTGAATTATAACATAAAATTTCTGATCATAGACAGAATATTTTCTCTTGGCATCATTTAACTTCTCACTGAAATAAGCAACATGTTTACCTTCTTGGCTCATAACAGCTCCTATTGCAGTACCACTAGCATCACAATCTACTTGAAACACCTTATTAAAATTTGGAAGTGCTAAAATAGGTTGTTCTATAACTTTTTATTTCAACAATTGAAAATTCTTTTCTGCCCCATTAGTCCACTTAAACTCTTTTCTATCCCCTCTCATTGTTTCAGTTGAGGGTCCACAAATACTGCTAAAATTTCTAATAAATTTTTTGTAAAAGCTTGCCAAACCATGAAAAGATCTTACCTCAGTAGCACTCCTTAGAGTAGGCCATTCAAGGATAGCCTGTACCTTCTCTGGATCCATTTTTAGACCTTCTGCTAAAACTACAAATCTCAAATACACTAACTCTTTCTTCACAAAATTGCACTTCTTCAAATTAAACAATAATTTTTCATCTCTCAACTTCTCAAACACCATACGAATATGCATCATATGTTCCTCCAATGTCTTACTAAATATCAAAATATCATCTAGGTAAACAATGATAAACTTACCCAAAAATTCTTTCAGAACCTCGTTCATGAGCCGCATGAAAGTGCTCGGTGCATTGGTTAGTCCAAAAGACATGACTAACCACTCATATAGTCCTTCCTTTGTTTTGAAGGCAGTCTTCCATTCATCTCCTTCTCTGATCTAAATCTGGTGATATCCACTCTTTAGATCTATCTTTGAGAAATACACAGCTCCACTTGAACAGTCTATAATATCATCCATTCGTGGCAATGGAAACCTATACTTGATTGTGATTTTGTTTATTACTTTAGAATCTGTACACATCCTCCATTCTCCATTCTTCTTTGGTGCTAATACCCCTAGTACAGCACATGGACTCAGACTCTCCTGAATCAATCCCTTCTGTAACAACTCTTGTACTTGTCTGTTTAACTCTTCACTTTCTACTGGTGTCATTCTGTGTGCTACCTTGTTTGGAAATCTAGCTCCTGGAATCAAATCCATCTAATGAATGATCTTCTTTACCGGTGGTAATTCATCAGGTACATTATCAGATACAATATCCTGAAACTCCTTCAACAAATCTGCAACCTCTACAGGTACATCCTCTACTTCTTTACCAACTTTTGAAATTAAAGTAAAACATAAATGCTCATGTCTCATACCATCTAGAAAATTTTTTCCATCAACAAAAGTTATTCTTGCATTGCCACATACCATTTCTTTAGTCTCCTTCAATGGCTTTAGCTTATGTCACACTCCATCCTTTGTCAGGGAATAGGTATTCGCACGACCATCGTGCACAACACATCTGTCAAACTACCATGGTCTACCCAACAACATATGACATGCATCCATAGATATTATATCACATAGTACCTCATCTTGGTACCCGCCGATCTTGAACTTTACTAGGCACTGTTCACTGACCATGACCTTGTGGTCATCCTGCAACTAGGCAATCCGATATGGATGTGGGTGTTTCTATCTCTTGAGTTTCAACTTTGTCTCCATCTCTTCTAACAGTAAATTGTCAGTGCTTCCACTATCGATAATCACATCACAGCATTTACCTTCACACTTGCATCTAGTGTGAAACAAGTTCCTCCTTTGTTCAAGTTCATTCTCACCACTCATCAGGACTTTCTGTTAATTAGCGTTTCTCCTTTTTCATCATCTTCAAAATTTGATGATCTGGCATCTTCATCTACATGTGCAACTCTGGCCTGGCTTTCATTTCTCATGTCTATTCTACCTTGGTGCTGAGGACATTCAAATGCCCTATAAACTTCTTCTCCACAGTGAAAACATGTTCCACAGAAGCCTCCTCTTCCAGATCCTTGTCCTCTTCCTCTTCCTGTCTGATCTCTATTATTCTGATCTTGGAAATGATTGGAATTATTTCCTCTCTGATTCTGGTTGCTACTAGCCTCATCCTTCTTTTTCGGATCTTCATTTCAGCCACCATATGACCGTCCTCCAGATCTTCCACCATGACCTCTTCCATTTTATCTACTCTCAAAATTCTTGTTTAGTTTTTCCTCTACTTTTAGGGCAAACTGGTATGCCTCCTCAATAGTATTCATTCAAACCAGATTCAACTCCTTCTGAATACTTATCCTTAACCCATTAAGGTATCAGGCAACTTTCTCCTTATCAACTTCCGCATGGCCTGTTCTGATGAGGAGTCAATAGAACTCCTCTGTATACTCCTAAACAAATCTTCCTGCTTGCTTCAAACTTTGCATTTTCTTTAGTAGGTCAAGCTCATAATCAACAAGAATGAACTGTCACTTCAATTTATCCACCATCTAATCTCATCTTATGATATTATCTTTCCCTCTTCTATTTCGCTCTAATTGAATCTCTTGCCACCAGATCTTCGCATGACCTTTTATTTTTGCCTTCACAAATTTGACTCTATCAAGATCCTCAACATCTTCATACTCAAAATATTCCTCACATTCATTGATCCAGTCGATCAATTCTTCTGGGTTAAGATTTCTAGAAAATGTAGGAACCTCAATCTTAGGTCTTTTCCCAATCTTAGAAATCGTTCGAAAAAGTTTTTCTTCCTCTTGATTCACAACTTCAGCTTCTCCTTCTTGATATTCTTCTTCAACTTCATCCTTGCTTTCATCTCTGACATTAAGTTTCATTCATCTGTGAATCTCTTCTTGCAATGCTCACACTTGTCTCTGCAGTTCTCTAACCTCATGTGTCACAAGACCAGCTCTTCCGCCACGTTCTCTTCGTGGAGGTATTTTCGGGATGCGCACTGAAACCCTAACCACGGTGCTAGTGCAAACTATCTCATAGTCGGTGATCTCTTTACACACTCAAGAAAATTTGGCTCTGATACCACTTGATGAAGGGTGCTCCCCTTAATACCACAAACACATAACATAAATAGAGAAACAACAACAATAATATGCAAGAACAGAAAATTGGCTTCTTATTATCTCCACAAATGTGGAATTACAAACTTTCAGAGTTAAAATATGCAAAGCCACATGGGTATTCCCTTACAATATTCTATAAGACAAAGCTTCGAATTAATACACAGATCTACTACCTAGAACTGCCCTAGACAACACTACGGGCCTTCTTTATATAGACAATTTCCACTGCCCGAGAAGGTTCTAAAAATTTAGCCCTTAGGGCTGACCAAAGTTAGAATTATTTTATTTTACAATTTATTACATCAAAGTCACCTCAAAATAACTTTTGAAACCCGAACAGAAATTTTGAAGAAAAATTATTTTCTACCATTTCAGGTGGCCTGACTTCCGGAGACAATAAGTCATCACTAGTTGACCGGATTGACTATTATAACCCCATTTTGAAAATGTCACGAAGCGCACTACAAGCTTGACTTACACAAAGCACCCATCACCCAATTTTTTGACCTCATCGGGGGCCTCTAAAGCGTTAAAAAATGAGTTCAAAGTTTCTGTACCCTACTGCCAATACCGAAAATCTTCAATATCTTCAAAACTAGACCTGATCTAGCCATGAAACTTTGCTGACAGGCTGATATGACTGAGATGAACCTCCATATGTAAAATCAGACATTTCAAGATCGTAAGACCAACTTACTAAAAAAATAGCAAGTTTCCATAAATAGCAACTCTGCACAAGATAGCCCTTATTGAATACAAAAATAAAAATATTTTTGGGTGATGCAAGATTGCCCTTACACCCAGGATGCTCCTGCATCAGACACCCGGGGTAATTTGAGAAGTGACCCTATCATGACTCAGGTGTGCAGAGGAAAACCAAGATGGTTAACCTCCTCCTTTTTAGCCATGATGAATCTTCTACAGGTCGTCATTTTCATTTGACTAAATACTCTTCATATGTCCTCTTCCTTGTGTTTTTGCCAACACGACTGTCCAATATGTCTTCAATCTCTTTGATATCTGAAATGGTTGCTGGAATAATCCACTATGTTACTGCAACCTCATCTTCAACACCTCCTTCATGATACTCTGTCAAATCTAAAATGTTAAACACTAGTGAAATATTCAGCTCAGTAGGCAATTCTACCTCATATGCATTTCCTGAATCATGCTTCTTCAGTATCGTACACGGTCCAAACTTGTTTATTTTCAGCTTGTTATATGTACCAACTAGAAACCACTCCTTTCACAAATGAACCATGACTTCATCCCCAACCTAAAATTTTTGATGCCTCTTTTTCTCATCTGCCTTAGCCTTATACTACGCATTCATCTTGGTAATATGCTTTCTCACCTCCTCATGGATGTTCTTCAAGTGTTCTGCAAAATCCTCAGCTTCAGCACTACTTATTTCTCCTTTATTATCTTTCTCAATTCAGATGCATTTCTTGGACTACTTCCATATACAATATGGAATGGTGATTTAACAGTGCTCCTCTTGAAAGAATTATTGTATGCAAATTCTGCTTGTGGTAAAATTAAATCCCATCCTGTTGGCTTATCTCCAACCAAACATCTCAGCAAATTTTTTAAAGTTTTTTTCACCACCTCTGTCTGTCTATCAGTCTGTGGATGATGTGATCAACTAAATTTCAAATCTGTCTTCAACTTATTCCACAATGTACGCCAGAAATATACAACAAATTTAGTGTCTCTATCTGAAACTATGGTCTTTGGCAAACCATGTAGTCTCACTAATTATCTGAAAAACAATTCTGCTTCATGAACAACATCATTAGTCTTTTTGCAAGGAATGAAATGAACCATCTTCGAAAATCTGTCAACTACTACAAAAATTGAATCATGTCCCCGTTGTGTCCTTGGTAAACCAAGAACAAAATCCATATTGATATCCTCCCAAGGCTTCTCTGGTACAGGTAATGGTTGATACAACCTTCTATTCTACTTCACTTCTTTCGCCATCTAACATACTCTGCAACTCTGTACAAACTTCTTCACATCTTGCTGTAACTATGGCCAATAATAATTTTTACTAACCAAAGCAAAGGTTTTATCACGACCAAAATATTCAGCCAATCCTTCACTATGCTTCTGTTTGATGAGATTCTCCCTCATAGAACTTCTTGGAATGCACAACTGACTCCCTTTGAATAGCATATCATCCTGGATATAAAATCTAGCCACTTCGTCTTATCTAGAGTAACATGTTCTTTACATGTTTTTCAAGCTCCACCAAAATCAGGATCCTCTGGATATAAATTCTTGAGTTCCTTGAATCCAACCACCTCAATCTGCATCTCTCTCAGCAATATTTGCCTTCTGCTAAGAGCATCTGCAACCCTGTTAGACTTTCCACTTCTGTGTTTCAAAACAAATATATAACTCTGCAAAAACTCAACCCATTTCAAATGCCTCTGATTAAACTTTCCTTGACTATTCAAATATTGCAACGCTTAATGATCAGTATACAAAAAAAACTCCTTATGAAGTAGATAATGTCTCCACTTCTTTAATGCCTGAACTATAACATAAAATATTTGATCATAGACAGAATATTTTCTCTTGGCATTATTTAACTTCTCACTAAAATAAGCAACATGTTTACCTTCTTGGCTCATCACAGCTCCTATTGCAGTACCACTAGCATCACAATCTACTTGAAACACCTTATTAAAATCTGGAAGTGCTAAAACAAGTTGTTCTGTAACTTTTTGTTTCAACAATTGAAAACTCTTTTCTGCCCCATTAGTCCACTCAAACTCTTTTCTATCCCCTCTCATTGTTTCAGTCAAGGGTTCACAAATACTACTAAAATTTTTGATAAACTTTTTGTAAAAGCTAGCAAAACCATGAAGAGATCTTACCTCAATAGCACTCCTTAGTGTAGGCCATTCAAGGATAGCCTGTACCTTTTCTGGGTCTATTTTTAGACCTTCTGATGAAACTATAAATCTTAAATACACTAACTCTTTATTCATAAAACTGCACTTCTTCAAATTAATCAACAATTTCTCATCTCTCAACTTCTCAAACACCATACGAATATGCATCATATGTTCTTCTAATGTCTTACTAAAAATCAAAATATCATCTAGGTAAACAATGACAAACTTACCTAAATTTTTTTTCAGAACCTCGTTCATGCGCCGCATGAAAGTGCTCGGTGCATTGGTTATCCCAAAAGGCATGACTAACCACTCATACAGTCCTTCCTTTGTTTTGAAGGCAGTCTTCCATTCATCTCCTTCTCTGATCTGAATTTGGTGATATCCACTCTTCAGATCTATCTTTGAGAAATACACAGCTCCACTCAAACAGTCCATAATATCGTGCATTCATGGCAATGGAAACCTATACTTGATTGTGATCTTGTTTATTGCTCTACAATCTGTACACATCCTCCATTCTCCATTCTTATTTGGTGCTAATACCACTGGTACAGCACATCGACTCAGGCTCTCCCAAATCAATCCCTTCTGTAACAACTCTTGTACTTGTCTGTTCAACTCTTCACTTTCTGCTAGTGTCATTCTGTGTGCTGCCTTGTTTGCCAAACTAGCTCATGGAATCAAATGCATCTGATGACTGATTTTCTTTACCGGTGGTAATCCATCAGGTACATTATCAGATATAATATCTTAAAACTCATTCAACAAATCTACAACCTCTACAGGTACATCCTCTATTTTCTCTTTACCAGCTTTTGGAATTAAAGAAAAACACACATACTCATGCCTCATACCATCTAGGAATTTTCTTCCATCAATAAAAGTTATTTTTGCATTGCCACATACCTTTTCTTCGGTCTCCTTCAATGGCTTTAGCTTATGTCACACTCCATCCTTTGTCAGGGAATAGGTATTCGCATGACCATTGCGTACAGCACATCTATCAAACTACCATGGTCTACCCAACAACATATGACATGCATCCATAGATATTATATCACATAGTACCTCATCTTGGTACCCACCGATCTTGAACTTTACCAGGCACTGTTCACTGACCATGACCTTGTGGTCATCCTGCACCTAGGCAATCCGATATGGATATGGGTGTGTTTGTCTCTTGAGCTTCAACTTTGTCACCATCTCTTCTGACACCAAATTGTCAATGTTTCCACTATCGATAATCACATCAGAGAATTTACCTTCACACTTGCATCTAGTGTGAAACAAGATCATCCTTTGTTCAGGTTCATTCTCACCACTCAGTAGGACTCTTCTGTTAATTAGCATTTCTCCTCTTTCAGCATCTTCAGAATTTGATGATTTGACATCTTCATCTACATGTGCAACTCTGACCTGGCATTCATTTCTCCTTTCTATTCTACCTTGGCGCTGAGGATATTCAAATGCCCTATGAATTTCTTCTCCACAGTGAAAACATGTTCCACGGAAGCCTCCTCTTTCAGATCCTTGTCCTCTTCCTCTTCCTCTCTGATCTCTATTATTCTGATCTTGGAAACGATTGGAATTTTTTCCTCTCTGATTCTGGTTGCTACTGGCCTCATCATTATTTTTTGGATCTTCATTTTAGCCACCATATGACTGTCCACCAGATCTTCCACCATGACCTCTTCTATTTTGTCTGCTCTCAAACTTCTTGTTGAGCTTTTCCTCTACTTTTAGGGCAAATTGGTATGCCTCCTCAATACTATTCATTCGAACCAGATTCAACTCCTCCTGAATACTTGGCCTTAACCCATTAAGGTATCAGGCAACTTTCTCCTTATCAGCTTCCGCATGGCCTGTTCTGATGAGGAGTCGATAGAACTCCTCTGTATACTCCTGAACAGATCTTCCTGTTTGCTTCAAACTTTATATTTTATTTAGTAGGTCAAGCTCATAATCAACAGGAATGAACTATCACTTCAATTTATGCACCATCCGATCCCATCTTGTGATTTTATGTTTTCCTCTTCTATTTCACTCTAATTGAATCTCTTACCACCAGATCTTTGCATGACCTTTCAATCTGGCCTTCACAAATTTGACTCTATCAGGATCCTCAACATCTTCATACTCAAAATAGTCCTCACATTCATTGATCCAGTTGATCAATTCCTCTGGGTTAAGATTTCCAAAAAATGTAGAAACCTCAATCTTAGGTCTTTTCCCAATCTTGAAAATTGCCTGAAAAAGTCTTTCTTCCTCCTGATTCACAACTTCAGCTTCTCCTTGATATTCTTCTTCGACTTCATCCTTGCTTTCATCTCTGACATTAAGATTCATTCCTTTGCGAATCTCTTCTTGCAATACTCGCACTTGTCTCTACAGCTCTCTAACCTCAGGTGTCAAGCACCAGCTCTTCCGTCACGTTCTCTTCATGGAGGCATTTTTGCGATGTGCGCTGAAACCTTAACCACGGTGTTGGTGCAAACTGCCTCATAGTTGGTGATCTATTTACACACTCAGGAAAACTTAGCTCTGATACCACTTGATGAAGGGTGCTCTCCTTAATACTATAAACACATAAGAGAAATAGAGAAACAACAACAATAATATGCAAGAACAGAAAATTGGCTTCTTATTATCTCCACAAATGTGGAATTACAAACTTTTAGAATTATAATATACAAAGCCACATAGGCATTCCCTTACAATATTTTGTAGGACAAAGCATCGAATCAATACCCAGATCTACTACCCAGAACTACCCTAGACAACACTACGGGCCTTCTTTATATAGGCAATTTCTACCGCCCGAGAAGGTTCTAGAAATTTAGCCCTTAGGGCTGACCAAACTTACAATTATTTTATTTTACAATTTATTACATCAAAGTCGGCTCAAAATAACTTTTGAAACCCGAACAGAAATTTTGAAGAAAAATTATTTTCTGCCATTTCAGGTGGCCTGACTTCTAGAGACCATAAGTCATCACCAGTTTACCTGATTGACTATTATAACCCCATTTTAGAAATGCCACAAAGTGCTCTATAGGCTTGATGCATTAAAATCACCCGTCACCCAATTTTTTTACCTCATCTGGGGCCTCAAAAGCCTTCAAAACTGAGTTTAAAGTTTCTGTACCCTGCTGCCAATACCAAAAATCTTCAATATCTTCAAAACTAGATGTGATCTAGCCATGAAACTTTGCTGGCAGGCTGATATGACTGAGATGAACCTCCATATGTAAAATCAGACATTCTAAGATCGTAAGACCAACTTACTAAAAAAAATAGCAAGTTTCCATAAATAGAAACTCTGCACAAGATAGCCCTTATTGAATACAAAAATAAAAATATTTTTGGGTGATGCAAGATTGCCCTTACACCCAGGATGCTCCTGCATCAAACACCCGGGGTAATTTGAGAAGTGACCCTATCACGACTTAGGTGTGTAGAGGAAAACAAAGACAGTTAACCTCCTCTTTTGTTAGCCATGATGAATCTTCTATAGGTCATCCTTTCCATTTGACAAAATACTCTTCATATGTCCTGTTCCTTGTGCTTCTGCCAACACGACTGTCTAGTATGTCTTCAATCTCCTTGATATCTGAATTGGTTGCTGAAATACTCTACTGTGCTGCTGCAACCTCATCTTCAACACCTTCTTCATGATACTCTGTCAAATTTAAAATGTTAAACACTGGTGAAATATTCAGCTCAATAGGCAATTTTACCTCATATGCATTTCTTGAATCATGCTTCTTCAGTATCATACACTGTCCAAACTTCTTCATTTTTAGCTTGTTATATGTACCAATTGGAAATCGCTCCTTTCACAAATAAACCATGACTTCATCCCCAACCTAAAATTCCTTATGCCTCCTTTTCTCATCTGCCTTAGCTTTATACTGCACATTCATCTTGGTAATATGCTTCCTCACCTCCTCATGGATGTTCTTCAAGTATTCTGCAAAATCCTCAGCTTCAGCACTACTTATTTCTCCTTTATCTATCTTTCTCAATTCAGATGCATTTCTTGGACTACTTCCATATACAATCTGGAATGGTGATTTACCAGTGCTCCTGTTGATAGAATTATTGTATGCAAATTCTACTTGTGGTAAAATCAAATCTCATCTTGTTGGCTTATCTCCAACCAAACATCTCAGCAAATTTCTCAAACTTCTATTCACCACCTCTGTCTGTCCATCAGTTTGTGGATGATGTGATGAACTGAGCTTCAAATCTATCTTCAAATTTTTCGATAATGTATGCCAGAAATATCCAACAAACTTAGTGTCTCTATCTGAAACTATAGTCTTTGGCAAACCATGTAGTCTCACTACTTCTCTGAAAAACAATTCTACTACATGAACAACAACATTAGTCTTTTTGCAGGGAATGAAATGAGCCATCTTGGAAAATCTGTTAACTACTACAAAAATTGAATCATGTCCCCACTGTGTCCTTGGTAAACCAAGAACAAAGTCCATACTGATATACTCCCAAGGCTTCTCTGGTACAAGTAATCGTTGATAAAACCCTATATTCTGCTTCACTCCTTTCACCATCTGACATACTCTGCAACTCTGTACAAACTTCTTCACATCTTGCTGTAACTATGGCCAATAATAATTTTCACTAACCAAAGCAAGGGTTTTATCATGACCAAAATGTCTAGCCAATCCTCCACTATGCTTCTCTTTGATGAGATTCTCCCTCATAGAACTTCTTGGAATGCACAACTGACTCCCTCTGAATAGCATATCATCCTGGATGATAAAATCCAACCACTTCGTCCTATCTAGAGTAACAGGTTTTTTACAAGCTTTCCAAGCTCCACCAAAATCAGGATCGTCTGGATATAAATTCTTGAGTTCGTTGAGCCCAACCACCTCAATCGGCATCTCTGTCAGCAATAGTTTCCTTTTGCTAAGAGCATATACAACCCTGTTAGACTTTTCACTTCTGTGTTTCAAAAGATATGTATAACTCTGCAAAAATGTAACCCATTTCAAATGCCTCTGATTCAACTTTCCTTGACTATTCAAATATTGCATCGCTTGATGATCAGTATACAAAAGAAACTCCTTAGGAAGAAGATAATGTATCCACTTCTTTAATGTATGAACTATAACATAAAATTCCTGATCATAGACAAAATATTTTCTCTCGGCATCATTTAACTTCTCACTGAAATAAGCAACATGTTTACCTTCTTGGCTCATAACAGCTCCTATTGCAGTACCACTAGCATCACAATCTGCTTGAAACACCTTATTAAAATTTGGAAGTGCTAAAATAGGTTGTTCTGTAACTTTTTGTTTCAACAATTGAAAACCCTTTTCTACCCTATTAGTCCACTTAAACTTTTTTCTATCCCCTCTCATTGTTTCAGTCAAAGGTTCACAAATACTGCTAAAATTTCTGATAAACTTTCTGTAAAAGCTAGCCAAACTATGAAAAGATCTTATCTCAGTAGCACTCCTTGGAGTAGGCCATTCAAGGATAGCCTGTACCTTCTCTAGGTCCATTTTTAGACCTTTTGCTGAAACTACAAATCCAAAATACACTAACTTTTTCTTCACAAAACTGCACTTCTTCAAATTAATCAACAATTTCTCATCTCTCAACTTCTCAAACACCATACGAATATGCATCATATGTTCCTCCAATGTCTTGCTAAAGATCAAAATATCATCTAGGTAAACAATGATAAACTTACCCAAAAATTCTTTCAGAACCTCGTTGATGAGCTGCATGAAAGTGCTCGGTGCATTGGTTAGCCCAAAAGGCATGACTAACCACTCATATAGTCCTTCCTTTATTTTGAAGGCAGTCTTCCATTCATCTCCTTCTCTAATCTGAATCTGGTGATATCCACTCTTCAGATCTATCTTTGAGAAATACACAGCTCCACTCAAACAGTCCATAATATCGTCCATTCATGGCAATGGAAACCTATACTTGATTGTGATCTTGTTTATTGCTCTGAAATCTGTACACATCCTCCATTCTCCATTCTTTTTTGGTGCTAATACCACTGGTACAGCACATGGACTCAGGCTCTCCCGAATCAATCCCTTTTATAACAACTCTTGTACTTGTCTATTCAACTCTTCACTTTCTGCTGGTGTCATTTTGTGTGCTGCCTTGTTTGGAAAACTAGCTCCTGGAATCAAATCTATCTGATGACTGATCTTCCTTACCGGTGGTAATCTATCAGATACATTATCAGATACAATATCCTGAAACTCATTCAACAAATCTGCAACCTCTACAGGTACATCCTCTACTTCCTTTTTACTAGCTTTTAGAACTAAAGCAAAACACACATGCTCATGCCTCATACCATCTAAGAATTTTCTTCTATCAACAAAAGTTATCCTTGCATTGCCACATACCTTTTCTTCGGTCTCCTTCAATGACTTTAGCTTATGTCACACTCTATCCTTTGTCAGGGAATAGGTATTCGCATGACCATCATGTACAGTACATCTGTCAAACTACCACGGTCTACCCAACAACATATGTCATGCATCCATAGATATTATATCACATAGTACCTCATCTTGGTACCCGTCGATCTTTAACTTTACCAGGCACTGTTCACTGACTATGACCTTGTGGTCATCCTGCACCTAGGCAATCAGATAGGGATGTAGGTGTTTCTATCTCTTGAGATTTAACTTTGTCACCATCTCTTCTGACACCAAATTGTTAGTGCTTCCACCATCGATAATCACATTACAGCATTTACCTTCACACTTGCATCTAGTGTGAAACAAGCTCCTCCTTTGTTCAGGTTCATTCTCACCACTCAGTAGGACTCTTCAGTTAATTAACATTTCTCCTCTTTCAGCATCTTCAAAATTTGATGATCTGGCATCTTTATCTACATGTGCAACTCTGGCCTAGCCTTCATTTCTCCTGTCTGTTCTGCCTTGGTGCAGAGGACATTCAAATTACCTATGATCTTCTTCTCCACAGTGAAAACATGTTCCACAGAAGCCTCCTCTTCCAGATCCTTGTCCTCTTCCTCTTCCTGTCTGATCTCTATTATTCTAATCTTGGAAATGATTGGAATTGTTTCCTCTCTGATTCTGGTTGCTACTGGCCTCATCCTTCTTTTTCGGATCTTCATTTCAGCCACCATATGACCGTCCACCAGATCTTCCACCATGACCTCTTCCATTTTGTCTGCTCTCAAACTTCTTGTTGAGCTTTTCCTCTACTTTTAGGGCAAACTAGTATGTCTCCTCAATACTGTTCATTCGAACCAGATTCAACTCCTCCTGAATACTTGGCCTTAACCCATTAAGGTATCGGGAAACTTTCTCCTTATCAGCTTTCGCATGGCCTATTCTAATGAGGAGTCGATAGAACTCCTCTGTATACTCCTGAACAGATCTTCCTGCTTGCTTCAAACTTTGTATTTTCTTTAGTAGGTCAAGCTCATAATCAATAAGAATGAACTGTCGCTTCAATTTATCCACCATCTGATCCCATCTTGTGATTTTATCTTTCCCTCTTCTATTTCACTCCAATTGAATCTCTTGCCACCAGATCTTCACATGACCTTTCAGTCTAGCCTTCACAAATTTGACCCTATCAGGATCCTCAACATCTTCATATTCAAAATATTCTTCACATTCATTGATCCAGCTGATCAATTCCTCTAGGTTAAGATTTTTTAAAAATGTAGAAATCTCAATCTTAGGTCTTTTCCCAAACTTAAAAATCGCTCGAAAAAGTCTTTCTTCCTCCTAATTCACAACTTCAACTTCTCCTTCTTGATATTCTTCTTCGACTTCATCCTCGCTTTCATCTCTGACATTAAGATTGATTCCTCTACGAATCTCTTCTTGCAATGCTCGCACTTGTCTCTGCAGCTCTCTAACCAAATGTGTCACAGCACCAGCTCTTCCACCACGTTCTCTTTGTGGAGGCATTTTTGTGATGCGCGTTGAAACCCTAACCACGGTCCTAGTGCAAACTGCCTCACAGTCGGTGATTTATTTACACACTCAAAAAAACCTGGCTCTGATACCACTTGATGAAGTGTGCTCCCCTTAATACCACAAACACATAACAAAAATAGAGAAACAACAACAATAATATGCAAGAACAGAAAATTAGCTTCTTATTATCTCCACAAATGTGGAATTACAAACTTTCAGAATTACAATATGCAAAGCCACATGGGCATTCCCTTACAATATTCTTTAGGACAAAGCCTTGAATCAATACCCAGATCTACTACCTAGAACTGCCCTAGACAACACTACAGGCCTTCTTTATATAGGCAATTTCCACCGCCCGAGAAGGTTCTAAAAATTTAGCCCTTAGGGTCGACCAAACTTAGAATTATTTTATTTTACAATTTATTACATCAAAGTCGACTCAAAATAACTTTTGAAACCCGAACAGAAATTTTGAAGAAAAATTATTTTCTGCCATTTCAGGTGGCCTGACTTCTGGAGACCATAAGTCATCACCAGTTGACCCGATTGACTATTATAACCCCATTTCAGAAATGCCACGAAGTGCTCTATAGGCTTGACTTGCACAAAGTGCCCATCACCCAATTTTTTGACCTCATCCAAGGCCTCTAAAGCCTTCAAAATTGAGTTCAAAGTTTCTGTACCCTACTGCGAATACCAAAAATCTTCAATATCTTTAAAACTAGACCTGATCTAGCCATGAAACTTTGCTGGTAGGCTGATATGACTGAGATGAACCTCCATATGTAAAATCAGACATTCTAAGATCGTAAGACCAACTTACTAAAAAAAATAGCAAGTTTCCATAAATAGCAACTCTGCACAAGATAGCCCTTATTGAATACAAAAATAGAAATATTTTTGGGTGATGCAAGATTGCCCTTACACCTAGGATGCTCCTGCATCAGTTTGAGAAAGAAACAGTGTGTGGTGGAAGTTGAGGAGATAACTTGATAATATTTTATTCAAAAATTATGTCAAAAGAATCTACATTTTAACGAGAATGATGGAAGAAATCTACTGAAGGTCTATTTTACTATACATTATTTCATGTATCACGTGTTGAGAAAATGACTCTCTTCTTCATGTCCTTTTTAATCATTCCTTGAAGAAGTGATCTTATGTTACCATAACTGATAGAAATGATGAAGATTAATTATTTGATGGTGATGATGATGAAGACCAACCAAGAATAGAGGAATACACAATAGTAGAAAGGTTAGATCAGTTATTGTCTTGTCATTGATGTCAAACAATTGATTTATGGTTTATATTATGTTTCCATATCATTCAATAATGATATAAGTTGAAGGAGTTAAGAAGAAGAAAAAAAGAAATGTTTTGAAGTTGAAGAACTCAAATGGGCAACTGATACAGAGTAGACAATGATTAGATTATGTTGATATAATTTTTTTCTACCTAACATATGATTATGTCAAGTTGGTAAAGCATAGTGATGTATATTTCTCAAGTCGATAAGAAAAAGAGGTTTTGGCTACTAAGTAGGATTTTTCACTTGGTAAAGGTAAAAGGTAGAAAAGAAGTAACTTGGTAAAGGAAAAGGAACCAAAGACACTAAATAGAAAAGAAAGGTTTAGGCATTGAGTGAAGTAAACTGAAATACAAAAGGAGAACACCTAGTGATGAACATATATTAAATAAGGATTGAATCGACATTTAATGGTTAGCTACAATGAACTAGATGATCATGATGATAAGGAAAGTTAGTTGCAAAGATCTACGGATAATAAAATTCAAGGAAAAGATCTACGAATTAAATATAAATGGTTAACACAGATGGAACAAGTTTCAAGAAAAGTTCAAGTTCCTAGGTGAAAATAAAATGTGTTACCAAGATCCAAATTCAAGGTATATAATGAATTAGATGGTTAAGATTGATCAAAGAAAAGCATAATAGAGGAAATTAAGAGGAAAAAATTATTTATATAAAGGATGGATTTGTATGAGCAAATGGCTAGATAATTGAAGAGTTGAAGGGTCACCAACTAATGTAGTGAAGAGGGAATAGAGAGATTTTGAGTGGGAAAAGAGGATTTGATGAAGTGCTGATGACAGTGGATAATGAAGAATTGAAGTGAAGATTGAAGAGCGCACAAAAGATCTAATTAAGAAAAGATAGTTGCAAATCTATAGGTCAATTTATTTATTATTTCTTAGTAGCATTTGTAATAGAGAAATCTCTTAACAAAGTGGACTTAACAATCTTATTGTAAAATTCTTGAAAAAAGTATCATTCTAAAGAATGTTTGAAGCCCTCTAACTAGGCCACTCTTAACAGGGTGAAGATCCTAACAAATCTGAGGTAGA
Organism: Chamaecyparis obtusa; assembly: GCA_027943335.1. NCBI lineage: Eukaryota > Viridiplantae > Streptophyta > Pinopsida > Cupressales > Cupressaceae > Chamaecyparis > Chamaecyparis obtusa. The sequence continues at coordinate 2,558,467 of BSBK01002641.1, forward strand.
TCCCTTAACTAGGTCACACCAAATAGTGTGCAATGTAATCTTTAACAAGATTGGCTCTTAATCAAGTGTACTTCAAAAGAGTATTTTCTTAGTGGGTGACAATTCCCATAATGGTTTTTCTCAATGCTAGTTTTCCACATTAAATACTTATGTTACATGTGATGCATGATTTGTTTGAATGATTTAATTATTGTTATAGTTTGTTTACTATTATTAGTAGAATTAGTGAAGTGTGTTTTACCGATCTTCTACTGAGTTAATCAAAGAAAAGTTTTTTAGGTATTTAGAATCAGGGATTACTAATTCACCCCCCTATCTATAATCCAACAATTGGTATCAAAGATAAGTAATCTAAAGAGATAAGTTTAAAAGACTTGAGTAAAAGATTTGAAGATGTATAGAAGAGAAGTACCTAGACTGAACAAGGAAAGTTTCTCAACATGGCCAAGCATGATGAGAATGTATCTATCTGGGATTGAAGAATCTACACTGAATATTTTGGAAAATGAATACACTCCACCATGTCCCAAACTAATGATAGTTGATGAAATGAGAGAAAAGTAGGAACACAACTCAGTTATGATAGAGATTTATTCTTCCCTCACCGATGTTGAATTTAATGATGTTAAGGACTATGTTAATTGAAGAGAGATGTAGGATAGGCTTACACTTATATATGGAGGAGATCAACATGTACAAAAGGCCAAGGTTGATAGTCTTAGGGGAAAGTATGATGAAATGAGAATGAAGGATGAAGAGAATATCACACAATATAGCAACAGAATCAAGGAAGTTGTGAGTGCCATCAGAGGTGCTGGTGGAACATTGAAGAATGAAGAAGTGGTAAGTAAAATTTTGAGAAATATTTCTTCTAAGAATGCTATTAGAGTATCTTCTATTCAATAATTGAGATCAATACCAAACAATGTTATTACTCTTGAAGACCTAATTGGTAAGATGACTACATTTGAGCTAAGTAATTATGATAGAAGTCTACCAACCATTGAAGCTGCATTCAAGTCATCTCTAAGAATTGGTACATCAATAAAAGACAAAGAGATTCATATTAGTTCATATGGAAATGAATATGATAGTATTCTGAATGAGAAAAATGAATAAGAAGAATTAGAGACACTACTAGCTAGAAGATTACCAAGAGGTAAAGGAAAGTACAAAGGAAAATTACTTTTGAAATGTTTTAATTTTAATAAGATTGGTCACATTGCATCTAGATGTCCTGAAAATAACATGAATGATAAGAATGATAAAAGGGACAACCGACACCAAATATTTAGAGATTACAAGGAAAAAAGTTAAAATTCTTGCTACCTAGCTGAGGAAGGTGTAACCGATGATGAATTTGATGATACTGAAGAAGGATACAAAGTTGTCTATGTTGTAGTAAAGGAAGAATCAGATAAAGAAAAGTATGAAGATGAAAAAGAACTTGTTTCTCATGTAAATAAACCTGGCCCATGGATTATTGATAGTGGATGTTCACATCACATGACTAGTGATATTGACAAGTTTGATAATCTAGAAGAGTATGATGGAGGATTTGTCAGATTTGGAAATGATGCTTCATGCCCTGTGAAAGGTAAAGGATACATTATATTGAATGAGAAAATGAAATGTAACGATGTTTATTGGGTTAAAGGACTAAACTATAATTTGTTGACTATTTCACAATTGAACAATATTGGCCAGAAAATGGAATTTCATAATAGAAAGGTGAAGTTTTATGGTATTGATAGAGAACTGATTGGAACTGATGAACAATCAAAAGGTAATTTATTTTATCTTGATACTGCTACAAAAAGTTGCTTATTTTCTAAATTTGAAGATGTATGGCTATGAAAGAAGAGACTATGTCATGTGAATTTTGATAACATGATTAAAGTAAGTAAAACAAATAGATTCAAAGGTATACCAAGACTAAGAAAACCTAATAAAGCTATGCGCAAAGAATGTAAAATTGGTAAGATGACTAAGTCAAGTTTCTCAAGTAAATCTTACTCTACCAATGGTATATTAAAACTAGTACACACTAACTTTGTGGTCCTATGAGAGTTCAAAACTATTATGGAGATCGATATTTCATTTTGTTTGTTGATGATTATTCAAGAATGATGTTTGTTATGTTGCTAAAAGAGAAATATGATGCATTTAAAATGTTCAAGTGTTATAAAGAAAGAGTTGAAAAGGAAACAAGAAATAAACTGAAGTGTTTAAGATAAAATAGAGGAGGTGAATTTATCTTTGATGAATTTACTGTCTTCTACAATGAAACTAGCATCAAAAGATAAGTATCTGCACAAGGGACTCTACAACAAAATAGGATAGCTAAGAGAAGGAATATATCCATAATTGACTATGCTAGAACACTGTTAATTAATAAAGTAGTTACTCAAACATTCTAGAGAGAATCCATAAGCATTGTTGTCTACACACTCAATTGAGTACAACTGAAGAAAGGAACTGACAAGATCCCTTATGAACTTTGGTTTGGTCACACACTAAATGTAAGTTACTTAAAAAAATTTGGAAGTAGGTGTTACATATTGAAAGATGATAGAAATGGAAAGTCTGACTCTAAAGGAGATGAAGGTATATTCCTTGGTTATTCATCAAAGAGTAAAGCATATAAATGTTTGATGAAAGCTACTAAAAAAATTGTTGAAAGTGAAAATGTGAGAATAGATAAATTTGCAAAAAGGAATGAAGAGGATAGCAAAAAAGAACTTGAGGATTACAAAAGATTTGTTTATGTTTAGGAAGGTAATTTGGTTAAAGAAACCAAGTTGCATCAAGAAGGAACTGATGAGAAAAATGAGCCTCCATCGAGAGATGAAAATACTAATGAAAAATCTACCGAGCCTATATTAGCAAAATATCTGAGTAGACACCACTCATTGAGAAACATTATTGGAGACAAGAACACGAGAGTCATGAAAATAAGTAAGTTGAAAGATAACACATGTTTGATTTCTAAATTTGAGCCAAGATTAGTCAAGGATGCACTTGAAAATGAAGACTGGATTAATGCTATGAAAGAGGAAATTTATCAGATTGAAAAGAAAAACACCTAGTCACTAGTATCAAGACCCAAAAAAAAGAATGTGATTGGAACAAAATGGATTTTCAAAAATAAACTCAATGAGAAAGGAGATGCCATAAAAGATAAAGCAAGGTTAGTCTGCAAAGGGTATGCACAAGAAGAAGGTATTGATTATTGTGAAACTTTTTCTAATGTTGCTAGATTAGGTGTAAGGATATTACTTGCATATGCTACTTATAAAGGATTTAAAGTTCATCAAATGGATGTTAAGTCTTCATTTCTAAATGGAATTCTTGAAGAACAAGTCTACATTGAACAACCTGAAGGATTTGTTCAGAATTCTAAGAAGGATATGGTCTGTAAGCTACACAAAGCACTCTATGGACTAAAGAAAGCACCTTGAGCATGGTATGGAAGATTACACTCTTTTTTAGTCAATATTGGATTTGAAAGGACTAGTGATAACAATAATTTATACTTGAAATGTGATAGTACTGATAAAATTTTGATTGCGGAGATATTTGTTAATGATATTATATTTGGTGGAAATGAGATAATGTCTAAATAATTTACAGAGGATATGCAAAAGGAATTTGAGATGTATATGATTGGAGAGATAAAATTCTTTAATGGACTTCAAATTCAAAAAGTTAAGGATGGGATCTACATAACACAATCTAAGTATATCAAGGAGATCCTAAAAACATTCAATATGGAAGAAGAAAAATCGGTTGAAACACCGATGGATACTAGTTGTAAATTATCAAAGGAAGATGACACTAAGGAAGTAAATGAAACACTTTACCGATCCATGATTGCTAAACTACATTATGTTTTCCATAACCAACCATATATTGCACATTCAGTTTGGATAGTTGCAAGGTAGATACATATGTCTACAGTGAAAAAAGGATATTTAGATATTTGAAAAGGACTGAAGATTTTAGTCTATTATACACAAAAGGAGGACATCTTGATCTCAAGGTATATACTGATGCTGATTGGGCTGGAAATGTTCATAATAGAAAGAGTGCTAGTGGTGAAGCTTTATGTTAGGAATAGTCCCAAGAGATAATTGAGAGGGGGGGGGGGGGGGGTGAATCAGTTATCTACAAGATCCAATTCTTTATCCAATTAAGTATACTTAAACATAAAGCATAATCATAATGAAAGAGCACATGAACACAACACCAATATTTTGGTTATGGGGAAACCCAAATAGGTAAAAACCCCGGTGGGACTTGACACCCACTAATATTCTATACTAGTGTATAATTATCCTTGTTAGAAGATCATTTACCCTGTTAGGAGTAGCTTTACAATATATTAAGTATAGTAGACCTGGTCAAGGGTCAGACCCTATTAGGAGTCTTTTAAAATTGTCCCTGTTAGGGGAGAGGACGCACTGTTCGAGAGCTCACTGCTCAAATGGGTGAAGGCTACAACCTTCTGAATAATAGATACACACTATATCTAGATCTTGGTGAACTACGTTTTGACCTGTTATCTGGATCAGTTCCAATGAATAGCACAAGTACTTTACTTGGTCACATAGACCTTCTTCTGATGGCTTAACACTTTGCACACTCTACTATGCTCTGTTTCATCAACCATGAACCACACTCAAGCAATCACAAATGACTGCCTATAAATATCTTTCCTCCAAATGATATAATCAAGTCAGCCTACTAGAACCACCTTGAAATCATAATAGAGAAACCATAAAAATCTCCAATAAAAATTTTGTCAGCTCTACTATGCACGCAACACAATCTGGGACATATCCAATAAGATAATTGTAGATGCACGCAACACACTATCGGCTCTACCAAAATAACTAAAACTTTATTTGTAGGCTGAATTAACTCATGCACTCTTAACCAAACATCAATAACACTTCTCCAAGCTTAACTCCAAGGGTTCATACCCTAAAGATAGGCGAAACTCAAGAACCAAAAACATCTTTGTCAGCTCTTCTGAACAAACATGGGAAACTACTGCTGGCAAATAGCGACTGCATAACTTCACTTCTACTCATCAATAGACTATGTGTCCATAACTAAAACATCACTAACATATCTTCAACATATATCCAAGTGTGCAAGGCTCCATGATAACTGTACGAACAACCATACATAGAACATTGTCTATTACTCTGTTAGGAACACTGCTAACACCAGCTGCTATATAACTGTCTGTACTAATAGTTAACCTCTGCGCCCATGATATCATGTCCATGCTACATATACTAAAAGCTTACTGCATAAGACTTCCACGCATGCTACTTTCTATATGTTGTCATCAATGACAAACATACAGTTAGTACTGGCCTGCTAGCAAATCTCCAACACTTTCTTTTTAGGAGAAAGACTTGTTACATGGTTAAGAAATAAATAAAGCTATATTTCACAATCTACTGTCAAAGCTAAGTATGTTTTTGTAGCAATGAATTGTTATAACATTGCATGGATCAAAAAATTACTGGAAGGTATGCATGAAGAGATTACTGATCAAGTTATAATTTATTGTGATAATACCAATGCTATTAATATATCAATGAATTCAATGATGCATTAAAAAAATAAATCATATATATCTATTAAGTATCACTATTTGAGAGAGAAAGTACAAGATAAGCATATGACATTAGAATATGCAAATTATAAAGAATAGATAGATGATATATTTACAAAACCACTACCGAAGGATGATTTTGAGTATCTCTGAGGTAAGTTAGGGGTTCTTCCCCTATCCAATGTTCATTAAGGCATGATGCATGATGTATCAATTCAAGTACTCAAATATCTATCTTGTGAGTTGATGCTAGTGTTCACTCTTTAGGTGAAGCCTAAAGTTGTGAAAAATAAGTTTATGACTGCAATGAGAAATTTATACATTTGAGGTATGATTTGAGTCTATATGTTTTTGGCATTGTTTTCAAATAGGGAGATTAAGTCAATTGATTAGTAAGGGAGAATGAATCAATGAATATTATAGAGAAAGATGAACAATGAAGATCAGAAAATGAATTGTCAAAGAGGGACAATAAAGAAGAATACTACTAATAGAGGGAGAAAGACTACAGAAGAAGATCAAGTACAATAAAGAGAAGTTACAATTTAGAGAGAGTATAACAATGACAGTGAAGTGTTACCATCATCAATTGAACATTGAATATTGTTGAGTGTTGCCATCAATGACAGAGAGGGAGATTGTTAACATAACTATTATAAATGATGAAGATTGATTATCTGATGGTGATGATTATGAAGACCGATAAGGAATAGAGTAATAAATGATAGGAGAAAGGTTATATTAGTTATTGTCTTATCATTGATTTCAAGAAATCAGTTTCTAGTTTGGGTAAAAGCACAATCAGGTGTCACCTTTTAGGTTAACTTATCAACACAGCTGAATTAGTCAAACATATGGTCTAGCTAGATTCATTCTAGCTAAGTTAGATAAGCGCTTTAACTTTTCCAATTGGAAATATCTATTAAATGCATGTTTTATACCACTTTAGGTCCAATTACCATTAAAATTAAATTATTTCAAAAAAGTGGCATTTCAATAACTCCTAATCTTTTTAATGATATTTTTAAAAAAATAAAAAAATAACCTTTTGTAGAGATCAGAGTCAAGAATATCCTCATATAGATTTTATATTGTTTTAATTAGACATAGTTTATTATAATTAAAAAAATATTGTAAGTAGGTATTTTAACAATAAAGGAGATGTTGATTCGAAGAAAGAAAAAAATAGTAAATCATATTAAATAAATTTGAAAAAAATATGGTGCACTAGAGGAGAGAGTCCTCTTCAAGAATATATATTTCTTTTTTTTATTGGGATAGATTTGTTATGAAAAATATGTTGCGAGATGAAAACTGTTGATTTCAGTGAGTTGGAATTTGAATTGTTATAAAAGAGAAAACATAGGTCACAAACCAATTTTTATTTTTTCATGCACTAGCTATATATGTCATCTATGACATATTTTGAAATTAGGGGAAAAAAAATTTATTTACGTATAATTTTTTGGTGGGAACTAGACCCCTAATTTTTAGCATTTTTTAGCAACTGAAAAATTATCTTTAAAAATTAAAAAAAACATATCAATCCTTATTCAAAAAAATTATTAAAAATATTAATCATAAACTTCATCCATTTTGTCACATTTAATTAGTTTACATCATCTTACAATTCCAAACATAAATATCATTTTTATACTATTGAAGTTTAACAACTTTGATTTTGTTAGCCTTTTCCTTTGTAAACGGGTGATAGCTTATTGTACTTTTACCCATTTATATTATGTTACCATATCATTTGGTAATGATATAAGTTGAATGAGTTAAGAAGAAGAAGAAGAAGAAATGAGATGTTGTGAAGTTGAAGAAAGTAAATGGTAAACTAATACAGATCAAAAAATGATTATATTACGATGATATAATTATTTTCTACCTAACATATGATTATGTCAAGTCACTAAAGCATAGTGATGAAGATTTTTCAAGTTGGTAAGAAAAAAATGTTTTGGATACTGAGAAAAATATGTCACTTGATAAAGGTAAAAGGTAAAAAGGAAGTAACTCGGTAAAGGAAAAGGAACCAAAGACACCGAACAAAAAAGAAAGGTTTAGGCATTGAGCGAAGTTAATCGAAATACAAAAGGAGGAAACCATGTGAGGAACACATTAAATAAGGATTGAATCAAAATTTAATGATTATCAATGATGAGATGGATGATCAAGATGATAAGGAAAGTTAGTTACAAAGATCTACAGACAAGAAAATTCAAGGTGAAGAGCTATGACTTAGATCTAAATGGTTAAAGCAGATGGAACAAGTTTCAAGAAAATTTCAAGTTGCTAGGTGAAAAGAAAACGTTTTATCGAGATCCAAATTCAAGGTATAATGAATTAGACGGTTGAGATTGATCAAAGAAAAATGTAATAGAGGAGATTAAGAGGCAAAAACTGTCTATATAAAGGATGGATTTGTATGAACAAATAGTTGGAAAATTGAAGAGTTGAAGGGTCATTGACTGATGTAGTGAAGAAGGAAAAAAGAGATTCCAAGTGGGAAAATAGGATTTGATGAAGTGTTGATGCCAATGGATAATGAAGAATTGAAGTGAAGATTGAAGAGCACAAAAAGGATATGATTAGGCAAAGATAGTTAAAAATCGATAGGTCAATTTATTTACTGCTGCTTACAAGCATTTGTAACAGAGAAATCTCTTATCATAGTGGACTTAATAGTCTTATTGTAAAATTATTAAAAAGGTACTATTAAAAAGAGTGTTTGAAGCCATCTAACTAGAACACTCCTAATAGGGTGAAGATCCTAATAGATCTGAGGTAAATCCCTTAACCGGGTCACACCTAATAGCGTGCACTGTAATCTTTAACATGATTGGCTCTTAATCAAGCGTACTTCAGAAGAGTATTTTCTTAGTGGGTGACAATTCCCACAATGGTTTTTCCCAAAGCTAGGTTTTCATGTTATATACTGGTGTTACATGTGATGCATGATTTGTTTGAATGATTTACTGATTGTTATAGTTTATTTATTGTTGTTGGTAAAATTAGTGAAGTGTGTTTTACTGATCTTCTATCAAATTAATTAGAGAATTTTTTTTAACATATTTGGAATCAAGGATTACTGATTCACACCCCTATCTATAATCTAACACTTTAGATTTCATGTACTTTGTATATTTACCTAAGACAATGAGTCTTGGAGGGTATGTCTAGGATCATGGTATGCCAAAAAGTGGCGATGTGAAAAAGAAGTCTTGATTGATAGACTCTTTGAGAAATAACTATAACTTTCAAACAATATAACATTTTTGAAATCTGAATTATACATCACATTCTATGCTTCACCTAATATAATATTAATAAACAATTCTATCAATTTGATGAAGTTTAGACTAAGTTAAGGTGGTCAGACACGAGAGTTTTTAAATTCTAGAAAATTTGTAGCAAAAAAATTATAATTAATTATTTACTTGGAAAAAAAATACAAAAAAATATACATCACATCCGGACATTATTCTACTACTTTTATCTAGAATCTTATAAAAAATATCATCATTTGATTTTGTTTAATGTGGTTAGACATACACCTACTTGTTATCTTTCTAGTCCTAATTAATAGACTTATTGAAAAATAGGTATAACTTTCAAACTGTATAATAATTTTTGAAATCCAAAACATGTGTGACATTCTATGCTTTTCCTACTACAAGAAAAATAAAAAGAAGTTTTCAATTTGATAAAGTTTAGACTAAGTTAACATGGTCAGACACGAGAGTTTTTGTATTCTGGAAAAGTTATAGAAGAAAAATCATAATTCATTATTTACTTGGAAAAAAATATGTGTCACTTCCGGACATGAGTCTACTACTTATATCTAGAATCTTGTAAAAAAAATTATCATTTGATTGTGTTTAAGGTGGTCAGACATACACCGACTTCTTATATTTTTCCTGAGATTTTTGTACTACTACATTGAAATTTGAAATTTTTAACATATAGAATAATTATTTTTCAAAAAGGCCTAGTATCTTAGAAACTAAATTCAATTTTCTACAGATTCTCTTCTTACATATTTTTGATATAATATTTATAACTTGTTGAAACCTAATTTTCTGAATTTTCATTGCCACTTAAGGGCCTAGTTTGGCATACCATGATCTTGCACATACCTTGGAAGCAATTTTGACAATGACCCTCTTGTAATTCTTTTCATATTTTGTGAGGTATTCTCACCATTTTTTTTCCCTCATTGGATTTTCACATAAATCTGGTGTTGATTGTCTTATATCTTTTATTGATATTGATTAAATTGTATATTTTTGGAATTAAAAAAATGAAGATTGTTAGAGAAAGATTCACTCCTCCACCCTCTCAGTCATTGGGTGTGTTCAATATTTGGTATCAGATCTAAGATTCCATTGGAGTAAACTTAATTACTTGAAGAAGGTTTTGATTGGAAAATAATGCATTTCACAAGGCTCTTAAGTTTGATTGTTCAAACTTTTATCTCTAGAATGTAAGAATGAAAGAACATTTAACATCATTAGTATTTGGTATTTTTAACTTTGTCAAAATTGGCTACACTAATCATGTTGGTCTTCCTATAGATGCTGAGAAAATTATAGCATATGAAAACAATGATAAAGAAATAAATGAACTCATGACTAGACTACTAGATTTAGAACTTGTGAAGGTAATTTACAATGTTCTAATACCAAGAAAATTTGGGATAATATTGATAGCATATATGGAGACAAGAAGGTACATAAGATGAAGAGGGAAAAAGAGAGATAAATAAAAAAGGAAATAAGAGATGGGTAGAGAGAGATATGTATATGGGAAGATAGAGATAGAGATATGGGATAGAGAGTGAGAAAGGGAGACAAAGTGTTTATGTTTGGTGTTGTCATTGATGTAAATGATTTACCTAATTGGAGTTGAGAGATTGAAGATATGTGTTATGGTGTCGACCTTCTATGTCAACCTTCCATTTGTTGTGATGTTATAGTTTTTAAACTATGAAATGTGTTGGTAACATTGATGATTTTGATGTTAACCTTGTATTGATATGATTGTGTAGAGATGGAGAGTTTTTTAAATACAAGATGTATAACAAATGTGTTACTACTTTGGTATTGGTATGGTACAAAATACATAAGCTTGTGTTGGTGGTAGATGGTTGATGATGACTATTGGATGCCTTTTCTCTTTTATGAATATCCACCCACTTGGTGTTCATGTAATATGTTGGTGTGGATGTTAAAATTGTTGCAATAAGATAGGGTTCAACTCTCCATTGTGTTAGTGGTAAGGAGTGTTGATAATCATATTTGAAAATGAGATATGGTGACTATGACATGATATCATGATGATGTCATATTACGATGAGGATTAAAAATATGAAATTGGTTTTAATGGTTGTGTGATCTACTACAGGTTTTTAGAGAAGTGCTCTAGTAAGTTTTCCTAGAAGATTACTCTATATTCCTCCATGTTTATTGGTACAACCTTATGGTTTAGAACATAGATTGTATTTTCTATGGATGTTGTGCTCTTATATTTTTGGGACCTTAGAATTTCTTCCACTATCTCTAGTGTATGTTATGTTTTGGTGGTCTAGGTGTCTATTAGGACTAGTTAGGAAAATGCTTCACAATTCTTCACATTTTCTTGCATTTCTTTGCATTGTAAGTATATTTTTTATGATATTGTAGGAGATTTGCCAGTAATCCAGTGTTGACTATGTGTTTGTCATTGATGACAACATATGGTAAGTAGCTTGCATTTAAGACTTATGAAGTAAGCTTTGATTATATGTATCATGGACATGTTATTAGCATGATATCATGGACGCAGAGGTTAATTACTAGAACATACAGTTATGCAACAGCTTGTGTTAACAATGTTCCTAACATAGTTATAGGTAGTGTTCTGTGACTAATTGTCCATATAGTCATCATGGAGCCTTGCACCTTTGGATATGTGATAAAACATGTTACTAGTGTTACAATCATGGATGTAGAGTCTGATGATCAGTAGAAGTGAATTTATGTAGTCACTATTCACCAATAGCAGTTTCCTATGTTTATTCAGAAGAGCCAAAAAAGATTTTATTGGTTCACGAGTTGTGTCTATGATTTTGGTATGCACCCTTGGATTACGAATTGGAGAAGCATTAAGAATGTTTGGTTAAGAGCACATGATGTAATTCATCTTGAGGAGGAAGTTTCAGTTACTTTGGTAGAGCCGACAGTGTGTAGCATCTGTCTACATTTATTAATATTGGATAGGTCCCATATTGTGTTGCGTGCTTAGTAGAGCTAACATAATTATTATTGGAATATGTTATGGTTTCTCTACTATTATTTCAAGGTGGTTCTAATAGGCTGACCTGATTATATCATTTGGAGGAAATATATTTATAGGTAGTCATTTGTGATTGCTTAGGCATGGTTTAGAGTTGTTTGTGAAGAGTAAAGAAGAGTGTGTGAAGTGTTGAGCCATTACCATAAGGTCTATGTGACCAAGTAAAGAGTTTGTGCTATACAGTGGAACTGATCTAGATAGCAGGTCAAAGCACAATTCACCAAGATCCAAATATAGTGTGTATTTTTTATTCAGAAGGTTGTAGCCTTCACCCCTTTGAGCAGTGTGCTCTCGGATAGTGCATCCTCACCCCTAACAGGGTTAATTGTAAAAGACTCCTAATAGGGTCTGACCCTTGACTAGGTCACTGTAATAAATATATTGTAAAACAACTCCTAACAGGGTTAAGGATCTTCTAACAAGGATCATAAAACACTAGTGCAGATTATCAGTGGGTGTCAATTCCCACTGGGGTTTTTACATATTTGGGTTTCCCCATAACCAAAATATTGGTTTTGTGTTAAAGTGTTCTTTCATTGTTTTTATGCTTTATGTTTAAGTATACTTAATTGGATAAAGAATTGAAACTTGTAGATAACCGATTCACCCCCCCTCTCAGTTATCTCTTGGGACTATTCCTAACAATTGGTATTAGAGCCAAGTGTGTCAGAGAGAAAGTTTAATAGCTTGAGGTTGATCAGATGGAATTCTTTAGAAAAGATAGTCCTAAGTTTGATGGAGAAAATTATCTTGATCAGAAGAACATGATGATGAAACATTTACAGTGCATTGCTTTTGAAGTTTTTGAAGTGGCTATCAAGGAAGTTGAGATGCACTCTCTAGGAGATCTTGCAAAGGATGATGCTACTAGCAAGCATTAGGATTTATTCCATCAGAATGCAATAGAAAAAGAAGCCCTTATCAATGCCCTATCTGATAGTGAGTTTTTAGAGATAAAGAAAGTAGACACAACTTGCAAGATTTGGAAGCACCTAGAAGACATGTTTGAAGGAGATAAACAAGAAAAGAATGCACACAGAAAGACATGGAAGAAAAAGTACAATACATTTGAGATGCTACCTAAAGAAAACATAAGAGCCTACAATCATAGGATCAATGAAGTAGTTGCTGGAATAAAAAATAATGGTGGAGAAATCTTAGAAGAAGACATCATGGATAAGGTAATGACTACCTTGACACCAGAATATCAAAACAAGATAAACATCCTTGATGAGACTATGCAATTCTCAGAAAATTTCAAAAGAGAGACCTTAATCAGCAAGATTGTTGCATTTGAGATATCAAGTTTGAAGACAGAGCCCAAAAGTGAGACAACCTTCAAATCATCAGTCCATGGTAAGAAATCCTTGAACACCTCTAGTAATTTTTATGATGATTATGAAGAAGAAGCCCTAGATAAATTTATTGCTATGATTGCTAAAAGAGAAAAGAAAGGAAAAGGAAAATATGAAGGTCAATTACCATTCAAATTCTTTTCATGTAATAAGATTGGTCACTTTGCATCTAAGTGTCCTACAAGAGTTAAAAAGTTCAAGAATGACTACAAGCCTAAGTATACAAAGGAATGCTACTATGCTGGAGATGGAGTATCAGATGAAGAATTAAGAGAAGAGGAGATTGGATTCATTTCTCTTGAAGATGAAAATAATTCACAAGAGTTAGCATTGATTTCACAAGCTGACATCAGGATAGATTGGATCGTTGACAGTGGTTATGTTGGAAATATTCAAGAATTAACCGAGTTACTGAGAGGGGAGGGGTGAATCAGTAACTCTAAATTTTCTTTCAATTTAACATGTAATTTACTTTAACCTTTGCATACAGAAAGCATGAAACTTAAGAGCATTCACAATAATGACACATAGATTTGGTTACCCAGAAACCTTCCAAAAAGAAAGTAAAACTGGGGTGGGGATGAAACCCACAAAGCTTTAATACTGCAGAATAAAGTTGGCCGGTTAAGGCTTACAATTTGATCACTTCTGATGATCTACCCTGTTAGGAGCAATAAGGATTGCTAAATCCACCCTGTTAAAGGATTTACAAACATACAATGAAGTATGCACTTGGTAAAGAGATTTTACAAAAGACTGTTAAGTCTACCCGGTTAAAGGATTTAGTACTGATTCACCTGTTAGGATGAAACAGTAGATCTCTTGCTTTGCAACTGGATTGCTGATTGAGATTCGCTGATGTACTGATCACCTTCTGTGATGAATTTGTCTTTGCTATTCCTTATACTGCTGAAGCCCTTTGTAATTTTCTTATCTCTGCCTTTCTTTCTTTTTCACATATATTCTTCTTACATTGCTCTTGACATTTTTACAACATGGTTTATATACAAGTCTTAAACAATTAATTACAATTACAATTACAAAGTCAGCTTGACAAATAAACATAAGTGCTACTAAGTCGGCCCAAGTATGGTTACACGGTTCCTTCAAACTAACTTGGTGATTTTCTGATACTCGGCGTCCACTGCATTACTCGGCATCGTCATGCACTCGGTAGAAGTGAAGGCATGGTTCATACTGATCACTCAGTAGGTTTTGAACTTGGTAAATACTGGTGACTCGGTAGACATGATGTTACTCGGTTTACACTGTCTTGCTCGGTTTGTACTAACTTGCTCGGTTTGCACTATCTGCTCGGTTTGCACTGTCTGCTCAGCTTGCACCCAGAATGCAAATAAGTGTTGTCACTAGTGGCAATTCTGTTTAATGCCAACAATCTCCCCCTTTGGCATTAGTGACAAAAACACTTATTGGCCAAAACTTATATACATGAATCATGCTGAGTTTTATTTTGATTTTTCAAAATTTGTCTTTGTTATAGGGCTTTATACATTGTCTCCCCCTTTCAATGTGCTAACTGTTTCTATACAAATCTTCTTCTATACATATATCTCCCTTTATACATATCTCCCCCTTTTTGACGATAATGCCAAAGGTGTATATACAAGTTATTTGCAGAGAGAATCCAAAATTTGATAGAAAATTAGAATGTACCTTCATTATTAGTGCCAGGGTTCTGTCCCAACTTTCTTGCAGAATCTTACATGTTTGGATTGCAATTTGGACTTCTGCAGACAGTTCAATCATGTGATCTACTATAGAGAACTGATTGTCATGAATCAATGTTTTGGAATGTTCAATGTGCTTATACATTGTATTCATGATGGGAAGAATCATGTGTTGGATGTCTAGCAGTGTGGACCGGATCCTTGTGTCTTCTTTCAGTAGATCAGAATGCATATTTGATAGGTGTGAGATTTTCATGTGATGAGCAGAGCTTGAACTTGGTTCAAGTTGCAGCTTCTGTATGCTAATCTTCATATCCTCATCCATTTTATTCATTTTATCCTTAACATCCTTTGTGAACTCAGCAATATTGCACAATCTGGCCAAAAGAGAGGTAGCATTCGAATAGATAGATTCAATGTTTGACAAAACTGAAGACAATTCTACTTGGTTAATAGCTATGTGCTGAGCAATGTGCTCAAGCACTTTATTGTTGAATCTCTTCTCGGCTCTTTCAACTAACTTTTCTGTCCCAGATGAATCCTCATTGTATTTATTAACTGCTTCTGCTAATTGTAGCAAAACATGTTGGGAGGAGTCTACTTTAATACCTAATGCATCAGACAAAATGTCCTTAGCATCCTTGATAATTTGATATTCCTTGTCTCTCTCCTCTTTAAGCTTCTTTTGTTTTTCTTTCCTTTGGAGGATCTCACCTATATTTTGCATTTGGTCCGCTGATAGATTTGCAAAATCTAATGTTGGAATCTCTATCTCTTCATCTAGGTCTATATCCTCTACTACATTCTTACCCAAAAATTTTATACTCGGTAGAGCCTTAGGCTTATCTGTACTTAATGCCTTGGTAGTAGTGACAGTAGATATAGTAGGGCTGGCTATAGAGACTGGTATACTTTCTACTGGAGAACTTAAAATATTTACACTTGAAGATTCAAAAACTGGAAAACTTACTACTGGAAAACTTGATGATGCGGGAGACTGCAACTCGGTAGAAGAAATGGTAGTTGCTTCTGTTGTTGCTATAGATGATTGGACAAATGTTGAAGTTGTCACAACCATGCTTGAAGGTGTCTCCGGGCTGGATGTAGAAACTTTTACTAGAGAGGTAGGAAGGGATGCAATGACTTCTGCTGCTATCCTCATAGTATCATCTACCTCAATGTCTTCTTCTTATTCATCACTGTCATCTTCAATATCTTTTATTATTACTGTTTCAATACTTAGTTGGTGAAGGCGGTATATGTTCTTCCATGTGGCATTTGCAGCCTTCACAACCGATTTGATATTGTTGATCAAAATCAAACAAGTATTGAACCTTAGTGTCATCTTATTTTCATTTTCTTTTAATGCCTTCTTTACTTCATCATTTTTCAAGCTCGGCATTAACTGTCTCAGGGTTTGATCAAATATGTCTATCACAGTTTGCTTTGCATTGCTCCATCTCATTTTTATTGGATTTAATAAGACAGCTGGAACCTGTGGGGCTATGTCATTAGGAGAGTATTTTCACTGTCCCATCTTTTCAATAATAGCATCTTCTATTTCCTTCTATTCTATTTCCAATCTGGTTTCATATTTAAAAGATTTTATGTTACTTACTCCAGATCCTGATCCGTCTCTAAAGAGTTTGATCTTTTTTTGAAAGTTTAGAGGAGGCCTTTTGAATACTATGTCTTTATCTGCCTTGTCTGCCTTGTCTACCTTGCCTCTTACATTTCTCCTTGTAAATACAGCAGTGGGAGGCTTAGGTGCCTTAGTGATGAATACCTTTCCTTTCTTCTTTGCAGGTTCTGGTTCCTCTATTTTCTCATCCTTTTCCTCTTCTTCTTCATCTTTTTCTTCTTTGTCCTCGGTTATCATTTGCATTTTGGCTATCCTCTTCTTTCCTTTGTTTACCGCCTGTGGAAGCTTTATGCTTAGTTCAATTCTCACCTTAGCTTCATCATATGTTCCAAAATATGGAGCTTTGGGATTGACATGCTGATTAAGAAGAGCTTCAATGATATTCTTGGTTTCATCAATATTTACCTCATAAGGGAGAGGTTTTACATATACAGTCCTCGGTTTAGCTACTTGAATATATACATTATCACAATCCACCATAAAACAAATGTCATCTTTGTAATCTTCCACCAACTTCTGTGGAATCCAGAATCTGTCATTCATTTTCTCTTTGAAAGACTCAAAATAATTATCCATGATGCTTTCAAAATTTTCACCCATTTCTGAGATGTATTCATTTATTTCATAAAGTGTTGGCACATCTTTTCTCCATACAACTTTTCCTTTAGAAGGGAAGAATTTCTGAGCATAGAAGAATAAACAGACCAATAAGGATCCAAACTTACATGGATTGTTTTTGGAAGTTTGAATGCTTTCCATGTTTTTGTTAAACTGCTTTAACAATAAGTCTGCTAGGTCAAAAGTTAAGTTATTCTTGACCACTTTGTATGCTAGGTCAATAGCTTCACAGGAGACACTATTCTGTTGACTAGAACTATAAATCTTATGGGCAATAATGTGTGTACCAAACTTCAGTTCAACATCGGTAATGCTGCTAACTTTCATGCCTCTACCGTCCCACTCGGCTAGGGTTTTCTTCTCTAGTTCCGTCTGACCTAGGGTTTTGGTAGTTTTTGCTTTGTTTAACATGGGAAGACCGGTGATTTGATGAATCATCCTCTTTGTGATCTCTATGGGTTGCTCAAGCCAAATCTTGCCATCATGTACACGGCTGAGAATGTATCTAACCCATTTATCTCGAAAGTTTCGAGGTAGATGTGCAATGTGAACTAAACCTTTATCTTCCAGATGTTTGTGCTCGGGTTTCAGAATACCGTCCACACACAGTTCCTCATGCACAATATCTAGTTTTAGGTTCCCCATTTCATGAATTGAACAGTTGAAATGATTGTGGATATCGTTAATAAGTAGTACCTTAGGAGGAATCTGAGATTGAGCTCCGTTCGGATCTAGGGCTGCTGCGATTGTGGGCACGATCTTGAAATCTGGTGCTTTCCATTCCCCTTGGACTAACATATCAGATCCTTTCTTCGCTGAGGTGCTGGATGATGCCATGGTAGCTCACAGAAAATTCCTTTCGCAAAAGTATTGAATCGCTGGGTTGCTTTTGAAATTTTCTGCTCTCAAAGTGCTAAAGGTTCGCGGTGAAGAATGAGTTCGATTACTTGCCTTTTGTTTATAATTCTATCATTAATGCTGAGTACAAATTAGGGTATGAGTTCCGACAGACTGTCACCCACTAAGAATTAATTGCTCGGTAAATACTTCGCAACTCGGTGAACTTGAGAATTCATATTGCTCCGACCTCGCTCGGTAAAGACGGGTACCGACCTTGCTCGGTGAAGACTGATACCGGCCTTGCTTGGTAAAGACTGATACCGACCTCCCTATGATCTTACTGCATCTTGTATGCTGATTTAGATCTTTCTTTTAATTCGGTTCCGGAACTGCTTGAGATTGGTCTATGAAAATACAGTTCCAGTGCTTTCTTGGAAATTTAGTTTGAGTCGGTAGAGCCATCCATTCCATTACTTGGACTGGATTGCTCGATAGATTTAGGAATCCATTTTTGTCTTACCTGTTTTCTGACCTTAGTTGCTTCATTCTTCTTTCCATCTTCAACTTCACTAGCATTCATGTAGTTTCTGGCTATGTGACCGAGTTTAGTGCATTTGAAGCATCTTACGGTAGTATCTCTTTTCCTTAGATGATGTTTTATGCAATTCATGCCAATGTGTCCATATTCTCCACAGTAATGACATCTACACCAGGTGTTGTAGTCCCATCCAAACATTGCTTTCATAATTTGTTCTGCTGGATTAAATGTCTTGGATCTGCACTCGGATGCCTTGTGACCTTGTTTGTTGCACTTGTGACAATTACCTCTGAATCTTGGTTTTTCCCTGCATTCATTTTCTTTGTGACCATGTTGATTGCACCTATAACATTTTCCATTGAATTCTACTTTTTCATTGTTCCAACATTTATTTGAAGTATGTCCTATTTTACCACAGTGATTACAAGTAGGTTTTTGATTTCTTTGAGTACCTTGCTTAGAGGATTCGCCTTCTCCTTTGTATCCAAGTCCTGCTTTTCCTTTTTGCCTATGAAGATTTCGCTCATACAGCTGATTCAAGTCTTCTTGACTTTTCAGGATTCCTTCATTGATTTATTTTTCAGCGTTTAGGTCATCCACTAATCTTAGATTGATTTCCTTTTCAGATCTTAGTTCTTCTCTTGTGCTTTCTATTTCTGATCTTAGATTCAGAATTTCCTCATTTGTATGAGAGATTTGATCAATTAGGTTTTCTAGCTGAAGGGTTTTATTTTGGACTTCAATGTTCCTTCCATCTAATTCATCTTTCAACTTGTTTCTTTGTTCCAAGATCTCACAGAATCTTGTAGAGTGTAGCTCTTGTTCTCTTTTTAATTTTCTCACTTCTTCCTACAGAGACCCATTCTTTTCTAGGAGTTCTTTGACAGCATTGTTTGCTTCATCTGAGTTATTTGAGGGAAAAAGATCTTCAATCTTTTCTTCAATGTAATTCTGATCATTCATCTGATTTGCAAGTTCCTTCCTTCTTCTTAGGGATTGGGAAAGATGTTCTTTTACTTCTTTGAGTTTAGCTATGGCCATTTCCAGCTCTAGCTTTTCATTTTCAATCACCTTGTTCAGTTTGAATACCTCCATTATCCTGGATCTTTGCTCAAGCTAGTTAGGCTTTGACTAGAGAACCAATGCTGCTTTGATACCAATTGTTGGAAATATTCAAGAATTAACAGAGTTACTGAGAGGGGAGGGGTGAATCAGTAACTCCAAATTTTTTTTCAATTTAACATGTAATTTACTTTAACCTTTGCATACAGAAAGCATGAAACTTAAGAGCATTCACAATAATGACACATAGATTTGGTTACCCAGAAACCTTCCAAAAAGAAAGTAAAATTGGGGTGGGGATGAAACCCACAAAGCTTTAATACTGTAGAATAAAGTTGGCCGGTTAAGGCTTAAAATTTGATCACTTTTGATGATCTGCCCTGTTAGGAGCAATAAGGATTGCTAAATCCACCCTGTTAAAGGATTTACAAACATACAATGAAGTATGCACTCGGTAAAGAGATTTTACAAAAGACTATTAAGTCTACTCGGTTAAAGGATTTAGTACTGATTCACCTGTTAGGATGAAATAGTAGATCTCTTGCTTTGCAACTGGATTGCTGATTGAGATTCGCTGATGTACTGATCACCTTCTGTGATGAATTTGTCTTTGTTGTTCCTTATACTGCTGAAGCCCTTTGTAATTCGCTTATCTCTGCCTTTCTTTCTTTTTCACATATATTCTTCTTACATTGCTCTTGACATTTTTACAACATGGTTTATATACAAGTCTTAAACAATTAATTACAATTACAATTACAAAGTCGGCTTGACAAATAAACATAAGTGCTACTAAGTCAGCCCAAGTATGGTTACACGGTTCCTTCAAACTAACTCGGTGATTTTCTGATACTCGGCGTCCACTGCATTACTCAGCATCGTCATGCACTCGGTAGAAGTGAAGGCACGGTTCATACTGATCACTCGGTAGGTTTTGAACTTGGTAAATACTGGTGACTCGGTAGACATGATGTTACTCGATTTACATTGTCCTGCTCGGTTTGTACTAACTTGCTCAGTTTGCACTATCTGCTCGGTTTGCACTGTCTGCTCGATTTGCACTGTCTGCTCGGTTTGCACTGTCTTCTC
Source organism: Chamaecyparis obtusa (assembly GCA_027943335.1). Taxonomy (NCBI): domain Eukaryota; kingdom Viridiplantae; phylum Streptophyta; class Pinopsida; order Cupressales; family Cupressaceae; genus Chamaecyparis; species Chamaecyparis obtusa. The sequence continues at coordinate 2,579,270 of BSBK01002641.1, forward strand.
GGTTTGCATTGTCTGCTCGACTTGCACCCAGAATGCAAATAAGTGTTGTCACTAGTGGTAATTCTGTTTAATGCCAACAGGTTGTTCACATCACATGACAGGAGACAAAGATAGATTTGTTCATTTGGATAGATACAAAGGAGGCATGGTTAGATTTAGAGATAACACTCCTAAACCCATCATTGGTAGAGGAGCCATCACCTTGGATGGAAAGAAAAACACCGATGATGTTCCTTTTGTTGATGTTTTGAAACATAACCTACTAAGTGTTGGACAGTTACTTGATAGAGGTTATAGGTTGGAGTTTAATGGAAACAAGTGCATCATTAAAAATAAAGAATGAGAAACAATTGCATCAGGATCAAAGACTAAAGGTGATGTTTTCAGCTTAATCCAAAAGAAAGTTTATTTGATGCAAAAGTAGATGATAGTTGGCTATGGAATAAAAGACTATGTCATATCAATTTTGATAACATAGTAAAGATTAGTAATGTTAAGGTAGTTAGAGACCTAGCTAGCATAGCAAAGCTAGTTGATACCATCTACAAGGAATGTGTAATGGGAAAGCATGTGAGGAACTCATTCAGAAGCAAGAAAAATTCAGCAGAGAACAAGTTGGATCTGATTCATACAAACCTATGTGGACCAACTCAAACTAGATCATACTATGGTGAAAGGTATTTCATTTTGTTTGTGGATGATTATTCTAGATTGATGTGGGTTGCATTCTTAAAAGATAAGTCAGAAGCATTTGATAAGTTCAAAATATTCAAAGCTAAGGTTGAGAATGAATTTGGACTAAAGATAAAATGTCTAAGGTTGGATAGAGGAGGAGAATTCACCTTTGATAGATTCTATGAGTACTACGAAGAACATGGCATAAAGAGACAGTTGAGTGCTGTAATACCCGAAAATTGGCACCTATTTAATTTCATCAATTTTGGTGCATTATCTCGATTTTACATCACCAAAGTCCTAGTTCCCTAGGCAATTTTTTCTCTCCTACTTGGCTCTATTTGACTTGATGTCAGTTGCAAAGACCCTAAATTGCAAGAATCAAATACTAAATTAATTCCTAAGTCTCTTTGACTTTATTAGCTAAATTATCTCTATGATACATTAATTTAATTGTAAAGTCCTATGTGCTTTAAATTAAATTAAATTAAAATCTACTCTCTCTAGCTAATTACCCATAAAAAGGAATTAATAATTACTTGATATTTGAATGGACACACTTTTTTGAATTGATAATTCAAGATATTCGAAAGGTCACCTGTGTGGCATTTTCCATTCTTTTTATTAAGTAATTCATGCTTATTTGTCCCAAAAGGGATATGAAGGGTCAGGAGTTTCGAATCAAGAAACTCTTCCTCCTCTTGGCTCTTCTATTTATTTGACCTCTTTTTCTCATTCAAGGGAGAGCAATTTTTGAGAGCATCCTTACTATAGCATTTTTTTACTCTCATATCTCATTATTTTCAAAGCTCTTTTATTGCATTATCTAGTTTAATATCTCATTATTAGTATAATCTTTGCATCACATTTTAGACTAAATTTTCTTACTTGTTCTTAGTCTAATATCATCTTTATTTCAAAATCAAATAAAAATCTGCATTTCATATTTCTTTCAAAGTTTTCTAGATTAATTGCATTCATTCTTAGCTTAGTTTCATCTTTCTCATCTTTATTGCTTCTTGAAAATCCTCCATTATTGAATTGGTCTCCCGGCTGTTGGCTCTCGTTCTGAGAGTATTCAAACACCCCATTCACATAGGAGGCAACAGGTTGCCTCACCATGGAATTTGGATTGAGTTCTTCATACTCTCTCCTGAATTCTATCAAGTGAATAATGAACATATTGTGTTGTGCCTGATTTAGAGGTCACATTCAGTCACATACATTTTGGCGCCCACCATGGGGCAAAAAAGATTAATTTCTGGCCTCATTCTTGATTGGTTTTTTAATTTTAGTGTTGATTCTAGGCCTTGTACGGCCATGTAAAGTCTGAAAACCTTGTAATATAGTAATGGATGGATAGAATGATGAATCTTATTTCTCATGATTTTTGTTTGGTTCATTTATATAAAGAAATGAATAAGTTATGATCATTTTGGTGAAAGTGGGTATTTGCAGATTTGAGATTCTCTGAATACAGTCAGATTGAAATGTCTGGTACGGAAAAATTATGAAGAATCAGGATCTCTAATAATATTCATTGGAAAGATACATGAATTATATTTCATTTAATTTTGGTTTGAGTTATTTTTATGCAGATTTGTGAAAGTTATGGGCATTTGAGTGAAAACTATTTTTTAACAATCTGTATTGGAGTTGCAGGCAATGATTTATTCTTAGAAAATGATTTATGAATGGGAAAAATAAATGGCTTACATATTTGGAAACTAGATTCATTAATAGTTAATTTTAAATTTTTTGGGTTTCATTTGGATTCTTTTTGAGAAAGATATGTGATTCCCTAGGAAGAGTTTGGTGTTTTAAATCTGATTTATGACAGAAAAATTACAGTTTGAAAAGGTTAATGGTTGAGGAACCAAATGGAATCATAAGACCTTGTAATTTTTGGAAATGGTAGTTCTTGATGTTGGCTAAAAACTTCATTCTTTCCAGAAATTTTAATATTGTGATTTTATGGGTCAAATAAATCAATCTTTAAACACTATCTTGAAGACAGCAATGTTACATATCTTACGGTTTGCCATTGATTTGTCTTGATTCTATACTTTCGGATGTGTGCTAAATGATGGATTGCAGATCTTTGGACCTAAAGTGACTTCTTAAAATCTCTAAAACATTTTTTATTTGGGATTAAAATTGAACCTCTCATGTGTTTGGTTTGAGTGTTTACATGCTTTCATAGAACACATTTTAATTGATGCTCTTAATGGGAAATGAATGAACATAGATTTTCTTTCATACAAGTTTGTGTTTAAGTGCATGCTTGTCTTTTAAATATTAAGTAATTCTTGGTTTCAAATATCAAAACATCTCATTGAGTAATCTAGGGCATGGATTCATTCCTAATTTACATGAAGAGTTAAATGCACCATTTTGTGGACTCACTTCATGTTTACTTGGAAAGTTAAATATTCCATGATTCAAACCCTCTTGCACTTATGAGTAGTATTGATTAGCAGTCTTAGATTACTTGTGATTGATCTAGATTGCTATCTTGGGTTATTGGACTCACTAATCCACCGGCCCCTCATTTCCGCCCTGTGGTTGCAATCTCAACGCCACATTAAAGGGGAGGGGTCTACAGGAAAGAAGCGTTAATTGTTCCACTAGGCAACCCTTTTGTGCTTTTTGGAACTCACTTGTTTTCTAGGTTGTGGACTCATTTGTAGCTTGTGTGAGGTGTTAAGTGTTCCACCTTGTGGACTCACCTCATATTTTCTTTAAGCATTGAGTGTTCCACCTTTAGTGCTTTTCAATACTTTTTGATAGAGAATTACTTACTTTTTTATTTTTAGAAGGTCTGCTTGGGGATTTCATCACCTCAAGGGACAACCTTAACTCCCATGTTCCGGCGGAGTATAAATATTGGGAGGTGAATCCAAAGACACCTCTCTTGGGAATGAGTTAGATTTCACTCTTGGCTAAGCCACAAAGAACTTTATACCTTTGAGAAGTGAAGGAGGAGATTTGGGTTACCGTCTCCCCCCGGCTGTGTGATTTCTAATTCTTCTCATCTACAGATTTGGGCCTCACGTACCTTGCGTATATCAAGGAAACCCTTTAGAAAAGCCATGTATATCCTTGTAGACAACTTGCTAGGATGTTGTTGTGTTTTAAGTGTCTGCTAAAACATTCTCAAGAACATACACAAGTAGAGTCCTTAGGGAGTGGAAATACTAAGTCACTATTCCTGTTCATGCGCAAGGTTGCTTTGTCCCTTGCCCATTGCTTGAAGACTGTTTGCTTGAACTCCTTGATTGCTGTCTTATGTGCTTGATCAATGACATAAATCTGATCTGCCTTTTTGTCCATGATCTATTTTTCTATTTTCCTGTCGTTCACCGTCAGAAACTGGTTGTCCTGAGTTAGGAATCGATTAATCTTTGCTTTGAATCGTATTGTCTCTCATTAGTCTACCTTATCTCTTTATGCCTTTTGTACCTCGCATTGCAATTGTCTTATCTCGACTGTTCTAGCCATCTCTTTTTGACAATTCATACCAGCTTCATCTTGCATCTTGGCTATTCTAGCCATTTATCTCCTTTTCATTATCTTAGAGACAAAGTCTAGCTTTATCCCAAATCTTTGCTTGTTACATCTTCATCTATGACTGTCACGACTCAAAGTGGCAAGACTTATCCCATTCAGAATGTTGATCAAGATCAAAGTAAACCTCATAATCAAGACATAGATCATTCCGAATCTGTTGCAAAATCTAAACTTCGTGAGGAATCCTCACATTTTTTGTCATTCCAAGGGTATTACAATCCATTGTTTCAGATACAGTCTGACTTACTATTTCAAGAATATTATAACCCATTGTTTGAAGACCAGCAAGACTCTGAAGAGTCACTTTCTAAAATTAAACCTATTGATCCTTTTGAACCTATCAACTCTTTCATGATCTCTCATAATACTACCAACAAGATGGGAGATCCAAAACCTTCAAAGTTGGTTTTCAATCTCAGCTCTAACATGCCAAAACCTTCAAAGTTGGTTTTCAATCTCAGCTCTAACATGCCAAAACCCTCAAAGTCTATCTTTAATCTTAGCTCTAGCATGCAAATAGTCAATGCCACTGAGAAGGCTACAACAGAAGCTCAACTACCTTCTAGATTTGCTAGAAACAAACCTTGGATCCCTCACTATGACATGATCATTTCTCCAGGGAGCAAGGATACTCCTAAACCCAAAACTTCCTTTGTCTTGCGAGGCCCTGCACCTCCCTCTTATAACTATACAAAATCTCCAGCTTGTGCAAATGCTATCCCTCGATCTCATGCAAAGATCATGCTCAAAGGTCCTGAACCTTCGACATCCAAACCAAAACTATCTATGGATAAAGCCCTCACTGAGGAAAACATCCCCAAAGATCTCAATCTCAATCAGTTCCAATCTATGGTGGGTCATTTAACTTCGCCTCACTATTTGTGCTTTTCCAAAGAAGATGATCATTCCTTAAGCCACCCACATAATGCTTCCCTGCACATTGAAGTTATGGAAGGTCCCGAGCATATCCCCCGCATCCTCATTAACAATAATGCTAGCCTAAATACTTGCTCTGCTAAGATGCTTACCCAAACAACAGACAGCTTTGTTCCTGCCAATAGAGAGTCCATTGAGTTCTATGATGCTCAGCTCAAAGAAATAGAAAAGACCTTGAAGATCAAAGATATTGGCATGGGGGAATATCATATTGAGTCCATCTTGTCACTGACAGCTCTCCCCATATCTCCACATTCCTATGAAGAACCCTCTGAAGATAGATTTGGTATTGGCTATCAAAGCGATGAGCTTGACCAACCTAGCTACAGCTTTCACTCATGCAAGGATTCAGATAATGAAGAAACACAGATTCAGCCTATGACACATGAAAGATCTTTGAATGTTCAAAAACTAATTCAGACTACCAGAAAGAGTCTTATCTACCTTCTCAAGTGCTTCAAGAACATGATCTTGGTCCTCACCAGGAGGATTTTATACACTCTACTAAACAGATTTCTACTACTGTAGCTACTACTGAATATGTCACTGCCTCTAATGGCACACATACTAATTGGGAGCAACTGTTGGATGCTTCCCTTATCTTTGGTATGCCTCAAGGTATGCCTATTCTAGATTGTTCTACCACTTCTACTGTTGAACAAAATCCTACTACTGCCGATTCCAATGATACACATACTGATTGGGAGAAACTGCTGGATGCTTCCCTTATCTTGGGTATGCCCTGGAGTATGCCTACTCTAGATTGTTCCACCACTTCTGCTATTCAATAGACTCCTACTATTGCCAACTCCAATGGAACACATACTGATTGGGAGAAACTATTGGATGCTTCCCTCCTCTTGGGTATGCCTCAAGGTATGCCTAGTCCAGATTACTCTGCTGCTTCTACTACTGAACAAGATCTTGTTGTTGAAGAAACATTTCCTTTGACAGATGATAGTGATGAAGAAAGTCTACCTCCAACTGTGTCTCTAGCTGAATGGGACTTTATATCAGATGCTACAATGGAAATACCAGTTGATGCTATGCACCTATATGCTAGTCTTAACAAATCAGAAAGAGGAGAATGTTATGATCCTCCAGATCAAGCTATTGATGATGATCCTTTCCACCCTCATGTGGAGATCATTCCTATAGCTCCTAGGCCATCTACTCCAAGCTATACTCCTACTGCTCCAGCAAACCATGGGTATGTAAGACCCCATTCTGTTACAGCTTCATGGAATATTGGTAGATCCAGAATTGAAATGGTTCCTATTCATGCACTCTTACCACCTGAAAGGGGACCTAACTCTTGGAATAGACCATCTTCGTTAGGATCACATAATATTCCTCCAAACTTATCTGACTCTTCTAAGATGACTCACAATCAACAATGCTCTATGGAAGATTACTTTCTTGATCTATCTAATGCATCCATGAATGATGAGGATGATACTAATATATTTGCACTTGAGCCCATGCCATCGATTTCTCTTCCCTCTTCATCTCCCAAAAAAGTGGCATGTCCACTTCCATTTCCACCTCTCCACCTGAACCAGTCATATAAGCCTCTTTCATCCATCATTCCTGAGTCTTTTGGAAGTAACTTGGATGTGCAACATAAAAATAAAAATAATGAGAATCCACTTATGTCTCAAGGTCACCATGTCCCATCTAATCGACATGTGACTATGAAGAAAGGAAAGAAACAAAGGTGTTCAAAAGACCGCAAAGGTCCTCAAAAAGAAGAAGACAATCAAAAGCCAAAAAATAAAATAAAAAATGGATCTCAAAATCCATTCTATAGGCATTGTCATCAAAAGCACCTCAAAGTAAAGAAGAAAAAATTCAAAAGCTATGTGGATTCCAAAGAAAGAAAAAATCAAAGTTGTCATTCGAGCTTCCAAAATTCTCATGCTTCCCTCCATTCCATCACCCTTGCCTCTCATACTTTACACTCTTCACTCCATCTTGCCTTGTCCCAAAGTGCATATCAGCATCTCCTTATTGCTAATGACATGACTAAGAGAAATCTAGAATGTACTCTCCCTAAGCATTTAGAGTGTGGGAAATCTGACGAAGAGTTAAGGTGTGTCCATGAGGATATTTGTGGGTCTCACTTAAGTGATCTTTCCTTAACTATGGATCTCTTGATAGTTGGACACTACTGGTTGGCTCTCCTGTTACTGCTACTACTACAAAAATTGTGTTCTCAGAGATTCCTACTGAAGGAGAGCAACTCAAAGAGCCTATCAATGCTCTTCATTTGAAGAAGTTCTACAGTTGACATTCTTAGTATGCTCATGTACATATTTATTGATATATTGCAAAAAATCTTAAAAATTGATATATTGCAAAAAATCCTAAAAATTGCAAAATGTCCTGAAAAAATGATCATCTTAGTGAAAACCTGGCAAACAGGCGCTTTGATGTATCTATTATCCTGGTGAAAACCTGGTAAATAGGCACCTTGATAATACAAAAAAAAAATAGAAAATTTCAAAAATACAAAAAAATACAAAAATACAAAAATACAAAAAAATGAGATATTCAAAAAATACAAAAATACAAAAAAAAATGAGATATTCAAAAAATACAAAAAAAGCAAAAAAAGAGAAAAGTACAAAAAAATTGAAAAAGAGAAAAATGTGCCATTGATGAAAACCTGGTAAATAGGCGTCATGGTAGCAAAAATAGAGTCTCTGCCAAGATGGTGAAAACCTGGTAAACAGGCGCCTCTTGTTTCCTGAAGTTGCATCTCATCTCAGCATCGCTTGGCTCTTAGTTTCCTGCTTTCATTTCCTTCCTTTCTTGCTTTAGTTTGTTTTCCCACTTTCCTGCTGTAGTTTGTTTCCTGCTTTGGTTTGCTAGCTCATGCGCTTGTCTTTGATTTTTCCTCAACTCTTCATAGATTGGAACTGGTTCACACTTGGGGGCACCTACCTGGTCTAGGGGGCATTGTCCTATCACTTTCAGAAACTCTTTTGAGCATTGGTCGCCAGTGGTTCCCACTATGCCTACCTACGGATACCTAACTTTCGTTCGATCTCTCTTCTTTGGGATTTCTCCCTTATATCAATCACCAGTGATTCTCACTACGTCTGCCTACTATCATTATCTCATGGAGACTTCAAAAGTTATCTTTCTGAATTATCTTCAATCCACTTGAACACGAACTTAAACTAAAACTAAAACTAAATGTGTGTTCCTTTGAGGCATGTTGAGCTTTGTTTTCTTTGAGTGCTTGTTTGTTTTCTTTTCTTTTTTGCTTTTTGTTTGTTGGTTTAGTTCCAATGATCGAAAGAATTCATTTAAGAGGGGTGTCCATCTGTAAGAGCCTCTATCTCATATTGGATGGCCATGCGTACCTCGACTCCTTTTATATGGATGCTTTGGTGAGGTTGGTTCTTCTCCTTGTCTTTTGAGTGACTTCTTTTTGCTACTGATGAAATTGTAAACGCTCGTCCTGTTAAGTGAACGTAAGGGTCACTGCAAGCAATCTTTGGCAAAAGAAGGAACTCCTACCTGCTTGGTGTGTTTTTTCACAAGAGACATTCAGGTCATTCTAGCATTTATGCTCTAATGCTTATGTTAACTTGCTAGATTAAAAGGAATAGGTGTTTAGGTCATTTTGGCTTCTTGTGCCTTAATGCTTACATCTCATTTCGACAAATTTAAGACTTATGTCATATTCATATTCTCATGTTGGGGAGAATTGTATGGCATCTTGTGATTGTCCCGTGCTTAAATGAACTCAATGATGATAAATACGACGAGTCCAACACCCAAGTTTGGAGGATTGCATTTGTTCATCCTAGACCTGCATTTAGACTTGCATCTTTCATTCTAGGCTTGCATTTGGAGCACTTTCTTGTTGCTCTCTTGATTGCTTTCTTTTGGATCTGCTCATCAAAGGTTCTCATCTTTTGTCCCAGTCTCATCTTGGCTGCATCCTTTTTCGGGATCAAAATCAAAATCTGACATCTCTAAGTTGCTCAAAATCGCGTTTTACATATTGGACTCCTTCTGGATCGAATGCTTGTGCAGTCAGCCTTCTGGTGTCATCTTCTTGTGAACTCCTCATCTTTACATCATGTTCTCAAATCTTTGCTTCTTTTCATCAAGTCAACCCTAGTCAAATTTGGTCAACCATGGTCAACTATTGTCAAACTTGGTCAACAGGACCTCTGCTTTGCTCCGTTTCACTTTTGTAGCTTCGTGAATCTAGTCTAATTACTTTTTCTCTGCAATCTCTTATTGTTTATCATCCTTCTGACATGTCATCTTTCCATTTTTCTCCCGAGGGGGCAGGATGATTACATCATTTGAATCTTGTCGAATCTATTCTTGAATTAGTCTGATTTGAATCATCAGTTCTCATCGCTAGGGGCATCTTGATGCCTCGCATCTTGTTATCTTATCATCTATCTCTTAGGTATCTGAGCAATCTAACTCAGATCCTCAAGGATCACTCTTCATTTTGGAGATGGTTCTTGAAATCTTTTTAGGTATTGGGGCAATCTAACCCTAATTCCTGGGAGTCAAGCTTCATTCTGGAGATAGCTCTCAAAATCTCTTTTAGACCATTATCTGGGCAATCTAACCGAGGTCTCGGAGGACTAAGCTTCGTATTGGGGCAATCTAACCCTGATTCAGAGATAGTCCTAAATCTGCATCTTCATCAATCGGTATTGGGGCAATCTAACCCTGATTCGGGTTCTCTTCTAAGACCGTTGTCTTTGCAATCTAACTTGGACTACAAAAATTCTCATCATTTGTCACTTTAGACTATTCTTTGAATCAACGCGCTCTTCACACATCAATTCAAAGAGGGGCAAATGTAATACCCCAAAATTGGCACCTATTTAATTTCATCAATTTTGGTGCATTATCTCGATTTTACATCACCAAAGTCCTAGTTCCCTAGGCAATTTTTTCTCTCCTACTTGGCTCTATTTGACTTGATGTCAGTTGCAAAGACCCTAAATTGCAAGAATCAAATACTAAATAAATTCCTAAGTCTCTTTGACTTTATTAGCTAAATTATCTCTGTGATACATTAATTTAATTGTAAAGTCCTATGTGCTTTAAATTAAATTAAATTAAAATCTACCCTCTTTAGCTAATTACCCATAAAAAGGAATTAATAATTACTTGATATTTGAATGGACACACTTTTTTGAATTGATAATTCAAGATATTCGAAAGGTCACCTATGTGGCATTTTCCATTCTTTTTATTAAGTAATTCATGCTTATTTGTCCCAAAAGGGATATGAAGGGTCAGGAGTTTCGAATCAAGAAACTCTTCCTCCTCCTCTTGGCTCTTCTATTTATTTGACCTCTTTTTCTCATTCAAGGGAGAGCAATTTTTGAGAGCATCCTTACTATAGCATTTTTTTACTCTCATATCTCATTATTTTCAAAGCTCTTTTATTGCATTATCTAGTTTAATATCTCATTATTAGTATAATCTTTGCATCACATTTTAGACTAAATTTGCTTACTTGTTCTTAGTCTAATATCATCTTTATTTCAAAATCAAATAAAAATCTGCATTTCATATTTCTTTCAAAGTTTTCTAGATTAATTGCATTCATTCTTAGCTTAGTTTCATCTTGCTCATCTTTATTGCTTCTTGAAAATCCTCCATTGTTGAATTGGTCTCCCAGCTGTTGGCTCTCATTCTGAGAGTATTCAAACACCCCATTCACATAGGAGGCAACAGGTCACCTCACCATGGAATTTGGATTGAGTTCTTCATACTCTCTCCCGAATTCTATCAAGTGAATAATGACCATGTTGTGTTGTGCCTGATTTAGAGGTCACATTCAGTCACATACAAGTGCACCTAGAACCCCTCAATAGAATGAGATTGCAAAGAGAAGGAATATGATCATCCTTGATATAGCATGCACCATCATGATTGAAGGGAAAGTTGCACACACCTATTGGAGAGATGCGGTCAATACAATAGTCTATACAATCAATAGAATACAATTAAGGCCTGGCCCAGACAAAACACCTTATGAGCTATGGTTTGGTAATGTTCCCATAGTGAAATACTTTAGAATCTTTGGAAGAAAGTGCTACATTAAGAGGGATGAAGCAATAGGCAAGTTTGATGCAAGAAGTGATGAAGGTATTTTTCTTGGTTATTCTACTAAAAGTAAAGCTTATAGATGTTTTAACTTGAGATTGAAGAAAATCATTGAAAGTGCTCATGTTAAGATTGATAAAAATTTTATGGTTCAAGAAAGATATCATGATTACTCACCTATGATTGAAGAAGAACCCAGACCTTCCACTAGTGAAATAGTTGTTGAAGAGATGTTTGATAGTATTAATGTATTGTTTAATGATCTTGAAACAAGTGAAGAAGAAACTCAGAAGGAAGATGAGACAGTATCACCCAAATTTCCAAAGTTTACATCTAGATACCATTCTAAGAATGACATCATTGGAGATTAGAGTGGAACAGTCACAACAAGATCACAAGAAAAGAATTCAACAAACAATGAGGTGATATGTTTTCTATCTCAAATTGAACCTTTAAGTGTTGAAGATGCATGTAATAATTCAGATTGGCATAATGCTATGAAAAAAGAAGTAGATCAAATTATCAAGAATGATACTTGGGAACTGGTCCTAAGACCTAGTGATAAGAATGTAATTGGAACAAAGTGGATATTTAGAAACAAGATGAATGAATATGGCATAGTAGTAAGGAACAAAGCAAGGTTAGTATGTAAGGGTTATGTGCAAAGAGAAGGCATTGATTATTCAGACACATTTGCACCTATGAGTAGATTAGAAGATATTAAGTTGTTTCTACCTTATGCAACAGTCAAAAACTTCAAAGTCTATCAGATGGATGTCAAGTTAGCATTCTTGAATGGAGAGCTAAAAGAAGAAGTATACATTGAGCAGCCAAAAGGATTCACCCTCTCAGACAGACCTGACATGGTATGCAGATTGAAGAAAGCCCTCTATGGACTTAAGAAATCCCCTAGAGCATGGTATGAGAGACTTGATGGATATCTAACTAAAATCAGATTCAAGAAAGGAGCAATAGATTATAATCTATTCATAAGAGAGACATTTGAAGGTCTACTACTTGTAGCTATATTTGTTATTGACATTATCTTTGGAGGTAATGACAAAATTAGTACTGAATTTGCTAAGGAGATGCAGAGTGAGTTTGACATGAGCATGATTGGACCTATCAAACACTTCTTAGGATTAAATGTGCAGCAGATAAAAAAAGGTATTTTCATTAATTAGTCAAAATATGTGAAAGAGATATTAAAGAAATTCAAGATGGATGATTGCGAGCCAGTGGGTACACCTATGATAACAGGATGTAAGCTTACAAAAGAAGATGATTCACCAGTAGTAGATATAACATTGTACAAGTCTATGATTGGAAAACTTATTTATCTTACTCAAACCAGACCAGATATTTCCAATGTAGTTGTCATAGTTGAAAGATTTGCAGCATAGCCTAAACAAAGTCACCTCATGGTAGTAAAAAAAATATTTGCAAGGTAGTATAGATTATGGTCTATGGTATCCTAATTAATAAAATGTTGAGCTTCATGTATATACTAATGCAGATTGGGTAGGATGTGTTGATGATATAAAGAGTACATTAGGAGGAGCAGTGTTTCTTGGTGATAGACTTGTCACTTGGACAAGCAAGAAGCAAAATTGTATCTCTTAGTCAACAACAAAAGGAAAGTATGTTGTAGCATCCCTAAATTATTCTACAATTGTTTAGATCAAGAAAATGATAAAGGATTTTGGAATTCAGATTGACTATCCTATTTTTATTCATTGTGATAACACTAGCACTATCAATATGTCAAAGAATCTTGTGATGCATGCAAAGACAAAACACATTGAGATCAAGTATCACTTCCTAAGAGAGAAAGTGGTAGAGAAAGAAGTCAAGTTGGACTATGTGAGTACTAAAGATTAGTTAGCAGACATATTCACAAAGCCCTCACCAAAGGATACTTTTGAGTATCTCAAGGATAAGTTGGGAGTAATTCCCTTCCCTGATTCTTCTTAAAAGAAAAGAAAAAAAGCATTAGTCCTCAGGGATTGATGGAAGGTTGACTACTCTACCTTAGGAGTAGTACCGGTGCTTAAATAGAATGGCGCCCTTTTCCATTGATGTCAAAGGGGGAGAAATATATAGAGTCATGAAAAAAAAAAGAAAATAAGGAGTAATACACTAAGGGGGAGTAGTATTCAGTCATGGAAGTAGTTCAGTTGAGGAAATGGAGAATATTGAAGAATATTGTAGCAAATGGAGGATTCATCCTTGGGGGAGTTTCGATGAGGAAATGGAGAATGTTATAAAATAATTACTCATTTGGATTGGTGGTGTTTTTTATTCCATATGTTTCCATCAATGCCAAAGGGGGAGATTGTTGGAGATTTTCCAGCAAGCCAGTGCTGACTGTATGTTTTTCATTGATGACAACATATGGTAAGTAGCATGTGTTGAAGACTTATGCAATAAGCTTTAAGTATATGTAGCAAGGAAATGTTATCAACATGATATCATGGATGTAGAGGTTAATTGCTAGAATAGATAGTTATGCACTAGCTTGTGTCAGCAGTGTTCCTGATAGAGTTATAGGTAGTGTCTTGTGAGTAATTGTCCATACAGTCATCATGGAGCCTTGCACCTTTGGATATATGATGAAGAAATGTTAGTAGTGTTACAATCATGGATGTAGAGTCTGATGATTAGTAGAAGTGAAGTTATGCAGTCGCTATTCACCAGTAGTAGTTTCCTATGTTTATTCAGAAGAGCCGACAGAGATTTTATTGGTTCATGAGTTGCGCCTATCATTTCAGTATGCACCCTTGGATTATGGATTGGAGAAGCATTAAGAATGTTCAGTTAAGAGAACATGATGTAATTCATCTCGAGGAGGAAGTTTCAGTTACTTTGGTAGAGCCGATAGTGTGTAGCATGTGTCTACATTTATTAATATTGGATAGCTCCCAAATTGTGTTGTGTGCTTTGTAGAGCGGACATAATTATTATTGGAATATGTTATGGTTTCTCTAATATTATTTCAAGGTGGTTCTAACTGGCCGACTTGATTATATCATTTGGAGGAAAGATATTTATAGGTAGTCATTTGTGATTGCTTAGGCATGGTTCAGAGTTATTTGTGAAGAGTAGAGCAGAGTGTACGAAGTGTTGAGCCATCAACAGAAGGTCTATGTGACCAAGTAAAGAGTTTTTTCTATATATTGGAACTGATCTAGATAGTAGTTCAAAGTGCAATTCACCAAGATCCAGATATAGTGTGTATCTGTTATTTAGAAGGTTGTAGCCTTCACCCCTTTGAGCAGTGTGCTCTCAGACAGTGCGTCCTCACCCCTAATAGGGTTAATTATAAAAGACTCCTAATAGGGTCTGACCCTTGACTAGGTTACTGTACTAAATATATTTTAAAGAAACTCCTAATAGGGTTAAGGATCTTCTAACAAGGATCATAAAAAACTAGTACAGATTATTAGTGGGTGTCAATTCCCATTGGGGTTTTTACCTATTTGGGTTTCCCCATAACCAAAATATTGGTGTCATGTTCAAGTGTTATTTTATTGTGTTTATGCTTTATGTTTAAGTATACTATATTGGATAAAGAATTGAAACTTGTAGATAACTGATTCAAACCCCCCCCCCCCTCTCAGTTATCTCTTGGGACTATTCCAAATAGATATGTTCCATGATTGTGTTTTTGTAACATTTTAGTTATAAATAAATTTGTGTTACAATGTTTTTGGTAGCTTTAAATTTGAAGAAATATGATATATGCTCTTGGGAATGATGTTGTATGTTCAAGGAATATATCTATGTGATCCACATAGTAGTAATTGAGTTCTTTGGTGATGCATTGTGTTTGTAGCTATTTTACAAGGTAGTTTGTGGTTATCTGGCCAACAAAGTTTGTTCTCTTGCTTATATCATGTTCCTAATCATAGTGGATCATAGATTAAGTTTTTTTTGGGTCTCACCTAGTCATGTGGAGATCTGCATTAAGTGGTTTCATGTTGAAGATATGTTTTAGGCCAATTAATTATTGCTACATGTTATCATTTCCCTAACATTAGAGGATGTGCACCAAGTGTCTTTGATATTTGGGATCACATTAGATATTTTTTATGATGTTTTGGGTCCTCTCTATCTCTAGGATAGAACCTCTTTCATAAAAATCATGTTTGGGTGGCCAACTCACTAGGGTTACCCCATGTCCATTGTTCTAGCTGACCTAATTGATGTCTATCATCATTCTAGATTGTATAAATAGTTCATACCATTAATTTTAAACATGTACAAAGTGAGTGTGAGATGGGGAAGATGCAATTTTGAGGAATTCATATTATGTGGTGGAAGCTGAGGAGTTGACTTGACAATATTTTCTTGAAACATCATGTCAAAATCATCCACATTTTTAAGAAGAATGTTGGAAGCAATTAGTTGAAGGTCTATTTTATTATAAATTATTTCATGTATCATGTATTGAGATAGAAAATCTCTTCTTTGGGTCATTTTATATATTTCCCTGAAGAAGTTATCTTCTATTTGAAAGTCCTTATATTTTCCTAATACCATGATTCTTCGTAGTAAGTTCAACAATGATCCTCTTGTAATACTTTTCATATATTGTGAGATATTATCACTATGGTTTTTCCCTAATTGGATTTTCACATAAATCTAGTGTTCTTATGTGTGTTGAACTTGATCACATCTAGATAATTAATATCTCAATTATTTTAAATTAACAATAATCTTCAATAGTAGGGAGAATATCAGTAGAAAGAGATGTCAATTATTCTTTGAATTACATAGATTTTTTCTCACTAACTAAACCAAATAAATCATAATATGTTTCCTCTACCTATTTTGGAGTAGTACACTCCTCAATATGAAATAGTAAGATATCTAAATATCCATTATTATTAAGCCCATAAGTTCATCACCTTTGTTCAAATAAATAGGTCTCTCATTATTTGATTTAAGTTAGGTTGTTTTTGATTCAATGTAGACCATAAAATCTAATGCAAGGGAAGGTGGGGAGAGGAGCCAAAGGCACACCCTAACTAGATCCACCTTGTAGAGATCACACATGAAAGAAACAACACACAACAGTGAGAGAGAGAATGTAGATAATTTCATATATTATTTTCAATTTGATTCATACATGCCGAGTTGTAAGGCCTTCTCTATTTAGGCCAGGTATTACAATCAAGTACATAAGTTCTCCAACATGCGAGGATCTACCAACAATCTCAGATTTTCTATCTTCTATCTTATATCTCCCAAAACTTCCTTCTAAACTCTAACCAAAAAACTACATTTATACAAGAGGCTACCAAACCAAGTCAGCCTTTAGATCCACCATCAATGGAAGGGATGACCAGATCTAGGTCCATATGCTTCCTAATGATAGATACCAACATTAAATCTGTGAACCAAATTAAATGCACAAGTTGGACTCAATAGAAATACAAAATAAACAACTTGATAAGCAAAGAGACTGAGCACAAGACAAGCATCACCGAGTGCCAGGGAAATTCACCTAGTGCCAAAGAGATAACCGACCAACATTGGTAAACAAAGGGAACCGAGAAACACTGAACCAACTCAGTTAGAGAAGGTACCAAGAAACACAAAAAAATTCAAATATCTTTTTGGTGACATAGGATTGCCAAGGACCTGATATGCTCCTGCATCAGACACTTGGGGTTATTTGAAATGATTCTCCAAATCATGAAATAGGTATGATCTAAGTTGCATCCAACTCAGATTGTGAAATCCATGCACTATCTTCAATCGGTCTATTCTTCCACTTTACCAGGTATTCCATATACTATTTTCCTCTTGTACTTCTACCTATTCTTTGTTCCAATATCTGCTCAACTTCTTCCATCTGTTTCTTAGGATAATCCATCAGTACCATCATGGCTTCATCAGGTTCATGATACTCATACAAATTAGCAATGTTGAATATAGGTGATATATCCATGTCATCAAGTAACTCAATCTCATATGCATTTCCACTGTCAAATTTCCTCAGTATCTTACAAGGTCCAAACTTCTTCATTTTCAGCTTCCCATATGTTCCAACATGAAATCGGTCTTTCTTCAAATAAACCATTAGTTCATCACCGACTACAAAAGTCTTATGTCTTCTTGATCTATCAACTCTGTCTTTTTATTTATGATTACTTACTTCCATCTTATGTTTCACATCTTCATGCAATGTCTTCATGTACTCAACAAACTTCACTCCTTTAGCACTTCTTTTTCTTTCATCAGCAATATCCCTCAAATCAGATATACCTCTTGGTTGTATGCCATTTATAATCTCAAAAGGTGTTTTTCTAGTACTCCTATTCACTGAATTATTGTATGCAAAATCTTCTTGTGCCAACATAGAATCCCAATTACTTGGTGTGTCTCCAACTAAACATCTCAAAAGATTTCCCAAACTTCTATTCACAACTTCTGTCTGTCCATCGGTTTGTAGGTGAAATGTAGAACTATATTTCAACTTGATGCCAAACTTTCTTCAAAGGGTCTTCCAAAAGTATCCAACAAATTTATTGTCTTAGTCAGAGATAATACTCCTCGGTAATCCATGCAATCTAACAATTTCCTTAAAGAAAAGATATGCTATATGTACTGCATCTGATGTCTTTCTAAAAGGTATAAAATATGCCATTTTAGATAATTTATCCACAACAAAAAATACATAATCATTACCTTTTACTGTCTTTGGTAAGCCAAGAACAAAATCCATACTGATGTCAATCCAAGGTTTCTCAGGAATAGAAATCGGTGTATACAATCCAATATTCTAACTTACTCCTTTTGCAACTTGACAAATTCCACAACTTTTCACAAATTTCTGAACATCTTTATACAACTATGGCCAAAATTATTTCTCCTTAAGAAAATTCAATGTCTTATCAACTCCAAAATGTCTAGCCAAACCACTACTATGTTTCTCCTTTATCAAATTATTTCTCATTGCTCTTCTTGGTATACACAACTGAATACCCTTAAACAACATACCTCCTTGCATAAAATAATCATCCCATTTAGTACTCAGTTGATCTTGAATAGGTGCTCTGCACTTTCTCGATGACTCAAAAATATTAGGATCGTATTCATAAGAATCTCTCATGTCATCAAAGCATCTTGGTCATCAAAGATCTCCTTCTACTCAAATATGCATCAGCAACTTGGGTAGTGACTCCACTCTTATGCTTTATCACAAATGTATAACTTTGCAAATACTCAACCCATTTCATATGTCTCTGATTCAACTTATTCTGACTACCCAAATACTATAAAGCCTTATGATTGTTATACAACACAAATTCACTCGGTATCAAAGAATGTCTTCATTTCTTTAGTTCTTGAACAAGAGCATAGAATTCTTGATCATACACAAAATATTTCCTTTTTGCATCATTCAAATTTTCACTAAAGAAAGCAACAAGTTTACCTTCTTGACTCAATATAGCTCCTATTGCACTACCACTTGCATCACATTCCACTTGAAATACCTTATTGAAATCAGGAAATGCCAAAATAGTTAA
This sequence comes from Chamaecyparis obtusa, assembly GCA_027943335.1. Taxonomy (NCBI): domain Eukaryota; kingdom Viridiplantae; phylum Streptophyta; class Pinopsida; order Cupressales; family Cupressaceae; genus Chamaecyparis; species Chamaecyparis obtusa. Next base: position 2,598,091 of record BSBK01002641.1, read on the forward strand.
TTCAGAAACCTTCTACTTCAAAGTCTCAAAAATTTCATCATCTCCATGTGTCCACTTGAATTCTCTATTATCTCCTCTCATAGTATTAGTCATAGCATTACATATTGAAGTAAAATTCCTAATGAACTTTTAGTGAAAACTTTCCAAACCATGAAATGATCTTACCTCACTAGCATTCTCAGGTGTAGGCAAATTCAAAATAGCTTCAACCTTCTTAGGATCCATTTTAAAACCATCAGTTGAAATAAAAAATGCCAAATACATAATATCCTCTTTCATGAATGAACACCTTTTCAGATTTATTGACAACTTTTCTTCTTTCAATCTCTATAATACTTTTTTAACATGAAATAAATGTTCTTCTCTTGTGTTACTGAATATCAAAATGTCATCAAGATATACAGTCACAAACTTACCCAAGAATTTCTTCAAAACTTCATTCATCAATCTCATAAAAGTACTTGGTGCATTAGTTAAACCAAAAGGTATAACCAACCACTCATACAAACCTTCTTTTGTCTTGAAAGAAGTCTTCCATTCATCACCTTCTTTGATTCTGATATGATGATATCCACTTTTCAAATCAATTTTGGTAAAATACTTTGATCCAGTCAAACTATCCATTATGTCATCCATTCTTGGTATAGGAAACTTATATTTCACTGTTATCTTGTTAATTGCTTTGGAATCAGTACACATTCACCATTATCTATTCTTTTAGGTGCCAATATAGCAGGTACTACACAAGGAGTCAAACTTTCTTTGATTAAACCTTTCTACAACTATTCTTGAATCTATCGGTTCAATTCCTAATTCTTGGTAGGTGTCAACTGATGTGGTAACTTATTTGATAAACTAGCTCCAGGGATAAGATCCATGCAATGAACAATGCTTCTCTTTGGTGGAAAACCATTAGGTACATTATTAGAAATGATTTCACTATACTTGGTGAGTAACTTATCAATCTCCTTAGGGACACTATCCTCTATTTTCTTATCTGGTTTGTTGGGAATCATAGAAAAACATACATCATTCTTCTTCAAATCCTTAACAAACTTTCTTCCTTCCATCAAGAAGACTTTGACAAATGTGCAAACATTACTAATAGGTTCTTCAATCAAAGATAACAATATTTGTCTTCTCCCATAAGTCCAAATAGTATATTTATGCAATCTCCCATCATATATAGCATGTCTATCATATTTCCAAGGTCTACCCAACAAAATATGACAACAATCCATAGGCATGATATCACATAACACCTTATCATAAAACTTTCCAATTTTCAAATTCACATAACATTGTTCACTTACCAAGAGTGTATGCTCATCTTTGATCCATGAAATCTGATAGGGCTTTGTATGTTCCAACCTTTTCAACTGCAACTTTGTGACCATTTCCTTAGATGCTAGATTCTCCGAGCTACCACTGTCAATGATTAGCTTCCAAACTTCATCAAAAACTCTACATATGGTCTTGAACAAAATTTTCCTTACCAGATCTTCCTTATTACTTTCACACCAAAGTGCTCTCCTTACCATCAAGTTATTTTCCTTCTCAGGTTCATTTGGTGACTCTTCTTGCACCAAAGCATTTCTACTGTTATTGACCTTCTTACTTGCATGTGTACACTCAAATGATCTATGTCCTTCTTCTCCACAATTGTAACAAGTTCCTCAAAAACCACCTTTGTTATATCCACCTCAGTAGTTATTGCCTCTACCTCTAGATGAACTTTCACCTTTCCACTCAGTCTTTCCTTTATCTAGAGTTGTCTTTTCAGGTTCAAATCTACTATTTTCACCATAAGATGTACCTCTTCCCCTAGGGAATCTACCACCTCCACCTCTTTGTCTTTTCTCATGTCTCTTTTTGAATTTCTCCTCAGCTTTCAATGCAAATTGATAAGCCTCTTCAATGTTCTCCAATTTGACCAAATTGATTTCTTCTTGGATGGAAACTCTCAAAACATTTAGGTATCTAGCAATTCTTTCCACCTCATCTTCATCATGTCCAGATCTAATATCTAGTCTATAGAATTCCTCAGTATATTCTTTTATCGAGCTATCTTTCTACTTCAAACTTTACATTCACCTAACTAGGTTAATCTGATAATCACAAGGTAAGAACTTTGCTTTCAATTTATTTACCATTTTACTCCATACTTTGATTTTGTCTTTTCCTTTCCTCTTTCTATCTAGTTGCAGATGTTTCCACCATAAGGATGCATGACTCTTCAAATTTGTGCTTGCAAATTTCACCTTCTTTTCCTCAGGTACATTTTCATATTCAAAATACTTTTCCATCTTAGTGATCCAATCCACCAATTCATTAGAATCCAATTTTCCACTATACTCAGGAGGATTAAAGTGTGGTGTAGACTTCAGATTTGTCAAAGCCTTCAATAATCTTTCCTCTCCTTGATCCATTGTCGATGCAGGTTCTACATCAACTTGTTCTTTGTCAATTTCATCATCACTAACATCTTCAATATGTCTTCCTCTTCTCTATGTTGTTTCAACAACTTCTAATCTAGCAGCAAGTTGTCTCAACATGTCTTCTAATCCTAGATCCACATCTTGCCTCCCACGAACCATCTTGAAACCCTCTGCAATTGTAGGCCAGATCGCAATATGCTACCCCACAACAACTCAACTAGGATCTGACAAGAAGGAACCCTCAAACCTATGTTAGAAATTAAAGTCCACCAAGATAACTGAGAGGGGGGGGTGAATTAGTTATCTAATAATTATAACTTTTATCAACTTCAATAACATTAAACCATGTAAGCAATATAATTACCAACCATAGAAAGATATTCATACACAATAACATAATGACACAAGATATGTTGACTAGGGAACCTCTTGATCAAAGAGTAAACCCTGGTGGGAATGATGCCCAAAAAAGATGCACTAATATGAATATTCCTTGTGAAAGGATGGAATATGTTAGGAGTCTTATGAAATACATTCAGTACATATGAATCCCTGTTAAAAGATTCTAACCCTGTTAAGAGTTATGGAAGACAGATGGACCCACTGCCTAAACAAATTCAATGGAAAGATCACTAAACACATTGTCTAACTAATCTCTAGATTATTCAACAGAATAATAGCAAATATGTTACCTCCTCTCTGACTATGCCAAACCGCTCTCTCTTCTACATCAGATCTCAATTTCAGATCTCTATACCTCGCATGTCTTCTTTCACAATTTCACTTTCACAATTCATTAGCTCTTTTCTTCACTTCATGCATACATCATCACATCCAACCATATTACAACAAGGAAAAAAATTCCTTCCTTTATATCACACTCAAGTAATTACAAATGAGTTGGCATCCAATTACAAAATAAAAGTTTCCACATGCTACATCAAAATTACACAAAACTGTCAGCTTTCAATTACCATAATTCTTCACTCATGTGACCTCAAAGTTTGCATTGTCATCCACATCACTATCAATGTGTCTTCAACTTCCCTTTAACTGTGCAAAACCAGATTCCATCCCGATTAGGAGATATCATCCGATTTCCACAAACTGCTACTCAGGAACACTGCCTGAATACTGCTTCCACCAAAATGCTCATAACTTCCATGAATAAATGAATTACTATCTACGCTCTTAACCATAAACATATAACATATCAAAGAGTATATCCTCAACATCACATAGCTCCAACTACAATATCCCACGTGTGCTAATCCAAACACTATCTACTTCTCTACAAGTCTCTGGTAGATCACTGTGTTGACATCAATGACAATCATAGTCATGAATGCAACAACAACTACTACAGAATGGCTACCAAACATTCAACATTCATTCCTAAAAACCTAGATTTTCAAACCTAGATCTAGATCTCACCTCGCTTTGATACCACCTAAAGAAAGGGGACGAGGTGAGGGGCCAAAGGAACACCCTAACCAGATCCACCTTGCAGAGATCACACATAGAAGAAACAACACGCAATAGTGAGAGAGAGAATTCATATACTTTCATATATTATCTTCAATTTGATTCATAAATGTAAGGCTATAAGGCCTTCCCAATTTAGGCTAGATATTATAATCAAGTACAGAAGTCCTCCAACATGCGAGGATCTACTAACAATCTCAGATTTTCTATCTTCTATCTTCTATCTCCCAAAAATTCCTTCTAAACTCTAACCAAACAATTACATTTATACAAGAGGCTACAAAACCAAGTTGGCCTTCAGATCCACCATCAATGGAAGGGATGACCAGATCTAGGTCCACATGCTTCCCAATGATAGATACCAACATTAAATCCATGACCCAAATTAAATGCACAAGTCAGCCTCAACAGAAATCCAGAATAAACAACTCAATAAGAAAGGAAACTGAGTGCCAGACAAGCATCACCGAGTGCTAGGGAAATTCACCGAGTGCCAAAGAGATAACTGACCAACACCAATAAACAAAGGGAACCAAGCAACATCGAACCAACTTAGTCAAAGATGGAACCGAGCAACATAGAAAACTTCAAACATCTTTTTGGTGACACAAGATTGACAAGGACCTAAGATGCTCCTGCATCAAAATCTTAGGCCAAAGTAAAATCTTTATTTTAAAATTCCATGTATATGATAGTTATGTGGTGGTCCACAATAATGGGCTACACTTTTTTTCCATCTTTGACACTAAAATAAACATTACAAAAAAAACTTCACATTCAAACACTAATTGACGCTAAAGCATTAATAATTCGAACATGATGTAAACTAGAAAATTTAAGTATTTTTTGTTTAGATTCTAAATATCTTTTTTGTTTTAAATTTTGGAATTGATTTGCATCAATCTCCTTTGAAAACTATTTTTTTAACATAAAATGAAATTCTTAAAGAGTGACATTCACGTACACTCACATAACTTTTTTTTAACAATGGGATAAAAATGTGATTCTTTCAAATTTAGATTTGCAACACAAATATTTACTCATTGGAATCGATTCCATTTGATCATGTTGGCTATTTTGTATTTTATTCAATTTTGAAGTGATGTTAACTATGATTTAGATATCGATTCACTTATAGATCTATAATTTTCTCTATGTGTCAAACATTTTTTTTGTTTTTTGTTGGAAAGAGGACATTAATACCTAGTGCCTAGATATTTTTAATTTTTTTTTACTTAGTTTACTATTTTCCATAAGAATTGTACATATAATTTGATCATATAAGGTGAAAACCCCATGTTTAGTAAATCTAAAAAAACAAAGTCATAATAAAATCAATATATATTGGCTATGTTTTCTTCTACCAGGTTTTCAGTTCTTATTAATGGGGTTCCATTTGGGTTTTTCTCCTCTTCTAGAGGAGTTCATCAAGGTGATCCCCTCTTTCTATTCTTGTTTATATTACAAGTTGAAGTGCTCAATAGATCAATCTTTTTTCCCAAAGGAATAATAGTTGGAAAGGAATTACAATCCCTAGGATTTTAGATCACTTCACTCATTCTATTTTTGTGGATGATACTTTTTTCTTTGGTATGTCTAACATGGCTGAAGCTCAAATTATAAAGAAATTAATTACTAATTATGCTAACTTTTATGGAAAAAAAGTAAATATTAACAAATTTAAAGTTTTTTTTTAAAAAAATGCACCTCCATTAATCTAGAATAGACTGATTTAGTTTTGGGGGCTTCAGGTGGATACCTTTCCTTGTAAATATTTCGACATCCATTTATTTGTTAGTTTAGAGAAGCATAACTTCTAGGATAAAGTTATCTCAACTATACGAAACAAAATTCTACCTTGGAATCATAATTGGCTTACCCTAGTGAAGGAAATTATTTTGATCAAATCCATTCTTAATATAGTACCCATATATTTAATGTCTATCCTAAAGGTACCTAAAAATGTCAGTATTCAAATTCAATCAACCTTAAGAGATTTTTTTATGGAATGACAATTTGGGAACAAAAAAGAAGATTATCTTATTAGCCTGAGATCAAGTTTTCTCCCCCAAAGAGCATGGTGGGGAAAGTATCAGAGATATAGATAAACAAAATAGGGCTTTGTGAGAAAAAAATATCTAGAAGCTTTATAAAAACTCCACATATGTAAGTGAGATTCCATTATGTATTATAAATATCTACCAAATTGTAGTAGAGAAAGAGTTTTTACTGCTTCATTTTTGCCTAAAGGTTCCTCAATATAAAATTTTATGGTCAAATGTAGATCAATAATTATCCCCCATCTCTCATGAATCATAAAAATGGTCAAAAATAAAAGTTCTAGGAGAAATTTTGGAATGTTCATCCTTCTTTGATAGAAATTAGATAGAAATTGATAGAAGTGAAATGGAAACCCATTTCAAGGCCCCACGGTGGGCGCCAGAAATGTGTGTGTGAAAATTGTACCTAGTTGCGGACACAACACTTCAGTAAAACATTAGAGTTTAGAAAAATTGAAATCTGCAAATAAATTAAACTAAGCTAACCAGGTGATTTACTACCTTCTAGTAGGTGCGAGTATGTTCTCAGATTGAAATCAAGATCAGTGACAATGCAACACCTAAATGAAGGATTTAAAATGCAAAAGAATGAAAGACTGTATGGATGCAGATTAACCTATTTTTTTGTATTTTCTATGCAATAATATGAAAAACTGTATGAATCTAAGCTAGATGAATGAAATTGAATGCAGATTTAATCTAAGAATGATATGAATGAATAAATGCTATGATATGAAAACTATGCAAAAACTATGATCAACTATGAAAGATCTCACAAATCGCCTGTCGCAAGTGTTTAATCCTTCAATCACCAATTCACTAGAGTAATTGTCCAAATTCGAGTGTTGATAATTATGAAGAGCTGAGCCTTGATTTTATAGAAATCTAGGGCTTGAGGATGCATTGAGAAAAGCCATAAATCACTCTTGATAAACTTTGGTTGATTTTTGAGTTATCAAGAAATCAGAGATAATTAACTCACAAAAATCATGCAAAAGCAATGTTTAACTCAAAATAGAGTTTAGATCAAATTTCAACTCATCATCAGATGTTGAGTTTAAATTTAAAATTGATCGTTAATTTCTAGTTGCCTACTTTTCTGATTGTGCATGATTTAATTATAAATTAATTTAAAAATAAAGTGATTTGTTCTCAACTTAACTGATTTTTTTGAATTAAAACAATTGATTTATGGGTTAATCAATTATTAAATCAAAATTTATTCTAAAACTATATTATTAAATATTGACAATTGACTTTAATTAATTAAATAAGAATTTAATCAATTAGTCATAAGATTTTTGATTTATTGTCAAAATGAAATAATACAATTTAGGAATAGATAGAATTAAATTTAATTAAATAATTAAGTGGTAGTATTAAATCTAATTAATTAAATATTCAGAATATTCAATTAATGAAACTTTAGGATAAATAAAATTTATTGCCAAATAATTATTAAATCAAAGATAATTAGGATAAACAAGGAATATTCAAAGAATATTCTCTGATGCAGAATTAAGGTAAAATCAATTTTTGATAAAATGATGTGCAGATGTGCCTTAGGTTAGGACTTTGATGTCGATTTCATATGATTTGAAGATGTAGGAGGTTAATGAACCTATAGTCCATTTTTGGGGTATTACATTTTGCCCCTCTTTCAATTACTGGGAAAAGCGCAGTGATTCAAAGAATAGTCTGTGTATGATACTAAAATTGATTTGAAAGGTTAACTGATTCTGAGACAGAAACTGATTGAAAGATTTTGAAGATGTAAGATTTAGGTCCTGATTGACCAAAGATAATGTTAACTATAGCAACAATGAATCGATGATTACGAAAAAGTATCAAAATGCCTGATTCTAAACCTTATGATTATGAAGAAGTGAGTGACCTAATTCCAGACCTGATTGTCCAAATGAATCAATATTGGTATCACATCTAAATCCTTCAGTTATGAAGAACCAAGGAAATGACGCTAATGAACCGATGGTTACGAAAAGTTGATACAGTTTACAAGATAGATTTAGGATACCAGATTGATATGGATCTGGATGAATCTGATATGCCCCAAGAAATGATAGATTTTCCCCAAGCGATGAGGACTTTTGATGAATCAGTAACTAGACGTGGTTGTTGCCTTGATCACTAAGGAAATATTTGATTGACAAATTTGATTGATGTGTAATACCATGCCCCCTTCGGGATTAAAATCAAAATTTGACAAGAAAAGTCAGCATTGAATGGTTCAGAAGCATGTTAATTGATTTGATAAGTGGTTATACACGTTTGAGAATGCATTCTGCATCGTTTAGAGGTCTTGGAGACCAAGTTTAACTAGGTTTGACCATGAGTTGACCATGGTTGACCAAGTTGAAATTTTGATAGTTTGATGTAAGATAATCAGTTAAGTTAAATTCTAGATTTCTGTGATGATTGAAGGCTGATTATGCAAGCATTCGGCCATCCTGGGTCCGAAAATTTTAAATCGCGATTTTGACATAGTAAATGATCTCAGATTTCAATTTTGATCCTAAAAATTGGTTTAGAATGTCGAAATTAGTGAGGGGTGCTTTCTTGGTGATCTTTTAAGAAGACCTTCATGCAATACTCTGTCCTTATGATATGTTTAGCATTTTGTTTTTCGAAGAATCGTTTAAGTGTTCAAGCAATTTGTGAGACCATGCAATCATGCAAAGTGCAAAATGACATGCAAACCTAAGACCTAGGACCTAGTCATTGATCATGTGTCGATTTGTTGTCATCATTGAACTTTTTAGGTAACCGCATAAATTAATACAACATCCACTAGTTAGGAAACTATGAATATATGAATATTGATTTGTATTCGCAAGAATCAATACAACGCCCATTGGCTAGACAACCATGGACATATGAATATCGATTTTGTTTTCGGAATGTTGGATTAGATATAAGCACCAAGGCACAAATGCTAGGATGACTTGAATATCATGTCCATTTTGATATAGCAATTTGTATAAGCATCAAAACATAGATGCCATGATGGCTAGAATATGCCTTACAGAACAAACACATCAAGCAATGAAGAGATCATTCTAAATCTAGTGTGAATTACTCATAGTGACCCTTTATCATTCACATCCTTAGGTTAGATCATGTTTCATAGGAGTAAGAACTTTCTCAAAAATACAATAGTTAGATCAAACTTCCTTGAATTCTCTAGGTATCAATGGTCAAGGTACACATGGCCATCCAATACGAGATAGAGGATCTTACACACGGACACCATGTCAATCCATAATTTCCAAAGTTGTTAGATTTTCACATACAAGCAGAAAATAAAGAAAAGATTATGCCCCCAATCATCACTCTCTAAATCCTGTAAAGGACATCATCGAAGAGCTTGAAGGGACACAATATGCAAAAATCTCAATGCAAATTAGTAAGAATACAGGGAGATAAAAGCATGTAAAATCATATATTGTTTTCAATTTGTGTTGATGTTTAATTGCATTGTCGTAGATGCAAAATCCTTTCTGGAGAGGAGACAGACTGGACTGACTCGGATGAAGCTTCAAAGGACTTTGACTGGATATGATATGTCTAGGATACACTGGAGGCCATAGGTTATGACTTTGATTGCCCCCAAGTTTTAACATTGATAGGATATAGATGCTTTTGTAGATTGGTGTACAGACCAACTTATTGAAAACATGAATTCAGAAACAAACTGTGAGATATGTACAAACTAAAGCAAGACTGAAAGCTGGGAAAGACCAAGATTGCACTGATAGATGGAGCATTTTGAAACAAGTGGCACCTGTTTGCCAGGTTTTCACCATCTTGGTAGAGATTCTATTTTTGCTACCAAGGTGCCTATTTCCAAGTTTCACTAAGGCACCTTTTCTTTTTCTCATTTTTTTGTATTTTTCATTTTTTTCAATTTTTTTTTACTTTTGATATTTTTTTATTTTTTGGTGATACATCAAGGTGCCTATTTACTAGGTTTTCACCAAGATGCTCATTTTTTAAGGACTTTTTCAGATTTTTATACTTTTTTCAGGTCATTTTGCAAAGACTAAATGCCTCAGGCATAGAATTTCTTTAGATGGAGTTCATTGATTGGTTCTTGGAGCTGTTCTCCTTCATTCATTAAGAGTTGATAGGCTTCAGAGTCAAAAGTAGTAGTGATAACAAAGGGACCTAGCCAGTTAGGTTCAAACTTCCCCTTGCATTCTCTATGCGATTGATTTTTAGGATTTTCTCTTAAGACTAGATCGCCAACCTAAAATTCTCTATGCCTGACTTTCTTGTTGTAACCTCTAGACATTCTCTTATGATATACATTCTTTGCTACTTGTCTACGCTCATCTAGTAGTTCAAGTTCTTGCAACCTAGACACTTTCTAGTCATCATCAGTTAATAGACCATGCATTTTGATTCTTAGTGATGGGATTTCAACCTTAATAGGTAGTATCACTTCAAACCCATAAACTAAAGTGAATGGTGTAGCCCCAGTGGGTGTTTTGATACTTGTTCTATAGGCCCAAAGAACTGGATTGATCATGAGATGCCAATATCTTCCTATTTTATTAACTGTTCGGTGTAATATTTTTAATAGATTCTTCTTTGAAGCCTCTGCTTGTCCATTCCCTTGAGGATAGTAGATTGATGACCAATGTTGTGTAATATTGAATTTGGCACATAGATCATCTAAGTCTTTATTCTTGAATTTTCCACCATTATCTATGACTATAGAATGTCGAATACCATACCGACATATGATGTAGTTCAAGATGAACATTAAAATTTGTTTTCTAGTTGCTTGAGTCAAAGGGACTGCTTCTACCCATTTTGTGAAATAATATGTGGTTGTGATTATATGGGTATGTCCATTAGAAGAATGAGGATGTATGGCTCCTATAAGATCAAATTCCCATTGGTGAAAAGGCCATTTTGTAGTAAAGGGAATTAGATCTCTCCCTGGTGCATGAATAAAGTTACCATGTACTTGACACTTTTGACAGTTCTTAGAAAACTTGATAGCCTCTTTTTCCATTTTAGGCCAATAGTGCCCAACCCTAATAAGCTTTTGAGCTAGTGTTAAACCATTTGAGTGTGACCCACATATACGTTCATGGACTTCCTCTAATGCACATTGAGACTCTTCCCATTCTAAACATCTAAGTAGTGTACCATCTAGACCTCATTTGTATAGATCATGACCAATGATGACATACCGAGATGCATTTTGGATAAGGTATCATTTCTCATGGCGGTTAAAGGTATCAAGAATGATTTGATCTTGGAGATAGGAGAAAGTGTTTTTGTATCGAGATGAATCATGACCAACAATAGTGCAGATCATGTGGGTTTTAGGGGAATCATATGCAGGATAAGATAGTGCTTCCACTAGGAACTCATAGCGTAGCTCATGTTCAGGCTACTGTAATAAAGTAGAGAGTTTTTCCATAGCATCAGCAGCCTTATTCTCTATTCTAGGTATTTTCTCAAAGGTGATAGATAGGAAATATTTCTTTAGATCATCTACCATTCTCTTGCATGGGATCAAATTTCCATCTTTCATTTGATACACATCATTGACTTGGTGTATTACAAGTTGTGAGTCTCCATGAATGTGTAGTTCTGTTACTCTCCACTCAATTGCTATCTTCATACCGTTAAGAAGGGCTTCATATTCAACAATATTGTTTGTGCAAGGAAACTTGATTCTGAATGCTTTAGGGATTGAGTATCCTTGAGGAGTAATAAAAAATATGCCTACTCCAGATCCATTTTGTGTATAGGAGCCATCAAAGAATAACTTCCATGCTGTAGAAGAAAGATTCATGATAGAGGAATTTGGGAATTCCATTTGCATTGGTGTATCATCAAACAAAGGTGCATCAACCAGTTGATCTGCAATTACTTGTCCCTTGATAGCTTTTCTTACAACATATTTGATGTCAAATTCACTTAATAGCATCACCCATTTAGTTAGTCTATCTGTGAGGATAACATTTCTTAGGAGGTACTTTAGTGGATCAATCTTAGCTACCAAATGTGTGGTATGAGCTAAAATGTAGTGTCTCAGTTTCTATGATGCAAAGATTACAGCTAGACAAGCTTTCTGAATCATTGAATAGTTCTTATCATATGCTACTAATGTTCTACCGATATAGTATATAGCTCTTTCCTTCTTGTTCTCATCATGTTGTGCTAGTAATGCCCCCAATGATGTATCTGTGGTAGAGACATATAAGATCAATGGCTTCCCTTGTATAGGAGGCATCAAAATAGGAGGATTTGATAGATATTTCTTGATATGGTTAAAGTTCTTTTCACATTCCTCATTCCATGCAAAGGTCACACCTTTATGTAATGTCTTTGTGAAAGGTTGTGATATGTCTACTAGCTAAGATATGAAGCATCTAATAGATTGTACTCTCCCTTGTAATGTTCTCATTTGACTGATATTCTTGGGAGTTTGCATCTCCATTATAGCTTTAACCTTAGCTAGATCTACTTCAATTCCTTTCTTTGAAATAATGTAGCCTAAGAGCTTTCCAGAAGTGACACCATAAACACACTTCTTAGGGTTCAGTCTGAGACTAAACTTCTCCATTCTATCTAGTATTTTTCTCAAGTCACTTAGATGTTCAGATCTTATCATAGATTTTTCCAAAGTATCATCAACATAATCCTCCATAGTTTGATGCATAATGTCATGAAAGATAGATATCATAGCTCTCTGATATGTAGCACCTATGTTCTTCAAACCAAATGGCATGACATTTTAACAGAAGGTACCCCATGCACATGTGAAAGAAGTTTTCTCTTGATCTTCTGCAGTAATTTTTATTTGGTTGTATCCAGAAAAACCATCCATTAAATAATATATCTCAAAGTCTGCAGTCATGTCCACTATCATATCAATATTAGGTAATGGAAAATCATCCTTAGGGCATGCTTTGTTTACATCTCTGAAATCTATGCACACTCTGATTGATTTATCTAGTTTAGAAATAGGTACAATATTAGAGATCCATTCAACATAGTCAATAACACAGATGAATATAGATTTTAGTAGTTTCTCTAATTTAGCTTAGACCAAGAGTGCAACATGTGGATGCATCTTTCTTAATTTTTGCTTAACAAGTTTGACCCCTGGAGATATAGATAAATGGTGCATTATAAGATCAGGATCCAACCTTGGCATATCTGAATATTTCCATGCAAAGTTGATCTTCTTTTTTGTTAGGAATGTAGTAAATTTTTTCTTTTCTTCTTCTGATAGGGATTGTGCTACATGGATCAACTGTGGTTCTTCTATTGTTCCCAAGTTGATATATTGAGCGGGCTCAATTAGAACTGGAGATATGTCCTGTAAATGACTCAAAAGGACATCAAATATCTCATCCTTAGGCACCTCAGAGAGGTTTTCACCTTCGGATACGTCTTTTATTTTTACTTTTTTAGGTTCTGAGACTGCCACAAAGTGGTTTTCACCCTAATAACTCCTTTTATTTTTATTTTTATTCTTATTTTTTTGACTAAGATACTTGATGTCCAACTTCATCATGCTAATGCTCAATTCACTAATGGAAGTCATCATAGGCTCTACTACATTTAGGTAGAAAGCAAGGGCATAGTCATTTGGAAAAGTATAGATACCTTGGTTCGGATCCATGGAGGTTTGGTCAAGAAGTTCGAGATGTTGGATAGTCAAACTAGTGAAAGATTGGGAAATAGTGTTTATAGAGATGGATCTATCATCATTGGTCCTAAGCTGACTCTCAAGTTCAAAGGTGATATTACAACTCAAAATGTTCAATTCGTGAATAGGCTCAATATCACTATGGGAGTCCAATTCAGCCATCGGTGGATCAGACTCATTAAGTTCATTAGTTCTCTCTAGACTTACATTGGGTTTAGGTGCATATTCATGAACAACATCAATATGTTTTTTTGTGGTAAGCTCATCTTCCTCTGGAATGGCTCCCCATTCATAGTCATTTGATTCCTCATCTATGCCTCTAGGAAATCTGAGAATGTGTGTAAAGTCAGGATGAATACCCCAAGAAGGGTTACCCTCAGATTCTGATTTGAATTCATATTCATGAGAATCTATCTCAGAATAGCTACCACCTTCTTCTTGGTTTGTTTGATTTCCTTTGAGATTAGCTAGTTCTTGTGGTGCAACTGTCTCTTGTTCTATAGTAGGTTCTTTTGTTTCTACTACATTGATTCTTTTTACTAGATCATCTTTAGCTTCAAGGAGGTCTTTTATTTCTTTAGGAAAATTCTCATAAGGAATGAGATCATTAGTGGTGTCTGAATCATCACTGTCTGATTGTTCAGTTGTTTCTTCCTTTAGTTGATTTACTGTGGATGGCTCAATCTGTTCTAAGACATGTGGGGAGTTTTTGCTAAGATAGAAAGGCTTCTTCTTATATCCTAGACCTATTGTATCCTTGTTTGTTCAACCATGGTGGTCAAGAGGTGATAGAAGACCCTTACCTTGTAGTCCTAGAGGTCCTTTTCTAGTATATCCCATTTTTGTGATCAATTTGTCCCCTGGTCCGTATGATTTCTAAGGAATTTTTCTTGAACTGGAGTCACATTTCTGGACTGCCTGGGATTGAGATTCATCCTTGTATAACCATGCAATAACAACTTTTTCTTCCTCAAACTCTTGTTTAGATAGTTGTTCTGTGACAAAGCTTCCATTGAATATGACCTGGGATTCTTTAGCTGTAGGTTTCACTTTGTCAGATGGTTGTCCATAAGATTTAGGGGACAATAGGAGAGATGTGAGAGATAAAATAGGTTCCATTGTGTATTCTCCCATACCATTATCTTTTATTTTGACTTCTTTAGCAATGTCTTCCATTTTAGATGTTGAAACAATGTCTATCTGCTTAGTGGAAGATTCTCTATTATTAGGAACAAGTTCATCAACACTTTCTTTCAATGCATTGCAAGTTGTGTATAGGTCTACTGGAATCATCATCTCTACTCCTTCACAAGGAAATTTAACACATTGATGGTATGTGGAAGGAATAGCTCTCATTTCATGTATCCAGGGTCTTCCTAGAAGGATGTTGTAAGGCAAAGGTAGATCAAGAACTTGACATATGGTGTCTCTAATAATGGGTCCTGTTCTGATAGGTAAAATAATAGTTCACTTGGAAGATATTTCTTGCTCATCACATGCTTTGATAGTTATCTTCTTCTTAGGATCAATGGTAGCTTCAAAGAATCCCAATTGTGTGATCAAACTGTAAGAACAAATGTTGAGATCAATGCCTCCATCTATCAACATGCATTTGACACAATAGTTTTGGATCAAGACTTCAATGTGCAAGGGCTGGTTATGTGGATGACTCAAGGAATTATCTTCCTCTAAAAAGGAGATATACTATGGAGACTTGAGATGAACAACCATATTTTGGAATCTGTCTAAATCAAGGTTGTTAGGAACATTGGATCTAAGTAGAGCTTTGTCTAGAATGGCTCTATGAGCTGGAGATATTTGAAGCAACTCAAACATGGAGTTTTTTGCATTTGTATGTTGTAGTTGTTGGACAATACTATTGTTAGAGATTTTCTAGCAGGTCAGTACTGACTGTATGTTTGTCATTGATGACAACATATGGAAAGTAGCATGTGTGGAAGTATTATGCAGTAAGATTTTAGTATATGTAGCATGGACATGATATCATGGGCACAGAGGTTAACTGTTAGTATAGATAGTTATATAGTAGCCTGTGTAAGTAGTGTTCCTGACAGAGTAACAAGTAGTGTTTTGTGTATGGTTGTCTGTATAGTTATCATGGAGCCTTGTGTGCTTGGATATATGTTGAAGACATGTTAGTGATATTTTTATCATGGACACATAGTCTGATATTCAGTAGAAGTAAAGTTATGTAGTTGCTATTCACCAGTAGTAGTTTCTTGTGTTTGTTCAGGAGAGCCAATAGAGGTTTTATTGGTTATGGAGTTGCACCTATCTTGTGGGTATGCACCCTTGGATTTAAGCTTAGAGAATATTTATTGATATTTGATTAAGAGCGCATGAAGTAATTCAGCTTGAGGAGAAAGATACAGTTGTTTTGGTAGAGCCGACAGTGTGTAGTGTGCATCTACAATTATCTTATTGGACAGGTCCCAGAATGTGTTGCATGCATAGTAGAGTTGACATAATGTTTATTGGAGTTTGTTATGCTTTCTCTAATATGATTTCAAGGTGGTTCTAATAGGCCGACTTGATTATATCATTTAGAGGAAAGATATTTATAGGAAGTCATTTGTGATTGCTTGAGTGTGGTTCATGGTTGATTAAGCAGAGCAGAAAAGAGTGTGCAAAGTGTTGAGCCATTAGAAGAAGCTCTATGTGACCAAATAAAGTATTTGTGCTATACATTGGAATTGATCTAGATAACAAGTCAAAGCACAGTTCACCAAGATCTAGATATAGTGTATATCTATTATTTAGAAGGTTGTAACCTTCAACCCTTTGAGCAGTGAGCTCTTGGATAGTGCATCCTCTCCCCTAACAGGGACAATTGTAAAAGACTCCTAAAAGGGTCCGACCCTTGACCAGGTCTACTGTACTAAATATATTGTAAAGAAACTCCTAACAGGGTTAGGGATCTACTAACAAGGATCATAATACACTAGTGCAGAATATTAGTTGGTGTCAATTCCCACTAGGGTTTTTACCTATTTGGGTTTCCCCATAGCCAAAATATTGTGTTGTGTTCAAGTGTTCTTTCATTATGTTTATGATTTATGTTTCAGTATACTTAATTGGATAAAGAATTGAAACTTGTAGATAACTGATTCACCCCCCCCCCCCCCCCCCCCCTCTCAGTTATCTCTTGGGACTATTCCTTAAAATTGGTATTAGAGCCAAGTGCCTCAGAGAAAAATTTTAACAACTTGAGATTGATCATATGGCATACTTTAGGAAAGAAAATCCTAAGTTCTATGGAGAGAATTATCTTTATTAGAAGAATAAGATGCTGACCCATTTGCAGTGCATTGCTTTTGAAGTTTTTGATGTAACTATTAAAGATGCCAAGATTCCTACCTTAGAAGACCTTGCAAAGGATGATGCTACTAATAGGAAAAAATAATTGTTTCATCAGAATGCAATAGCTAAATAAGCTCTTATCAGCCCTATCTGATGGTGAGTTTTCAAAAATAAAAAAGGTAGATACAACCCACAAAATATAGAAGCACCTAGAAGACATATTTGAAGGAGACAAACAAGCAAATGATGCACACAGAAAGAAATAGAAGAAAAGATACAATACATTAGAGATTTTTCCTGAAGAAAATATCAGAGCTTACAATCAAAGGATAAATGAAGCAGTTGCAAGAATTAGAAACGATGGTGGACATATTTCAGAGGAGGACATTATGGACTTAATGACTACTCTCACTCTAGAATATGAAAGCAAGATCAACATCCTTGATGAGACCATGCAGCTTACATCTAATTTCAAGAGAGAGACCTTGATTAGCAAAATCTCAGCTTTTGAGATTTCAAGATTGAAGACAGAACCAAAAAGTGAGACAGCCTTCAAAGCAATAGTTCATGGTAAGAAATATGTAAGCACTTCTGGTAATTTTGATGATGATGATTAAGAGAAAAATTTACATGATTTCATTTCTATGATTGCCAAAAGAGAAAAGAAAGGAAAAGCAAAATATGAAGGTCAATTACCATTTAAGTGCTTTTCATGTAATAAGATTGGTCACTTTGCATCTAAGTGTCCTACTAGAGCTAGAAAGTTCAAAAAGGAATACAAGTCTAAGTACTCTAAGGAATGCTACTATGCTAGAGATCGAGTTTCAGATAATGAATCAGGTGAAGAAGAAATTGGATTCATTGATATTGTAGACAAAATGAATAATAAGATAGTTTATGAAGATAAGAAAGAGAATAAAGAGCTAGCATTGATTTCACAAGATGACATAAGGATAGACTAGATTATAGATAGTGGTTGTTCACATCACATGATAGGTGATAAAGAAAAATTTGTTCATCTAGACAAATACAATGGTGGTATGCTTAGATTTGGAGACAACAATCCTAAACCAATAGTTGGTATAGGAGCCATCACCTTGGATGGAAAGAATAGTACTGATGATGTTCTTTATGTTGATGGTTTGAAGCATAACCTTCTAAGTGTTGGACAGTTACTTGGTAAAGGTTATCAGTTGGAGTTCAAAGATGACAAATGCATCATTAAAAAAAAGGATGGTGTTATGATTGCATTAGGCTCAAAGACAAGAGGTAATGTTTTTCAACTCAATTCAGAAGCAAGTTGTTTTGTTTCTAAAGTTGATGATAGTTGGTTGTGGCATAAAAGACTATGTCATATCAATTTTGATAACATATTAAATATAAGTAATGCAAAGGCAGTAAGATATCTACCTAGCATAGCAAAGCTAGTTGATACTATATGCAGGGAATGTGTGATGGGAAATTAAGCATGTGAGAAATTCATTTAGGAGCAAGCAAAATTCAGCAGAGAACAAGTTGGATCTGATTCATATAGACCTATGTGGTCCAACTCAAACAAGATCATACATGGTGAAAGGTATTTCATTTTGTTTGTTGATAATTATACTAGGATGATGTGGGTTGTTTTCTTGAAAGATAAGTCAGAAGCATTTGAGAAGTTCAAAATATTCAAAGCTAAGGTTGAGAATGAATCTAGATTAAAGATAAAATGTTTGAGATTGGATAGAGGAGGATAATTCACCTCTGACAAATTCTATGAGTACTATGAAGAACATGGCATAAAGAGATAGTTAAGTGCACCTAGAACCCCTCAGCAAAATGGAATTGCAGAAAGAAAGAATAGGATCATTCTTGATACAACGTGCACCATTATGATAGAAGGAAAAGTTGCATAGACCCATTGGAGAGATGAGGTCAATACATCAGTCTATACCATCAATATAATTCAATTGAGGTCAAGTGTTAATAAAACACCATATGAGCTATGGTTTGGTAATGTTCCCATAGTAAAATACTTCATAATCTTTGGAAGAAAGTGCTACATCAAGAGGGATGAAGCAGTAGGCAAGTTTGATGCAAGAAGTGATGAAGGTATTTTTCTTGGTTACTCTACTAAAAGTAAAGGTTATAGATGTTTCAATTTAAGATTGAGAAAGATCATTGAAAGTGCTCATGTTAAGATTGATGAAAAGTTTATGGTTCAAGAAAGATATCATCATTACTCACCCATGATTGAAGAAGAACCCAGACCCTCCACTAGTGAGACAATCATTGAGGAAATGTTTGACAGTATTGATGTGTCATTCAATGACCCTAAGAAAAGTAAAGAAAGTATTCCTAAGGCTGATGAGTCAACATAACCTAAAGTTCCAAAGTTTACATCTAGAAATCATTCCAAGAAAGACATCATTAGAGATCAGAGTGGAAAAGTTTTAATAAGATCACAAACAAAGAACTCAGCTAGTAGTGAAGCAGTATGTTTACTATCTCAGATTGAACCTTTAAGTGTTGAAGATGATTGTAATGATTCAAATTGGCATGATGATATGAATGAACAACTCGATTAGATTATTAAGAATGACACTTGGGAACTGGTCCCAAGACCTAGTGATAAGAATGTGATTGGAACAAAGTGGATATTCAGAAACAAGATGAATGAAGATGGTACAGTAGTAAGAAATAAAGCAAGGTTAGTATGTAAGGGATATGTGCAAAGAGAAGGCATTGGCTATTCAGATACATTTGCACCTATGAGAAAATTAGAAGCTATTAAGTTTTTTCTAGCTTATGCTATAGTCAAAAAATTCAAAGTATATCAGATTGATGTCAAGTCAGCAAACCTGAATGGAGATTTGAAAGAAGAAGTATACATTGAGTAGCCAAAAGGATTCACCTTATCAAACAGACCTGATATGGTATGCAGATTGAAGAAGGCCCTCTATGGACTTAAGCAAGCCCCTAGAGCATGGTATGAGAGACTAGATGGATATCTAACAAAGATTGGATTCAAGAAAGGAGTAGCAGATTGTAATTTATTCATTGGAGAGAAATTTGAAGGTCTACTACTTGTAGCTATATTTGTTGATGATATTGTCTTTGGAGCTAATGACAAACCAAGTGCAGAATTTGCCAAAGTAATGCAAAATGAGTTTGAGATGAGTATGATTGGTCCTATCAAATACTTTTTCAGATTAAATGTGTAGCAGATAGAAAAAGGAATTTTCATTAATCAGTCCAAGTATGTGAAAGAGATACTGAAGAAATTCAAGATGGATGATTGCAAGCCAGTAGGAACTCCTATGATCACTAGATGCAAGCTTACAAAAGAAAATTACTCACCAGTAGTAGATATAACATTGTATAAGTCTATGATTGGTAAACTCATATATCTTACTCAGACTAGACCTGATATTTCCAATGTAGTTGGCATAGTTGGAAGATTTGTAGCACAACCCAAGCAAAGTCACCACATGGTAGTAAAAATAATATTCAGATACTTGCAGGGCACTATAGATTATGGTGTATGGTATCCTAATTCAAAAAATGTTGAGCTTCATGTGTACACTGATGTAGATTGGGCAGGATGTGTTGATGACAGAAAGAGTACATCAGGTGGAGCACTAGTGTTTCTTGTTGATAGAATTGTCACCTGGACAAGCAAGAAACAAAATTGTATTTCTCAGTCAACAAAAAAAGCAGAGTATGTTGCAGCAGCCTTGAATTGTTCTACAATTGTTTGGATCAAGCAAATGATAAAGGATTTTTGAATTCAGATTGATTATCCTATTGTTATTCACTGTGATAATAGTAGCACTATCAATATGTCAAAGAACCATGTGATTCATGAAAAGACAAAACACATTGAGATCAAGTATCACTTCCTAAGAGAGAAAGTGGTAGAGAAAGAAGTCAAGTTGGACTATGTAAGTACTAAAGATCAGTTGGTAGATATATTCACAAAGCCCTTGCCTAAGGATACTTTTGAGTATCTCAGGGAGAAGTTGCAAGTAATTCCCTTCCCTGATTCTTCTTAGAAGAAAGAAGGAAAGGCATCAGTTCTTAGGGACTGATGGAAGGTTGACTACTCTACCTTAGGAGTAGTACTGATGCTTAAAATGAATGGCACCCTTTGCCATTGATGTCAAAGGGGGCATAATATAGAGTCATGACAAATAGAAGCAAAAGGAGGAGTAATATACTAAGGGATAGTAGTATTCAGTAAAGACAACAGTACAGTTGAGGAAATGGAGACTATTGGAAAATATTGTAGTAAATGGAGGATTCATCTTTGGGAGAGTTTTGATGAGGAAATGGAGAATGTTATAAAATAAATGTTCATTGGGGTTGGTGGTGGTTTTTCATACCACATGTTGCCATCAATGCCAAAGGGGGAGATTGTTGGAGATTTTCCAGCAGGTCAGTACTAACTATATGTTTGTCATTGATGACAACATATGGAAAGTAGCATGCATGGAAGTCTTATGCATTAATTTTTTAGTATATGTAGCATGGACATGATATCAACATGATACCATGGGTGAAAAGGTTAACTGTTAGTACAGACAGTTATATAGCAGCCTATGTAAGCAGTGTTCCTGATAGAGTAACAGGCAGTGTTCTATGTATGGTTGTCCGTACAGTTATCATGGAGCCTTGTGCACTTGGATATATGTTGAAGACATTTTAGTGATGTTTCAGTCATGGACGCATAGTCTGATATTTAGTAGAAGTGAAGTTATGCAGTCGCTATTGACCAGTAGCAGTTTCTTGTGTTTGTTCAGGAGAGCCAACAGAAATTTTATTGGTTCTGGAACTGCACCTATCTTGTGGGTATGCACCCTTGGATTTAACCTTAGAGAAGAGTTATTGATGTTTGGATAAGAGTTCATGAAGTAATTTAACTTGAGGAGAAAGATATAGTTGTTTTGGTAGAGCCGACAGTGTGTAGTGTGCATCTACAATTATCTTATTGGACCGGTCCTAGAATGTGTTGCGTGCATAGTAGAGCCGATAGAATGTTTATTGGAGTTTTTTATGGTTTCTCTAATATGATTTCAAGGTGGTTCTAATAGGCTGACTTGATTATATCATTTAGAGGAAAGATATTTATAGGTAGTCATTTGTGATTTCTTGAGTGTGGTTCATGGTTGATTAAGCATAGCAGAGCAGAGTGTGTGAAGTGTTGAGCCATAAGAAGAAGGTTTATGTGACCAAGTAAATTATTTATGCTATACATTGGAACTAATCCAAATAGTAGGTCAAAGCCCAGTTCACAAAGATCCAGATATAGTGTGTATCTTTTATTCAGAAGGTTGTAGCCTTTGCCCCTTTGAGTAGTGAGGTCTTGAATAGTGCATCCTCTCCCCTAACAAGGACAGTTGTAAAAGACTCCTAATAGGGTCCGACCCTTGACCAGGTCTACTATACTAAATATATTGTAAAGCAACTCCTAATAGGGTTAAAGGTCTTCAAACAAGGATCATAATACACTAGTGCAGAATATTAGTGGGTGTCAATTCCCACCGGGGTTTTTACTTATTTGTGTTCCCCGTAACCAAAATATTGTGTTGTGTTCAAGTGTTCTTTCATTGTGTTTATGCTTTATACTTTAGTATAGTTAATTGGATAAAGAATTAAAACTTGTAGACAATTGATTCAACCCCCCCCCCCCCCCCCCCCCACCCTCTCAATTATCTCTTGGGACTATTCCTAAAAACTGTATGATGTTGGTCTTGTGTCTTTAGGATTTGATGATTTAGAGGCAGCTTTCTATTTAGAAGCAGTTGAAAGATTGAAAGGTATCTTAGGGACATTGGATGAATCTAGGATTTTTCCTTGCAGATGTGCCTGGGCTTGTGATCGAGTAACTGCATTTTTTTATTGATTTTCTCTATCTCTTCTTACAAGTGTGATGACATTACAATGCTCAGATAGGCATGGTTCAACCATATTGATGACAACATTGTTTCCAGAGTAGGCATAATTGACTTTAGCACCCATATTAGGCCGAGAAGAAGAATCTTCTTTACCATGTTTCAGAAATGGTTTTGTGAATGATGTATGATCATTATTTCTTTTATGATTGTCAATTGTGATTTATCCATTATCAATTTTGTCTTGTATGATGTGTTTCAAGCGCATGTAGTTAGTGGTTTTATGACCCTTATTATGATGGAAGTCACAAAAATTGGTCTCTTTCCACCATTTTGGTTTAGGTTCAGGATCAAATGGTTGGATCTTAGGCAAGAAGATGATGTTGTTAGCCAACAGATTTTTCATGGCAGATTCCAAGGACTCTCCAAGAAGAGTAAACTTATGTTTAGGATTTGTAGCCCAAGTTTTATACTCAGATGACTTTTTGTTTGACTCTGTTGCCTTAGCTTTAGAAGCTTTGATGGCTTGGGTGCCAACAGTGAGATTGAAAGCGACTGCCTTAGATGGGGCATAGATTCTATCAACAATGCCATTTGTGACCATGCCTTTATTTTTGTTCCAATTTTTGCCTTTGTCTTTAGAACTAGATCCAAATTCATACTTGTCCTTTTGAAGTGATATGTCTCCTTTTTGCACAAGTACTTTCTCAATTTTGATAGCATTTTCTACCATTTTATCAATGGATGTATGATTTTGCATTTGCAAATGGTAGTTGAGTTCTGGAAAAAGATTGTTGATGAAAATTTCCAACTTCTCAGTTTCTAGAATGGGTCTAGCATATAGAGAAAACTTCTTCCTCCATCATTTGATAAAAGTTAGGAATGGCTCTCTTGAGTTCTATTTCAGATTGCAGATGTCAATCATAGTGACTAGATGTTGGATGTTGGAGTATTGTTGATAGAATAGTTTGATTAACTCCTCAAAAGTTTTGATAGTTGGGGGCATTTTTGAGAACCAATGAATAGCTGAACCTCCCAGAGATCAAGGGAAAAGACACATTAGGTAGGTTGGTTCATGCATGAACTCCATAGAGTGAGTACAAAATTCTCTGAAATGATCTTGAGGATCAGAGTTTCCATCATACTTATCATATTTAAGTATTTCCACTCTTTTAGGGAATGGCAGCATGTACAAGTCTTTATCAAATGGAAAAGGGCATAGAGCTTCCATGGAGAACTCCTTAGGTTCCTTTTCTTTTTCAATTTTGTTAAGCTTGACTTGCATAACATGCATCTATTTCATCATAGCAGTGATTGGCATTTCTTCCTCATGCGTAATGATATCTTCAACATTAAAGTTGGGAGGAAGTTTAGCTCCTTGACGAGCTAACTCTAGGAAGTATGTTTCTCTATCTTCCTTCAAGAAATGCCTCATCATTTTCTTGAAGTCATCATCATTTTGATATCGAGCAATTTCAGAAGGTGTGGGTTCTTGATCTGCACCATGTTGAGAGTGATGTCCTTGAGACCCATGATGTGTCCCTCCTTGAGACATGTTAGGAGTTTTAGGACTCCCTGGGATAGATTGATGTAGAGATTTTTGATTGAATCCTTGGATTGATGGAGGAGGGGGTATGTAAGGAGTTTTTAATCAAAGATTACCAAGACCATCATCTTTGTAAAGACCTAAATTATAGAGTTCATCAAAGGTTGGACCCACGCGAGTAGACAAAGGTAAGGTATGAGGTGCTTCTCCAGATTTCTTGTGCGATGAAGCTCTAGTTTCCACCATTAACCTTGGGTGAAGAAAGAGAGCAAGATGAAGACAAATGAAGAATGACTTGATTCAAGAAGATCGAATGACGCAACCTTTTCAAGATTGAATTGATTGAAGATTAGATTGGACGTAAATGAAGGATACTATGCCCAGTAGTATGGGTAGATGCCCAAAAGATGACAGACATGAGCTTACAACACTTAGCCATTTTGTATGAAGACTAAATTTGAAGATAATTTTGACAAGGTTTTGACATGATGAAAAAGACTCAAATCGATAAATCAGAAGGCTAAATAAGACTCAAGAGATAACTTTAGGTAAATGATCGAATTCTTTCTAGTTTCTGCTCTATTCCTGACATAGTGAATGTTTTGACAAAATCTGGAAATAGGCTGTAAAAATTGGATTTCTGACAAATTTGAAAAGTCTCTGACAACTTTTTGAAAATTATCAAACGAGTTTCTACAGACTCGTACAACACTAGGTATGCCCTCAAATGACAATTGACAAGACTCATATGAAAATTACTGCCAGAGATAATGTTCTTTTGATTTTGGGTGACAACACTCATATGACACAGTACTGACTCCCATACAACAATACAAGGGTTATGAAACAACTTTTTCTCAAGACTCGTATGACAATCTAAGACTATGGGATGAATTTTGACTCCAGAGAGGAATTTTGCTTTAGATTTTGCAATTTTTTTAGGCTTTCAGTTTCAGATTGTTGGCAAAGTTTTCTATCTAGTTTTGAAGATCTGTGTAATAGTCCATCTCAAATAGCCAAGTAGATATCAAGCATGCAAAACAAAAAGCAAGGGAAGCAAGCAATCATCCAAAAATAATGAACAAGGGCAAAAGAAACCTTGTGCATGAACAAGCAATAGTGACTTAATGTGCTAATCCCTAGGAGTGCTATTTGTGTATGTTCCAAAAAGTTTTTCAATAATGCACATATTCCTAGAAAATGAAAAATTGGCCTTGCTAAGGTTTGTAGTAATGGTCTGACTCTACAACTTTTGTGATCTCAAGAGGGTGAAATCCAATCCAGGTGCACCGGGGTTTTGACATAGGCCAATAATTTAATCAATCAGGAGCTACTAGGGAGATCTGACAGCCCAACAAGAGACCACACCTGTGAAGATTTCCTCCACAAGGACATTTATATAGCAACTGCTACTACCACGATGAAAATGGCTATTACCACTTGAGGTTCTATCCACATGGTTGACCCAATTAAGGGAATGTCCACTACAGTTAACCCTCTCTAAAGGTGACTCACAAAAGATACCATAGGGGGACTAGATCGTATTCAAGCATCTGGGTTTCTGGTACTATCCAAAAAGGAAGTAGAGAATAATCCCCTAGCCTCTTCACTTCACCAAAACAATGCAGACAGATTAATCTAACACACTAAGATTGAAATTACCTCACAAAGATCTATGATGTCAATCGCTTATAGTTTATCAATCTCTCCGAAAAGAGAATGTATCAATCAAAAGTTGAAGACTCAAAAATCTAGTAGAACACAAGACAATCTCAATATCCTCCCTACCTACAAGGGGATCCTTTGTCAAGAAGAGCTTTGCATGCGTGAACAAGCGAAAGAAGCTCACTCTCTCAAGATCATCCACAAATAGTGTTCATAGGGCCTATTTACTATGTGTAATAGATATGCAAAAAGAAAATCTATGTTCATTTTATAGCCCAAAAATCAAGTCTGTGATATGAAAGTAAGAAAAGTCACACAAGCTTGACACGTGAGAGTTCATTTTATGTCCAAATCGAAGTGTTATCAGACCGTAGTAGAATAATTGAATTCCTTGCAATGCGCTTAGTAGATTTTACTTATTTTTAGCAATTTTTCTTGCGCTTTTCCAATCAGAATCAGCAAATATCAGTCAGAAACAGAAGATCCCAATTGTTAGGGTTAACTGTTAGGCCAAATTTGAAAAACTGCCTAAAATTTTGAAATGATAATTGAATCCTGGTATCAAAACTCATACAACAGTGGGTTACCTCCCAGATGACAGTCTAAAAACTCGTACGAAAGTGGGTGTCTTCCCACAAGGCAATGTAGCTCTCAAATGATGATCTGCAGTTGCTGAAATTAGCCTAAAAAATATCAAAAGTTGTATGACATCCAGAAGGTCCTGGCATGAGTTTCTGACAAAAATCATACAAAAATTGTACAGACAAAGAATAAAATCAAAGATTGACCAGAAAATGACAAAAAATAGATAGAAATTGATAGAAGTGAAATGGAAACCCATTTCAGGGCCCCACGGTGGGTGTTAGAAATGTGTATGTGAAAATAGTAGCTAGCTGCAGACACAACACTTTAGTAAAACATTAGAGGTTAGCAAAATTGAAATATGCAAATAAATTAAACTAAGCTAACCAGGTGATTTACTACCTTCTAGTAGGTGCGAGTATGATGTTCTCAGATTGAAATTAAGATCAGTGACAATGCAACACCTAAACAAAGGATTTAAAATGCAAAAGAATGAAAGACTGTATGGATACAGATTAACCTATTTTTTGGTATTTTCTGTGCAATAATATGAAAAACTGTATGAATCTAAGCTAGGTGAATGAAATTGAATGCAGATTTAATCTAAGAATGATATGAATGAATAAATGCTATGATATGAAAACTATGAAAAAACTATGATCAACTATGAAAGATCTCACAAATCGCCTATCACAAGTGTTTAATCTTTCAATCGCCAATTCGCTAGAGTAATTGTGCAAATTCGGGTGTTGATAATTATGAAGAGTTGAGCTTTGATTTTATAGAAATTCGGGGCTTGAGAATGCATTGAGAAAAGCCATAAATCACTCTTGATAAACTCTGGTTGATTTATGAGTTATCAAGAAACCAGATATAATTAACTCACAAAAATCATGCAAAAGCAGTGTTTAACTCA
Source organism: Chamaecyparis obtusa (assembly GCA_027943335.1). Classification (NCBI taxonomy): domain Eukaryota; kingdom Viridiplantae; phylum Streptophyta; class Pinopsida; order Cupressales; family Cupressaceae; genus Chamaecyparis; species Chamaecyparis obtusa. The sequence continues at coordinate 2,625,676 of BSBK01002641.1, forward strand.
AAATAGATTTTAGATCAAATTTCAACTCATCATTAGATGTTGAGTTTAAATTTAAAATTGATTGTTAATTTTTAGTTGCCTGCTTTTCTGATTGTGCATGATTTAATTATAAATTAATTTAAAAATAAAGTGATTTGTTCTCAACTTAACTGATTTTTTTGAATTAAAATAATTGATTTATGGGTTAATCAATTATTAAATCAAACTTTATTCTAAAACTATATTATTAAATATTGACAATTGACTTTAATTAATTAAATAAGAATTTAATCAATTAGTCATAAGATTTTTTATTTATTGTCAAAATGAAATAATACAATTTAGGAATAGATAGAATTAAATTTAATTAAATAATTAAGTGGTAGTATTAAATCTAATTAATTAAATATTCAGAATATTCAATTAATCAAACTTTAGGATAAATAAGATTTATCACCAAATAATTATTAAATCAAAGATAATTAGGATAAATAAGGAATATTCAAAGAATATTCACTAATGCAGAATTAAGATAAAATCAATTTTTGATAAAATGATGTGCATATGTGCCTTAGGTTGACTTTGATCTCAATTTCATTCGATTTGAAGATATAGGAGGTTAATGAACCTATAGCCCATTTTTGGGGTATTACATTTATGAGGTTGTGGTGTCTCATATATACAAAAGTTTAGATTATTTAAAGACATTTACTCATTGGGATAATTGGATCTTCGCTCATTGGAGGGCCCTAAATCTATTACCAAATCATGGTTCTTTTGATAAATATATTTATAAGAATGATAAAATAAATATGGCTAAGTGGATACCTTCTCCTAGATCTAAGTTCAAACTTAATTATGATGGGGCTTCCTAGGGAAATCTGGGAAAATCTGAGAAAATCTAGAATTAGAATTTATCATATTGGATCATGAGGGAAACATTTTTTAGGAAACATGCAAATATATAGGAATTCGTACTCACCTAGATCCAATGAGTGCTAAGTGTTCCATTCATTCTCATGAGATGAGTTCATGTGAACTACTACTCATGAAACATGGGTCGATGAGTTTGGCTCAAAAAACTACACGGTTGAATCCTAATAGCTCAATATCGTAATTTGACTTGCTGCAGAAAATATCTCCTACTTAAATTAACTAACAACCATGCTAAATTTAAGGCCCTCTCCTTTGGATTAGATGTAGTCATCTCTCCTAACATAGAGATACCATTATTAAGGAAGACTCAATGGTAATATTCAATGTTGTGACTAATAAATAAATAAATGGTATGGAAGCTACAATAGTTGTTGGACAAGATCTTAGCCCAGTTACAATTCTTCAATTCATATTCAGTTTGTCATTGCTCTAGAGAAGTAAATTACATTGCAAATTTTTTGGTTAACAAAGCCAATAACAAGCAAGTAACATATCTAGAAATAACTAAAGATAAACTTACGCCCACACATGTTGATGTCCTAGGGAGTGATACCCTCTTCTAGGTTTAAATGAAATAATATTTAATTCTCATATTATCCCAATATGAATTCTACATGATTGTTTGATTGGCATGCTATCTAGGGATAAGAGAGTGTGTTATTTATGGGGGCATGGTTTTCATTATGCATAGGCTTGCTTATGTGTTATGATTTTCATGTCCTTATGGGTCTCTAATGTCTTATTTTTGTATGGTATATCAATTGGATGAGTATCTTTGAAATCTTTTTATGTCATTTTCCACTACAAGTTTCTCTGTTGATCTCCATTTATTATTGCACATTGGCCTCACATATGGTTTTATTAATGGCTATGATTAACTAATATGTTGTCTTATCTATTACTATTATTATTATTTGTGTCATTTTGATTGGCACTTTTAGGAATAAATATTAATTATGTATGTGGTATATTGGAGGATTTAGATGAATTACAATGGATATGCTTCATTTGTTCCTAGAGTTAAGAATATATATTTTGTTATATCCAACGATTTTATCTACCATTTCACTGCAAATTAATGTTTCCTTTGTCATAATTAGTTTGGGAATGGGGGAATGATTGGTCATGGTGGTATGGTTCGCATGACACACAAACATGCTTGGTGTTATGTTTTTTTATGCCCGCATAATTCATGACTCTTTCATTCATTGAAGAATTGTTGACGAAGGGACCCCCTCTGTTTTGATTTTTTTCCCTCTCAAAGGAAATTTTATAGTTCTTCGGAGTCACTGTTATCATCTATATCTCACTGTCTTCCAAATCTAAGGTGTTGTCTGATTTGATGGTTTAGGTAATCATTCTTGTATGTATCACATGATTTTCATGCAGACCTGTTACTCGCAATTTTTCATGGCTGTCTTTTCTCGTGGCATACATTGGATGATTGAGTATTGGTCTTGCTCGGTCTTGTTCGATTTACATATGATTATGGATTTTGTTGAATTGGAATTGGATTTACTTTCACAATTGAGATATGCGATTTTGCTCTTATGATTCTTTTGGTTACAATATTTGATGGATGGAAAGGATATATGTTATGCATCTCTGTTGAATGTAAAATAATCTCACTTATGTCTATATCATTTTCATGTTGAGAAATTAATGTTTTAAATCTATATAAAGTTTCATCATCTTTATCTTCTTTCTTCTTTTTTTTTTTGGTTGGGTATAAATCACTTCCCCTGATTCTCCAGGCCAAATTTGCAATTCATGGAGGCATTAATTACCTCTCATTCAGTCTTAGGCATTCCATGCCAAATCAACAGCAAGTAGTTCAAGTTATTGTGTTCTTGCACGGGTATTGGTCTATATAATCAATGTTTATTTGTATCTGGTATTCCACGTTACTAGAACTTCTGATTTTTATGCTGGGAATGCTTACCCTTAGGAATTATTTTTTCTTATTGCATTTCCAGTTTTCTTTTCAATGGAAATCATTTTCAACTTTTGTATTTGGCCTGCGACGGTATATTGATATCAAAATTTCTTTGGGTGGCACAATTCTCTTTTCCTTTTTATGAAATGACTTGATAAATATTATCAACTTGTATTGGAGGTGGGTATCTGACCAATCTCTTCTTCTGTCTACAATTAAACCTTGTTGTTTAAAGTGATTTGATGTTTGAGATGTCTGGGAACTGAACTGGAATCCTTGACATGTGAGTTTTTCTTCATTTTGACGGCTTATCTTGGTATCATACTTGTTCATTGTACAGTCGGGGTCTCTTTTCTAACATCAATCATTGATTTGGGGGGCTGCAGGTTGGTTCGAGGCATGCTTTTGCCTTACATATTTTTAAAGATGAATTGTACCATTCTATCGGATTGTTGTTACTCCTATCTGACTTCTTCACCACTATGTCTGATATCTTTGATTGCATTGGATTCTTATTCGACGAATATGGTTTTCTTTCCTCACCTTATCCTTGTCTATTTAGTGTCTTTTTTCTCTCTTGTAGTGTTTCTTCTTCATTATTTTGTTTCCTCTTCAATTTACATATTTCTGCATTATGGAATACAGAATTCAACTTCCCCAAACGGATTAGGAAGCTGGAAATAGTGAGGATTATAATAGTAAAAATATTTCTTTCGTGTTTCAATCTATCTTGTACTAATCACTACTTCAGAGATCAGAGATGTGCTTTCTATGGTTGAGAATGTTGTACAGGTTGGTAGACTTAACGACATTATCACTGAGTTTGAAAAATTCATCAACTCAGTTGAATCATCTATTACTTCTCTGACATTAGATTATTTTCTTTCAATCGGGACTATTTTATTACATTGTGATCAGTGTATAAGTGTATAGGTGATGATATCCTATTCATTCCGCTACTAAGGGTTGCTATTTCCATCCAAGACACTACTACTGGTACTGTTGACAATCTGCAAACTAAAGATCATTTTTCTATTATTTACAGATGTTGCTTCTTCTTCTTTTAATTGGAACTATTAGAGAAACTGATTATATGTACTGGAATATATTATCAAGGATTTAAATTTTGGATGTCTTTCTCGGGTTTTAGGGGGGCGCGGGGAATAGGTATATATGTTATAGTTGTGGGGTTACTAGTGTTTTTAAAACATGTAATGAGATGTAACTCTAAACATTTATATATGTACTAGGATATGACATTTTTCTATTCTATTGTATTAGGTTCTAGGTTTGCATCAAGAGCTACAACTGAAGGTTTTCTTCACCCAATTCTTTCCTTCCAGTATACTCCCCTGAATCGGATTCAATATATACTCATCTTCCAATTAATAAAATGAATACACACACACACACACACACACACACACACACATATATATATATATCTGTGTGTGTGTGTGCATACATATACATATACATATACATATACGTATATATATACACATATATACATATATACATACACACACACACACACACACACACACACACATATATATATGATCATGGGGATAAACAGTGGTGATGTAAGAAAAAGTGTTTCTCATCCGCCCCAAAATGTGAAAATTCATATTGACCTTTTAGTATGCCTGGTGTTAGTACACCTGGCCAAAGTGAACACTTCAGCAAAACCAGTATCTGATATCATATATATACCCTATATCAGATACTTATAAAATATCGGATAAGTATCCCGTATATGATATAATATATGTTAGCGCATATATATAATATATTATAAATAATATTATTATATATTATATATTATATATTAGGCTATAATATATATTACATATTATATAATAATAATGTATTATAAATAATATATATATATATATATATATATATATATATATATATATATATATATATATATATATATATATATATATATATATATATTAAATATATATATTATATATACTATATTATTATTTATGTATATGATATCTAATATGAATCCAATATCGGATACATATCATAATTTATATATATAATATCGACAACAACCCCTATGTGGGGTTGTCATTATTAAAAAATATTTAATTAGGTATCCGATATCGGATACCTGTAGATATAAATCCACAAAAGGAAAATATTGTGGGTCATTTTTACCTAGGGCTTTGCTTAAAAAGTAGTATTTTTTGGATATGATATCAGAAATAATATGATATCTGATTAAAGGAGAGTTATTTTTTCACAAATCCACTACCATGTATGAGTTTTATTGCATTATTTTACAGTTATTTAGATTTTTGAGTTTTATTTTTGGTTAAAAATAGGTGTTCTCAATTTGAAAATATTTTGATTGTTTAAACTTCATGTTAATGTTGTTAAAGATAGGGTATTGACTTAATGATCATGATGGTGACAAAAGGACAAGTTTTGACAAGGTCAAGGTTCTCTAATATAAAAACACAAGGTATAATCCTAAAGCTTTGATTTTGGGATTCTACAAAGTTTAACTTAGGGGTCTAAGTAAAAAATGAGGATGAAATGGTATAATATGAGGATATTCATGCAAGGATAAGACCAATATGTAAAGGACAGTGATAAACCTATAGTTGACTTAGAATCTAGGGACAATGAGGACTAATGGGATAATATGAGGAAAAAAATGCAATGATAAGGTATGGATCACTTGGGATGGAATTCAACTTGGCAAATATGACCTAAGGTTTAACATAAAGTCAAATATGATCTAGGATCTAAGGCAATGATGAGACAATTATGACAATGCATGGAACAAGGAAATAATGATAAGGAAAATACAAGGAAATGAGGACTATGATTAGGACAATGTAAGGAAAATGTAGACTATGATGAGGATAAATGTAATGAAAATGGGGACTATAATTATGACAATGCAAGGAAAATGAAGACTATGATGAGGAAAATGCATGGAAAATAGGGACTAATGCAAAAGTTCTAACCTAAGAAGAAGCCTAAGGTTTAAATAAGATTCAATATTTTTGAAAGGTTTTAAAACTCCATGTTTTGAAATTTTTTATCAATTTTGACGATGTTTGAAAGTTTGGGTGAGGTGTTTGAATGATGCAATTTGTTTAACACTCACACAAGACACATCAAGTAGAATCGTTATTTTTGACTCGACTCTTGCAAATAATGTACATCATAGGCTTGTGAAAATATAGTACTTGTTGAGTCCCCTTGCAATAAAATGCAACATTCAACTAGATAGATAGATGCTTGGAGGCACCAGTTCCCCCTTACATGAAAAACTTTTCTTGAGCACACCAAGCATCAAATTTATAAAGATAGAAAGGTCTTTATAAATTTTCTATCTCAAATTCAAGATTTCAGGAGGGGTATCTTTGGGATGTATATATCACAGACCCTAAGTCAACAAGTACAAGGATTTTTGGCTCTAAAAAATGTTTTTTAGTAAGATCAGTGGAATTGTATGAATGGTATTCAAGGGTGGGACACATAAGTTTCTAGTCAACCACATAAGCTCCTTAGGCACATTTGCCCAATTTGAGCTATCATTGACATGTCGAGCCTGAGAAGTTAGGTGTAAGACTAGGGTTTACGTGGAGTCTTATTTATATAGAATTCAAAGGAATTCACCACTTTGAGGTCATTCCCTGAGTTGATGAAATCTCCAAGAAGGCATCTCTACAAAATAAAAAGGGGTCTACCTTAGAGTGTGCAAGCGCACCAAACACATCAGACATAATGATCAATTATTAAGTCCCAATCGAAGTGTTATTTAATCTAAAAATGAGAGAAGAAAAAAGATAATTTTAGGCCCCAAAATGAGGTGTGATCTATTCTACTGGAGACAAAAAGAGAGATAGGAAATATACTTTGAAATCTTTTTTTGTTTTTATTCTTTTATTTTTTTCTCTACAAGAAAATATATTAGCAATCAAGATTTTGGTTTGGTGCTTCCTTTGTTTCCATGCCACATGATGCATAGATCATTAGTAGTATAAGAAACCTCTAATTTATCAGACATTAGAAGCTAAGAAATTGAAATGATGCTTCCAAATGAATCATCTACAAGAAAACATAAATAAGAAATAACACAAATATACAGAGTCAAAATAAAAAATAAAAAATGATTGTGGTGCATTATTTGTCAATTGCATTGAAACAATCTGTATTTGCAAAATTTTGAGGATACTCCTAAATACAAAATTAAAAGCTTGTTCATGTCAGCTTCACTAGAATGGTATAGGTGGTAAAATTTTGGATATGTTAGTAAAACTGCAATAACAATGTTTAGATCTAACCACAAAAGCTCTAAATTATTGCAAATTCTACTCCTTACTCAAGAGAGAAATATATAAATGAATAGAAAGTAATAATGATAATGTCATTCACAATCAAATGCAAACATTCAAACTAAAATGTTCTCCCTTGTCTTCTCGCTTTTTCTTTGCAATTGTAAGGCTTAGATTTTCTACAATTATGATAACATGAAAAATCAAGAATTGTGGCCCTTTCTTAATAATGAAGAATCACCTTTATTTTATAGATTTGAGGACTTAAATGGGCAATTTAGATTAAAAGGAAATGATTTATTTTTGACAAACGAGATTCACTAAAGGTGATTTATGATGAAGAAAACAACATAAATCTAATTTTTTTATTTGAGATGTGGATGAAATTGAAAACTTAAATAGTATTGATTAATTAAAAAATTATTTAATCATATGCATGAGAGAATAATAAATAAAATAAATATTTTATTTATTTTAGAGGAAGTCATTTTTTCAGTAAATAATTAAATAAATTAAAGAACTTATTTAATTAGAGAACATCGAGATAAATAAATAAATTAAAGATTTTATTTATTTTTAGGGGAGATTCTTATTTCTTTAAAAAATAAATTAAATAAGTTATTTAATTATAGAAGGCTTAGTTAACTAATTAAATAATTAAAATAATTATTTAATTATAAAAAAATAGAATGAAATATTTAAATAAATAATAAAGATCATTTAATTAAAGTGGAGGAAATTGATTAATTAAATAATCAAATTATTTAATTAATATTAGAAGAAAAATAGATAATTAAATAATTTTAAAATTATTTAATTATGAGAACGGATAGATATTAATTTTTGAATTCAAATTAGAAGAATGACAATTAATCAAATAATTAAATTATTTAATTAATTAAGAAGAAAGTAAAATTGTTTCTTGCAACTGGAAAAATGGCTCTACAAGCTTATGTGAAAAACCCATTGAACCCTAGAGGGAAATTCGACAAGCAGAATTCACATGTGGTAGCTCTAAGGAAGGGTTTCAATGTAGAAAAGGGACTAGGGCATACCAATGCTTCCTCCTCCCAGATCCATAAGGCTTACTATGAGAATAGAGGTGCATCCATTGTGACCTCAATTGAGGGGAGAGGAAGACAGGGAGGCCTCTACTCTCGTAAATATCACCCATCATATTTTATGATAGGGAATAGAAACAATCTTTGATCCATAGTCTTTTCGGTGGAAAATATGAATAAATATTTTTTCTCTTCAAATGCACAAAATATGCACTAAAGAATAGAGGTCAGAGCTATCAATCCCCAAGTTGCAATCAAAAGGAGGTGAATCCTAGCAAATGGATTGAGGCTAAATAAAAAAATTGGAGCCAAAACCATCTTTAGAGAAGATATTAAAACATAGGGATCTAGACCAAAAATTCCTTCATTATACTGGCCCCATAATATCATGAGGGCATCACCCCCTCCTGACCTAATACTAAGGAGAGGGAGGTCTCACCACCAAAGGAAGCAACATTAAACATGAATCTGGCCTGATTTGAAAACACTAAGAATCTTTGAAAAAAATATGGAGACTTTTCAAGATGGAATAACTTTGGGACTCCTATGAAGGAAATAGTTAATTGGTTTGAATCCAGTTATCGAGAACATGTAAGTATAGTGATTCTTCATGATGGTTTCTTCTTTATAAAATGTAATTTGGTTAGGGTTAAAAATAAATTCCTTGATAATGAAAACCCTAGTTTTAAAGGTTTTAATTTCACATTCATAGACTGGCAATTGAAATTTGACCTGAGAAATTTAATAAACTTTAAAGTAGGAAGGGCTATCCTTTTTCTGAGGATACCGGTAGAATTAATCAGCTCAATTTTTTTCAAAGAAATAGGTAATAAATTAGGACAATACATGGGTATGTGCAAGATCATGAGGGGCCAAACTATGCCCTTAAGTGGCAATGAAAAATCAGCAAATCAAGGTTAGTCAACTTGACGTGAAAATTTCAACTAGCTATGAACCTACTATCAAAAAGTTGTAAGAATAGAATCTATAGAAAATTAAATGTAGTTTCCAAACTACTAGGCCTTTTTTGAGAAAAATTTAGTATGATTGGTGAAAAGTATAGATTTCAATGCAGCAGTACAAAAATTTTAGGAAAAAAAGAAGAAGTAGGTGTATGTCTGACCACCTTAATCATAATCAAATGATAATATTTTACTATAGGATTTTATATATAAGTAGTAGACTCATGCCTAGATGTGACGCATATTTTTTTGTAATTTTATTCCAAAAAAATAATTAATTATGAATTTTTTGCTACAACATTTTTAGAATAAAAAAACTCCCATGTCTGACCACCTTAACTCATTCAAAACTTTACAAAATTCAATTTTTTATTTTTTCCTTATAGTAGGTGAAGCATAGAATGTGACGCATTTTTCAGATTTCAAAAATGTTATACCATCTAAAAGTTATAGTCATTTTTCAATCAGTATATAAATCAACACTTTAGAGGTAGCTCACTTAGAAAATAAGTAATAATTACTTACCGAATTCAAAATTTGACAACAATTATATCGATAGAAAGCTAATAATATCCTTAAGATACCCTTTTCATTTTATTAAATTTGGGTGAAAAAAAAGTCGTCAGCTACATTGTCAAAGTTTTGAACTGCCATTGCCACTTTTTGGCCCCTCGTGATCTTGCACATACCCACATAGGTATGTTGAAGGTGAACTTTCCCCAATCCGATAGCATAATCATAGTTAACATGGATATCAGCACGAAAATCTTAGACCCTATCTTTATCCATAATGGAGGGGAGATCTATGTGATACAAACATAATTCTTGATAACTGAAGTAAGGGCAGAATTGGAAGAAAAATTAAGACCAGTATAGTAAGATAGATCATAGGATAATTCAGGGAGCCATAATTTATCAAAAGTAGCTCTAGGTAAAAATATAGAGACTTTAGAAGAAGGGAAGATTGGAGAAGAAAAGGAATCAAAAAAATTTATGGCTAAGAATATTGTTAGACTACAACTGATTGATCACTTGGAGAACATAATGTGAAGATGATCACTGAGCTACAAAGGTATAAGTGAGACATTAGATCAGTTGTTATATTGTCATTGATGTCAACTAGTTTTGACTATACTTATCATGATAGTTGCAAACATCTGAAGAAGGTGATAGTGGTGAAGAAATGAGATATTAACATGAAAATGAGATGTATGAGTAAGTTATGAGTATGGTATTCATTGGATAACTTATTGATGAGTCTATGATAGTATGATAGTGATTTGATTGTATTACATGATTCTGTTAAGTATTGAAGATCAAGAATGTATAAGTTTATGTGGTCGGTATATGAAAAACTTAGTATACACCGAGTAGATATAGTGTACACAGAGAAAGTGTAGTGTATACTGAGTGCGATATTAACTAAGTTAGAAGTCATCGACACATCATGATATTGATCAAGTGAAAGAAATAATGTGGAACATGTAATTGTCAACTTGAGATGATGAGCTGGATGACTTAGAATGATTTTGAGGTTAAAGATAAAGTTTGTTATGAAGATCTAAAATTGACAAACTTTAAGTTTGATCAGATGACGAAGATTGAAACGTGTTTAAGGTAAAAATTCTCCGGAAGGCCAAAGCAGAAAAATCGATGATGGAGATTAAGTGGAAAAATCTATGGTTGAGAAGAAAATGGTTTATGATGTCTATTTAAGGAGACAAGAAATTCATAATGAAGTATGCATGCAAGGAGAATATTTTATTCATGCAAAGCTGGTCAAACAGGTTGAAGTGAGAACCGAGCAATTCTGTAGACTACACTAAGATTCAGAAGTAGATTAATTGAGCATAATAGAGTTGGAGGATAAAAGGAAATTGAAGATATTATGATGGCTAGAGGTATATGAGATTAGCATAGATCTGAATATCTACAAAGGAAGTTGTATTTAAATCAGATCATTTACTGTTACATTCTAACCATTGCTATAGACAAAATCTCTTAACTGAATGGGACTTAACAATCTTTATTTATTTAGACTTTATGACATTCAATGAATCTTGATTATTTTCTTGTTGACCCAAGTGAATGTATGGTCATGGAAAACTATTAGTGATAAATCCTCTAACAAGGTCACACCTTATAGTGTATATTTTAACCTTTAATAGGGATGTCTCTTAACCAAGCTCACTTCACAAGAGTGAAAATATTTAGGGTACCAGTCCTAGGTGGTTTTTCCCTTGACAAGGTTTCCACATTAAAAATCAAGTGTTATATGTATATCGATGTGATGATTTGTTATTTTACTTTACACATTACAATTATTGGTTTGATCGGTATATACTAGAATGATTTAATTGGCATTCAGTAAATAAATCAGAAAGACACAATCAAGTGTTTATCGAGCTATTTAATTTTATTTGTTAGATTTTTTTATACATATGAGAGTATTTGGGACTGTAGGATAAATGGATTTAGTTGATTCACCCCCCTCTCAGTTATCTAACAATTGGTATCAGAGCCAGAGTAGTTGAAGGAAGAAGTTTGAAGGACTTAAGTTAACGATCTAAAGATCTATAAGAGAGAGGTGTTGAAGCTGAACAAAGACAATTTCTCAACATGGCAAAGTAGGATGAAGTTATATCTATTAGGCATTGAAGATTTTATACTATACTATTTGGAAAATGAGTTTATAACTCCTATTGGTCCTTTGACTGTCAACCAGATGAAAGAAGGACAAGAACATAATGCAATGATGATTGTGATTCTTTCTTCTCTATTAGATGTTGAATTTGAAGTTATTAAGACATGTATAATTGCAAAAGAGATGCGGGACAAATTGACACTAGTTCATGGAGGAGACATGAATGTGCTCCAAGAAAAAGAAGAAAGCTTAAGAGGTAATTTTTATGATATGAAGATGAAAGAAGGTGAAAACATCACAGAATACAATAATTGAATCAAGAAAAAAGTGAATGCTATTTGAGGAGCAGGTGGAATTATGAAGAAGACACTATGGTGTGTAAAATTCTCAGAACACTACTACCTGCCAATGCTATTAGAGTCTCAACAATACATGAAATGAGAGAATCTCCTGGTAATAATATTTCTCTTGATAGTCTAATCAGTAGATTGACTGCATTAGAGCTTAACAACTATGATAAGAATATTTTACCGAAGGTAGAATTTGCATTTATATCATCTTTGAAAATTGGAAGATCAAGTAGTAGACATAAGATAGGAAATGAACGTGATAGTGAAGCTAAAGAAGATGAACTTGATGAACTTGAAGCATTAATGGCTAGAAGGCTACCGAAAGGCAAAGGAAGATATAGAGGTAAACTACCCTTGGTATGTTTCAAATGTAAAGAGATTGGTCATATTGCTGCAAGATGTCCTAATAGGAAAGATGATGAGAAAACAAGTGAAAGTTCAAATGAAAGGAAGAATGACAGAATAAATTACCGAGATCAAAGATACAACCGACACTATGGCAACAAAGATAACTGAAAATATAGAGATAAAGGTAAAAAGGCATGCTACCTAGTTGAAGATTAATATGATGATACTGAGACTGAAATTGATGAAGATATAGAAGTGGTATTTGTTGCATTGAAGGAATATTTTGAAGAATAAGAAAGGTATGTTGAAAAATAACTTATTTATAAAGTTATCAAAAATGATACTTGGATTATTGATATTGGCTCCACACATCATATGACTGGTCATGAAGAAAAATTTGAATATCTTGAACATTATAATGGATGATCTGTGAAAATGGGAAATGGTGTACACCTTGTCAAGTGAAAGAGAAAGGGTCTATATTATTGAATAACAAGATTAGAGGTGAAAATGCATATTGGGTTAAAGGACTTAACTATAATCTGTTGAGTGTAGCACAGCCGAATAACACAAGTATCTGAGTTGTATTTGAGAAAAGAAAAGTAAAAATCTATGATGAGGATGGAAAATTGATTGGTACTAGTGAGCGATCAAAAGGTAACTTATTCTATCTAGACAATATTGAAACTTCTTGTTTGTTGGCTAAAAATGATGTTTGGTTATGGCACAAGAGGTTATGTCATGTGAACTTTAACAACATGGTTAAGATCAGTAAAAAAAAAGGAAAGTTAGAGGATTTCCAAACATATCAAAGCCTGACCATGTAATGTGCAAACAATATCAAATAGGTAAGATGTTAAAATCTATTTTCAAGAAAAAATATTACTCATCTAATGCTATTCTGAAGTTAGTTCATATTGACTTATGTGGTCCAATGAGAACTCAAAATTATTATGGAGATAGATATTTTATCTTATTTGTTGATGATTTCTCTAGGATGATGACTGCCATGTTCTTGAAAGAAAAATTAGAAGCTTTCAAAATGTTTAAGTGGTACAAAGAAAAAGTGGAAAAAGAAAGTGGTAAGGAATTGAAATGCTTACTTGGTCAGATAGAGGTGGTGAATTTATTTCTAACGAGTTTACTAATTTTTGTAATGAGCATGGAATGAAGAGACATGTATCTGCACTGAGGACACCCTAGTAGAATGGAATTGTTGAAAGAAGGAATAGATCAATTTTTTATTGTGCTAGAACACTGATCATGATTGAAAAAGATGTTGCACAAATTTACTAGAGAGAAGCTATTAGTACTACTTTTTATACACTAAATTGAGTTCAACTGAAGAAAGAATCAAACAAGATACCTTATGACCTATGGTATGGTTATACACCTAATGATAGCTATTTAAGAATATTTGGAAGTAGATGTTACATTCTGAAAGATGATAGAAATGGAAAATTTGATTCAAAAGGTGATGAAGGGATATTTCTAGATTATTCTACTAGAAGAAAGGCTTACAAATGTTTGAACAAGAGTACTAACAAGATGATTGAAAGCGAAAATGTGAGATTTGATGAGTTTGTAGAAAAGAGTGATGAAGAAAGTAAGAAAGAACCTGAAGAGTATGGTAGATTTTTTTATATTAAAGAACTTGAAACTCTACCCGAGTAACAGCCTGGAGTCACCAAGCAAAAAAATACTGCTACCAAGAAACAATCTTTATAGACCAAGCAACAACAAATAGTTACTGATGAGAATGATGATCATGCACTGAGTGGAGAAAACATTGAAGAAAAAATATCTGACCCTGTACAAGAAAATTATGTGAGAAGACACCATCCACAAGATCAAATAAATGGAGACAAAGGAGCAAGAATGATGACTAGAAGTAAGTTACAGAATAATACATGTTTGGTTTGTGAATTTGAGTCTAAAACTATTAAAGATGGATTGGAAAATGATGATTAGATTAAGGAAATGAATGAAGACATTGAAAAAATAAAGAAAAGAAAGACATCAACATTAGTACAAAGACTTAAAGAAAAATGTGATTGGCACTAAATGGATTTTTAGAAACAAATTGAATGAGAATGGACATGTAACAAGGAATAAAGCAAGACTAGTTTGCAAAGTGTTAGAATAATTGAGAGGGGGAGTGAATCAGTTAGATTAGTTATCCTATAGTCCCAAACTCACAAATGTACCTTACAAAACAATTTCAACAAATTATGCAGCTCGGTAACATAAAATATCAATCTGTCTGTCCACTTTACTGATTACTAGTAATTATCCAAACTATGATTACCAACTAAATCAACTATGTAGTATGAAAAGTATGATAGCAAAAAAATCATAACAAATAACACATAACATAATGATTTAACATGGAAACCCTACTAAGGGAAAAACCACTTGGGACTGGTAACCCAAAATAATTCACGCTTCTGAAGTGAGCTCGATAAAGAGCCAACCCTATTAAAGATTATAATACACACTGTTAGGTGTGACCTGGTTAGAGGATTTATTACTAACAATTAACTTTTGACTAGCATTCACTATGGGGTCAACAAGATAACACTTTACATTCAATGTCATAAGATAGTACAATAAGACTGTTAAGTCCACTCAGTTAAGAGATTTTCTGAATCAATGGTTAAACTGATATGGTACTAATTTGATTCAAATAAAACTCAATGGAAAATATTCAAATCTATGTTATGCTCATAAAATCCTCTGATCATTAATCAATTCACTTCCTCAATATTTCTCAACTTACTTTCACTTGGTAAATAGCTCTCTGACACTCGGTAATGTCTGTAGCTTGGTTCTTTCTATAACCAGTTTGATCAGGAATGCATGAATATAATATTCATGTGAAATCTTTGCAGTCTCCTTTTGTCCAGCATGTTTCAATAATGGAACTCATATCTCTTATACAGACAAGTAAACCATTTTCATATCAGCCATCAGATTTTGCCTCTTAATCTCCTTCGTCCAATTTTATGCTTAAACCTTCCTTGACAGATGTGTCATTAACACATTTGAAGCTTATCCTTTAGATCATCTCTGAATTTTTTCAGCCATGGATCTCATAACTAACTTCATCCTTAACCTTGAAATCATAATAATTTCTATCTCATCAAATTCAACTGGTTGTTCTTAGATTTTAATATTTTCATCCATACTTGATTAATATAGAAATGCATCGGTGATAACTAGCTTGGCTACTACTATCACTCGGTATACAATGCACTGGCTCGGTGTATACAGAAATCTTCAATTCCAAACTGTTACCCTAATTTTCCTATTTTATGCAAATTTGGCTAAGGTCTATCCCAGGGTCCCTATTTTTATCCTACCGAGCATCCCTAAAAATTTCATAGCTTTATGCCTTGTCCTCTAGCCTCTGCAAATTTTCTAATCCCCTAGTCTGTAAGTCAAATATTCATAAAACTAGCTGTTGGTGTAAAAAAGGCCCTGTAAACCCTAGCCTTCATTCTATTTGGTTGTTACGTTTTCAGCCACTTAAGTTCTCTGGTGGTTACCTTTCATGTTCGGCAAATTAGCGACTGCAGCTTATTTTTTTCCTTTGGTCGCATGATCGCTAAGTTGCCTAGTAGTCTCAGACTTGCAAGGGTCCCAGTTAGCAAGATCAACAGCTGGCGCATGATCTCATGGGACCTTTCTGACACATGTGATCTTACGCTGACCATTGGATCTTTGAAGTATGCAGCACTTCAAACCTTGTGTGGGTCCTTGACCACATCGTCCTATGTGGAGGCTTTTCATTGGCTGAAGGTAATGACTAGTTAAGTATGTCAGAGTAGGCTGGGTAGACTGTATCCTTTTAAATCCTATGGCTGGCGTATGATCTCATGGGTTATGTTAGAGCCATGAGATCTTACCCCAATCGTCGATCTTAGTTTACTACAGAAGCTCTGTCAAGTGGGTCGTCAGTTGCTGACGTGCTCACGTCTAATTGGTTGGTGAAGTGATGACTGGAGTGCATCAGTGGGACCATGTCAGAGGGTTTGCAGGGTAGTCAGAAAGGTGAAGATCTATAGTGGTCGTATGATCTCATAGAATCTTCTAACCCTATGAGATCATGCAACAACCGTCCGATAAGAATCTCAGTGGGTCATGGGTCTGGCTTGCTACCTGGTGCTGATGTGCTCGCATGTGATTGGTTGTTGTGTGCTGATGAAGATTTTCAAGTGGACCTAATGTGTCAGAGGGGTCCCAGTTCTAAAAGGATCTACAGCTAGTGCATGATCAAAAGGAATATTCAAAGGCTATGAGATCATGCACCTGCCATTAGATTGGAATCAGGTTTGTAGTGGGTCCGTGTCAGAAGGCCTGCCAAGGTGTTTGCTAATGAGGCAGTCGGGGTGAATGGAAGATTGAAAAGTGGCCAATAGGCCCAGGGTTAGTATGTGTACCACGGATCAATGACTGAAGGTTTTCTCTTATCCGCCAGATGTAACTGGGGTTAGCCAAAAGACTTAGATATTTAGTGACTGCAGTGTTCATGTAGTCGCTTGACCGAACTAGAGTTAGGGGAAGTTCTTTGTGACTTAGAAGGGTCTTCGATCATGCAGTCACCAAATGACTTAAGGAAAGAAAGGTCAGGGTGGGTCCAAAATGACAAGTGTGCTGATTTGCTCACTTCCATGATGGCTTTGACTTGTCAGAAGGGTTTTGAGGTTGTTTTCTCAGCGTATCATAGCTATTTATCTGTCGGGAGTTATGCATTGATGGTTGTGTTTTAATTTCTGACCTGCTAGCTGTTAACTTTTAAATTCAATTTCTTGCGAAGGTTTTGCTAGGGTTTTTGCTCTTTTCGGCCATGCATGATGTCGGTTAGCTCAGGAATTAAATTTTTAGGATGGTTATGGTTGAGAGGGCAATGGAGATGACTATTGGCAGGCATTTGGAGGGTCTTTTGCTACATTTTCATGATAGGAGGTTCTAGAAAGAGTTGGCACCACCTTTTGAATAGTATTGTTACCCAAGGAAATAAGATCAGATTGTGAGCCTTAATGGCTTAGTGGAGTTGCAGGTGGGTAGATGAGTCGAGGTTGTTGTGTCTGCAAGTGAGTTTAGTACAACAAGATCAACACGAAAAGAAAAGATATGATTTGATCACCGGTGTTCTCAGAGATTTTGATTAGTCATCAGTGTACCTAGGGTTTGATGTTGTATTTTTGTACCTATGTAGCCCTAGTTAGGTTAGTTTTTGACTCCTGCCTGCGTGCAGTGAGATGTATATAGTTCTTTTTTGGAGCCTTAGGGCTCAGAGTTAGACAATTGTAAAATAAATTCATCTTTCTTAAGGGTTATCTGTGGCATTTTTCCTTCCCTCTAGCTTCTACAGTTGTATTTCTTTCATTGGTAATTCAAACATTGCAGAGGTATTTTGTGACAATTCTTCATGTCCCTATGCTTCCTTGTTTGAAGTATCTCTTATTGAATTGAAGTCTATGCATGTTTTCAATGAAAACTTAGGGTTCCTAATCCCTCTTACTTTCTTTAATTGTGTGTGTTATTGTGTTTGATCTAATTTAGATGTTTTTTGGGTATACTTCAGCCCCCTATTAGTCTTGTCTCAATCCTACACCGAGTTGCAGAAGTTAATGTCTACTTGCAAGTCATAGGTTGTGTCTTATGTACAGGCCCTCCTATGAAACACTTATGCAAGCCTATTTAGTAAGTTGTGACCTACTAGACCTAAGCCTTTCATTGATTCTATCCCTCTATGCTACAATTCATACCCCTAATTTTGTTGTATCACCTAGTAGATAGTTTGCTTTCAGTCATTTCCCTTTCCAAGCATTCCTTCTATCCCTTTCCCTCAAAAGTTTTACTTTTCATGTCAAGAAGCAAATTAAGGTGATTATCCAAGAGGAACCAGCCTAGAACCTGGAGGTCTCATCTTAGTTAGAATAGGTTCCACAACTTGGAGATGATTCCCATGTTATACTAGGTTATCAAGACTACAAGAGCTTGAAATAAGGGTGCAAACTTAGTGTATAACAATTCTAGCATGCCCGGTGGGACATATAAATAGATTCAAGTCTGAAGGTGCTCATGTTGGTTCATCTGCAAAAGGATTAAGGAAGTTCAATACAAAGGACTATCAGTATAGACTCAAGCTCAAGGATACCCCACCTTGGTGCCAGTGTATAACAATTCTGGCATGCCTGGTGGGAGACAAAAGAAACTATTGTTTCAAGATTATGTCATCTCCAATATACAGATTTCATAATATAGACTTTTAAAATTTGTTCTATCAAGTATATTTGGTGACTCCACTAGTTTCAAAGATTTAGGCCAAACTTGTTTAAGGTTTATGAGAAAGATTGAGACTAGGAGCTCAAAGCCTACTCAATTTTCAGAGTTGCCCTCAGAAAGAAGTTACAAAGGTAGGTCAACTCAAAGAACATCCCCTACAAGGAGAGTTCAATCTACACGTCCTAATACTTCAGAAAGGAGACCTTTACCCTTTCATTCTAGAAGAAGAGGCAAATCTCTAACCAGAGATCTAGAAGAAGATTCAAATCTAATAGCAAATACAACTCACATAGTTGTCAATCTTCAGATCACAGCTCCTACAATGGCTAGACAGTTTGCTTTTGCACCTTTCAACTAGGGAAGTCCATTAGTTTTTTCTCAACATCATGATGTGCCCTTGGTGGCACTAAAGAGTGTACCTAATTTCACAGGTGAAGGGAAGACAACTGCCTTTGAGCATATAAGAGATGTGACCACCATTTGCAGCATACACAATATAACTCAAGAAGATGTGGCCACAAAGTTACTAGTAGCCTCTCTAAAAGGTAAGGCTCTTGAATGGTTTAGAACTCTAACTGTTGGCTCTATTACTTCATGGGATGAGTTAGGAGATGCATTGAGTAAGCATTTTGAGGATAAATCAGATAACTTGTCTCTGGTAGAACAATTGACAACCATTAAAAGAGACCCTAAACAAATGATAGATTATAATAGTAGATTCCTCAAGACATGGAATAGAATTCCAGTCTTGTTGAGACCATTAGTTGATCATCATTTCCTATACTACTTAAAAATCTTGAATGGTTAAATTTTTGTCATGATCTAGTCTATGGGCGGTACTTCTTTACCCCAGGCTTTTGACATAGCTACCAGGGCTGAAAATTATTTAATCCAAGTAGGCATGATTGCTAGAAGGCCACCTATGCCTATCTTTCCTAGCCTTCAACCCATTGCACTTGCAAAAGTACCCCCATTTACCTCTATTCCCACCATATTAGCAGCTCATGCTAGTACCAGTGGTCAAGAGCTAATAGCAAGTTTCTCTCAAGAGCTGCAAGAGATAAAGAATAGCCAACAAAATAGTCAGCAAGAAATGACAAACTTGTTGCAGACTTTGACTAAGGAGGTTACCAATTTGAAGAAGCAAGGTCAAGGAATCATACCACCCTTTCAGCCATAAGGCCAAGGTCCTAATCAGCAATATCAAAATCAAGGACAGCCTTATCAACAAAATAGGCCATCATACAAGGAGGCTATCAAGGACAAAGGCAAAATTCTAATCAAAGACCATTCCAACCATATAACCCTGCACCTCTTAATTCTGCAAATCTAGTGAGGGATATGGTCCCTAGTCAAAATAATATGGCTATGGATAATGAATGGTGTTTTCCTTGTAATCAGCCTCATAATCAGGCTACATGTTCAAATGGATGGATGAACCAAGCATTAATGGTTCAAAATTCCTCACAAGCTCAATCAGAGGCTTCATCTAGTGGATCAGTCCCTCAACAAGAATCACAAGAGAATGAGATTGCTCTTTTCAATTGGGAGCGGCCAGATTTCAATGGAGTCAATGATGAAGTTTCTTTTGTTGCCTATACAAGAGCAAAAAGGAGAGCTCAAGACATGGAGAGAGAAGATTCTAGTACTAAAGCCACTACATCTGCAGAACCAATGGAGCAGGCTACTCTCGCCATACCCAAGGAGGTTCCTATCATTACAAGCAAAGAGAGCCAAGCTCTCAAGGAAGTGGAGCCTATCATGCCAAAGACATAGCAAAGAGTACACAATATAGCACCTTATAATATTGTTGACAACATGAAAAAGGTGAATATCACCATGTCTATGTTAGACTCTTTGGCTCTTCTGGGGTAGTCTAAAATCTTGAAGAAGGCCATGACTAAAGTAAGAACTCCTCAGCCTACAAAAGAGGTTTCAAAGCTAGTGTTGGTTAACACTAATCAAGAAAAGGAAACTCCAAGTAGCAACTCCAAAACCAATACCATGCAAGGTAGGAACTCAAATCCACCTCCCTTTTATGTATTTGTAATCATTGGAAAACCTTTAGTGCATAATTGTATGGTAGATAGTGGAGCTACTAGTACTGTAATGCCCAAGAAAGTAGCTGACCAATTAGGACTAAAATATGAGCCCTTTCAAAAGAAGGTTACACAACTTTATGGGTCCTTAGTCAATACTATAGGTGTGGCTAAGGATACCAGTCTAATCATACATGCTAGTCCTAATTTCTCCATCCTCCTTGATATATACATCATAGATCTCCCTGCATTATTTTCTATATGTCTTTCAAGGGAGTTCATAGCCAAGATAGGAGGGTACCTATCTTCTGACTGGTCTCACATGATTTTTCGTATAAGGTATGGGACCAAGGTCACCATTAAGTTAGAACCATTGGTAGCACACCATATAGAGCCATATGTATCCAATGCCATCAATGTAAACTACCCTATGTTTGATGACAGTGACTTCCAAGCCATTAGAGAAGCAGACACAAAGATAGAAAGTATCCCTAATATTTTTCTAGATGAAAGAGCTTCAAAGGCCCAAGAAAATATTATTTGGGATTTTGTTTTGGGAAGTTATTTAATACAAGAAAGTGGAGCCATAGAACCAAGCCTTCTCAAAGAAGACACAGATTCAGAGGATTAGAGCAATCAGGTTTGGGAACTACTTTTTGATGGAGCTAGAAGTAGACATGGGTCTAGTGGTGGTGCTATGTTAGTGTCTCCAAAAGGAGAAAGGTACTATACTACCTTTAGATTCAGTTTCTCCTGTACTAGCAGTACTACAGAGTATGAAAGCCTTGTGAATGGGCTAGAAAAAGAGGGCTTAAGGCCTTAAAAGTTTATGGTGATAGTGAGCTAGTTGTCAGCCAAGTAAGATGGATAAGTGCAACTAAAAATGATACTATGAAAGCATAAAAACATAGAGTTTGGGATACAATTGAAGATTTTTGTGCTTTCAATATTGTTGCTATCCCTAGGAAGCTAAACCAAAATGTAGATAGGTTAGCTACTATTGGATCTCAGTATGATATTCCAAATAGCATTTCAAAAGAAGTAGATCAATAGCATATCAAAGTGATTTTCAGATCCTCTATTCCTAATAATGATGTCTATTAGCAAGTGTCAATTCTTGTTTGAAGAAGATGTTTTTTCAGAGTATAATCAAGATAGGCTATCACAAAACTATGGTGATCAAGTGATAAAAATCAAGTCCAATAAGATGCCTAGAGGTCTTTTCACCTTAGAGACTATCTTCAACAAGGATGATGAAGTTAAGAAAAACAAAGTTGGCCTGGTAGTCCAACAAGAACATTGTGTTGAACTAGAGTTGGAATGAGGTAAGAGCCTACAATTTGGAAAAGTGAACACTGAATTGGAAAAGCAAGCTTACACTCAATTATTCAAAGAATTCAGTGATGTGTTTGCATGGCAGTATGAGGACCTCAAAGGTTTTAATCTTCCCCTTGCTCAGCACACCATTGAATTAGAACCTAATGCCAAACTAGTGAGGCAAAAGCAAAGGCCTGTTAATTCCAAGCTTGGGCCACTTATGCATAGAGAAGTGCTCAAAATAATAGAAAGTGGTATCATCTACCCCATTAAGCATACTAGTTGGGTTTCCAACCTTGTTCCTGTCAGGAAGAAGAATGGGGAGTTGAGGTTATGTGTTGACTTTAGGGATCTTAACAGGGCCTCCTTGAAGGACCACCATCCATTACCCTCTATGGAACAAATTTTACAATGTGTCTTAGGGTCCGAGAGATTTTCATTATTCGATGGCTATTCAAGATACAATCAGATCCTGGTTAAAGAAGACGATCAATATAAGACTACATTTACAACCAAGTGGGGAACCATGGCTTATCAAAAGATGCCCTTTGGTTTGTCAAATGTAGGTGCTACATTTCAAAAGGCAATGGATATGGCCTTTAACAGCCTCATGTACAAGTTAGTACTAGTCTACTTAGATGATATAACTGTCTATTCTAAACATGTAGCAAACCATATCAAACATCTGAGGAAAATTTTTGAAAGGTGTAGAGAGTTTGGGATATCTCTTAATCCCAAAAAATGTGTGTTTGTAGTCCATGAAGGGAAATTATTAGGATATGTAGTATCCAACAAAGGAATTACAGTGGATCCTAAGAGAATTGCAGCTATCTTAGAGCTACCATTGCCACATCATAAGAAAAGCCTCCAATCTTTCATAGGAAGTATTAATTTTGTTAGGAGGTTCTTTCCTGACATTGCAGATTTACTAAAGCCTTTGACAGCCATGTTGAAAAAGGGTTCATCTTTTGGTTGGACTAAGGAAGGGAAAGCCAACTTCCAAGCTATCAAAGAAGCCTTAACAGAAGCACCTTCCTTCTTAAACCCAAATTTTAGTAAGGATTTTATCCTTTATGCTTATGGAGGTCATGTCTGCTATGTTGACTCAAGAAAATTCAGGAGGATTGGAGTAGCTTATTGCTTTCTTTAGCAAAGGTTTAGAAGAGTATGAACAGAGATACTCTTTTGTACAAAAATATGTACTTGTTGTGGTGAAAAGCCTTAAAAATTTTAGATATCTATTGACCCACAATAGGGTACATTTGAAGGTTACTCATCCAAGTGTCAAGTAGTTTTTTCTTTCTAAGGACCTTAATGAAAAAAGAGTTGGTTGGATCACCAAGGTAATGGAATATGACATAGATATTCAGACCACCAAGCTGGTTAGAGGAAGAGGTCTTTGTGAACATTTGGTAGAGGATGAAAGTTCAAAGAAATTAGAAACATTTGATGCATCTCTGGTGGTGCATTCTATAGAAGAACAAGCTGAGGCAACAAGTTGGTTGCCTAATATGATCAATTATTTGAAGACAAGGAAATGTCCTGTAGGTCTAGACTCAGCAAAAAGGAGGTATTATAGGTTACAATCTATTCCTTTTGTGTTGATTAATGATGTTCTTTTTAGGAAGGATCACAATGGTGTCCTTTTAAGATGCATTGATTCAAAAAAGATAGCAGACATCATATTTGAGTTTCATGATGGACCTACTGGTGGTCATTTTTCTCCTAAGACTACTACTTTTAAAATCATGAGGGCCAGGTACTACTAACCATCTATCTTTAAGGATAGTCATGATTATGTCATAAAATGCATCAAGTGTGCCATGTTTGTAGGAAAAGAGAGACTTTCTACTCTTCCCCTCAAACCAATCAAAATAGATCAGCCCTTTGTAAAGTTGGGCATAGATTTCATTGGAATGATCAATCCTCCATCTAGTGTAGGCCATAAATGGATAATTACTGCAACTGATTATTTCACTAGATGGATAGAAGCAATTGCATTAAAAGAAGCCAATGAGAGTGTTGTTTTAAGTTTTTATGATGATATAGTCCATAGGTTTGGCACTCCTAACTCCATCATATCAGATAATGCACTAGCATTCACAGGCCTTAAAGTCTTAGAGTGGGCAGTTAAAAATGGCATCTATCTGAATACCAGTTCAAATTACTATCCCCAAGGCAATGGCTTAGCAGAATCAACAAATAAGAACTTGATTAGGATAATCAAGAAGATTCTCCAAGATAATCAGAGGGATTGGCATACTAAACTCAGGTCTGCATTATGGTTAGACAGAATTACCCCAAAGAAGATCATTGGTAATTCTCCTTACATGCTAATATATGGTAAAGAAGCTAAGTTATCCATTTCAACTAAATTACTAGCTCTGGAGTTGGCCACTCAATATGCTCTATTTGAAGAAAGAGACCCCTTGCAGGTCAGGTATGCTCAGTTGATGGAGTTAGAAGAACTCAGAGATAAATCCATGAAAGATATGGACTTCCATCAAATTTAGACAAAGAAGAGCTTTGATAAAAGAGCCAGGGCTAGGAATTTCAAGGTTGGAGACATAGTCCTCAAGTGGGATGAGTTCAGGTCAAGACCTGGCAGGCACACAAAGTTTAACTCTTTTTGGGGTGGACCATTTGTTATCATAGAGTGTAGGGGCTCCAATGCTTTCTAGCTAGCAAATCTTGAAGGAGTTCCCCTACCTATTTCAGTCAATGGTTTCCACTTGAAACCCTATTTTGAGGTTAACCCCTCCTTGTGAATCTCTGTAATTATTGTTGTTCCTTTGCTTCCTGTTCTTGCTTTTTAGGTTAGTTTCCTTTTCTCAAGAAGTGCCCTGAGCATAGCTTTAGTTCTGTCTCCCTATGAATTTTTATTTTGATAACTTCATTGCCTAAGGAATTGATGTCAAGGCCACTGATCCATGTCTAGCAGGCTGACATCTAGTAGAAATCGCCAAAATGTTACCCTAATTTTCCTATTTTATGCAAATTTGGCTAAGGTCTATCCTAGGGTCCCTATTTTTATCCTACCGAGCATCCCTAAAAATTTCATAGCTTTATGCCTTGTCCTCTAGCCTCTAAAAATTTTCTAATCCCCTGGTCTATAGGTCAAATATTCATAAAACTAACCATTGGTGTAAAAAAGGCCCTGCAAACCCTAGCCTTCATTCTATTTGGTCATTACCTTTTCGGCCACTTAAGTCCTGGTTTATCCATGTGCTTAATTCTTGCCTTCAGTCGTCAGTTCTCTAAGTTCTCCGGTGGTTACCTTTCATGTTCAGCAAATTGGCGAATGCAACTTATTTTCTTCCTTTGGTCGCATGATCGCTAAGTTTCCTGGCGGTCTCAGACTTGCAAGGGTCCCAATTCACAAGATCAATGGTCGATGCTTGATCTCATGGGGCCTTTATGACACATGCAATCTTATGTCGACCATTGGATCTTCCAAGTATGCAACACTTCAAACCTTGTGTGGGTCCTTTACCACATCATCCTATGTGGAGGATTTTCATTGGCTGAAGGTAATGATTTGTTAAGTATGTCAGAGCGTGCCTGACAGATTGTATCCTTTTAAATCCTATGGCTAGCGTATGATCTCATGGGTTATGTCAGAGCCATGAGATCTTATGCCAACCATCGATCTTAATTTATTGTAGAAGCTCTATTAGGTGGGTCCTCGATTGCTGACGTGCTCATGTTTGATTGGCTAGCAAAGTGATGACTGGAGTGCGTCAGTGGGACCATGTCAGAGGGTCTACAGGGCTATCAGAAAGGTGAAGATCTACGGTGGTCATATCATCTCATAGAATCTTTTGACCCTATGAGATCATGCGACAACCGTCCGATAAGAATCTCAGTGGGTCATGGGTCCGATGTGCTACCTGGTGTTGATGTGCTCACATGTGATTGGTTGTTGTGTGCTAATGGAGATTTTTAGGTGGACCTAATGTGTCAGATGGGTCTCAGTTCTAAAAGGATCTATGACTGGCGCATGATTAGAAGGAATATTTGAAGGCTATGAGATCATATGCCTACCATTAGATTGGAATCAAGTTTTTAGTGTGTCTGTGTCAGAAGCACTATCGAGGTGTTTTCTGATGAGGCAGTCGGGGTGAATGGAAGATTTACAAGTGGCTAATGGGCCCAGGGTTAGTATGTGTTTCGTGGATCACTGACTGAAGGTTTTCTCTTATTTTCCAGATGTAACTAGGGTTAGCTAAAAGACTTAGATATTTAGTGACTACAGTGTTCATGTAGTCACTTGACCAAACTAGAGTTAGGGGAAGTTCTTTGCAAATTAGAAGGGTCTTTGATCGCGCAATTGCCGAATGACTTAAGGAAAGAAAGGTTAGGGGGGGTCCAAAATGAGAGGTGTGCTGATTTGCTCACTTTCAATTGGTTGGTGACTTCCATGATGGCTTTGACTTGTCAGAAGGGTTTTGAGGTTGTTTTCTCAGCGTATCATAGCCGTTCATCTGCTGGGAGTTATGCATTGATGGTTGTGTTTTAATTTCTGACCTGCTAGCCATTAACTTTTAAATTCAATTTCTTGCAAAGGTTTTGCTAGGGTTTTTGCTCTTTTTGGCCATGCATGATGTCAGTTAGCTCAGGAATTAAATGTTTAGGATGGTTATGGTTGAGAGGGTGATGGAGATGACTATTGGCTGGCGTCTGCAGGGTCTTTTGCTATGTTTTCATGATAGGAGGTGCTAGAAAGAGTTGGCACCACCTTTTGAATGGTAATGTTACCTAGGGAAATAAGATTAGATTGTGAGCCTTCATGGCTTAGTGGAGTTGAAGGTGGGTAAATGAGTCAAGGTGGGTAGGTGAGTTCAATACAACAAGATCAACACACAAAGAAAAGATATGATTTGATCACCAGTGTTCTCAGAGATTTTGATTAGTCATCAGTGTACCTAGGGTTTGATGTTGTATTGTTGTACCTATGTAGCCCTAGTTAGGTTAGTTTTTAACTCCTACCTATGTGCAGTAAGATGTATATAGTTCTTTTTTGGAGCCTTAGGGCTCAGAGTTAGACAACTGTAAAATAAATTCATCTTTCTTAAGGGTTATCTGTGGCATTTTTTCTTCCCTCTAGCTTCTACAGTTGTATTTCTTTCATTGGTAATTCAAACATTGTAGAGGTATTTTGTGACAATTCTTCATGTCCCTATGCTTCCTTGTTTGAAGTATCTCTTATTGAATTGAAGTCTATGCATGTTTTCAATGAAAACTTAGGGTTCTTGATCCCTCTTACTTTCTATAATTGTGTGTGTTATTTTGTTTGATCTGATTTAGATGTTTTGTGGGTATACTTCAGCACCCTAATAGTCTTGTCTCAATCCTACACCGAGTTGCAGAAGTGAATGTCTACTTGCAGGTCATAGGTTGTGTCTTATGTCCAAGACCTCCTATGAAACACTTATGCAAGCCTATTCGGTAAGTTGTGACCTACTAGACCTAAGCCTTTCATTGATTCTATCCCTCTATGCTGCAATTCATACCCCTAATTTTGGTGTATCACCTAGTAGATAGTTTGCTTTCAGTCATTTCCCTTTCCAATCATTCCTTCTATCCCTTTCCCTCAAAAGTTTTACTTTTCATATCAAGAAGCAAATTAAGGTGATTATTCAAGAGGAACCAGCCTAGAACCTGGAGGTCTCATCTTAGTTAGCATAGGTCCCACAACTTGGAGATGATTCCCATGTTATACTAGGTTATCAACACTACGAGAGCTTGAAACAAGGGTGCAAACTTAGTGTATAACACCAACCACATTGACTTATTCGATTTCAAATCTCTTCTTCATAATAGATTAATGTAATATGCTCAAGTCAACAATATAAATCCATAGACTCATCAATAATTTACCTAATGTTTACCTTATCCTTATCTGTCATATCCATCTTTTCCTCATGTAGATATCTCAGTTCTTCATCTTTTCTTCCTTCAATAGATGTTCAAACGTTTGTAACTATCATGATAAGTACTATCAATACTAGTTGACATCAATGACAACATATTGACTGATTTGATCATCTTACATATCTTTTTAGTAGCTCGGTGATCTCTAATCACTATTCCTTCAGTTCATCGAGATATTCAATTAGTTGTAGTTCATCAATCTCTCCCTTTTGCATTGATGGAAACACAAGAAATATGAAAATATGCCATACACATACCAAACATGTATTCTACAACTATGTAAGTTGTAGCTCGGTAAGCTCTTCCTAGGTTGATATTTAATATGTTTAATCATTATAAAACAAAATAGTATTACATGTAGACTCTCCCAATGGATTTGATCTTTTCAGTTCTTAGATTGTTGTCCTCAGCAATAGATATTCTAATTTGTGTTCTCACTAACTAATTTTTCATACTCATTTTCTCTCCCTCTTGAAATCTCTCTCCCTTTGACAACAATGCCAAAGAAAATAAAAAAATAGCTCTCTAGTAGCCAAGTAATTCTCTATTGTTTAGTTCATATCAGGTACCTTCAGTGTATTGATAAACAAATTCTTGTTTCAGCTTCTACAATCTTTCACAACCTTAGAAAAACTAAAGTGTGAGCTATGTGCATCAACATGAATGATCTTCTGATAAAGTGTAGGTTGATGCAACCTCCTGATCACCTTAGTGACCAATAGATAGGGGACAGACCCCAAGTCTAGTCCTCAAATATTCAAATGTGTCCTTTGGTAAGGGTTTGGTAAAGATATCAACAAGTTATTCTTTAGATGTTACAAATTCCAGATTCACTTGCTTCTCTTGAATTTGTTCCCTTAAGTAGTGATACTTAATAGATATATGCTTTATTTTTGAATGAATCACAAGATTCTTGGAAATATCTATAGCACTAGTGTTTTCACAATATATAATCACCGGGTTAGTGATTACCTCATTCATTCCTTCCAACACTTGTTTAATCCAAGAAATATTTGAACAATTAGCAGCAGTAGCAACATACTCTGCTTTATTAGTAGACTAAGAAATGTATGCTTGTTTCTTTCTTATCAAAGTCACAAGCCTTTCCCCTAAAAAGAATGCTCCACTAGTTGTGCTCTTCCAGTCATCTATGTTTCCAGCCCAATCTGCATCTGTGTAAACTTAGAGTTCAAATTTTCCTTCCATTGTATACCATAAACCATAGTCTTTTGAATTCTTCAAGTATCTCAAAATTATTTTAACTACAACTATATGTAAATCTTTAGGATTGGCAAAATATCTTGCCACGATCTCAATTGCATGAGCAATATCAGGCCTATTGTGTACTACATACATCATTTTTCCAATCATAGATCGGTATAGTGTCTGATTTACTTCTATAGATTCATCATCATTTGTCAACTTACATCTAGTTACCATCAGTGTTCCTACCAATTTTGCATCTTCCATGCCAAAAAAATTTAACACTTCTTTAATGTATTTTGATTGAGTGATGAAAATCCCCTCATTGTGTTGTATAATCTGCAAACCTAGAAAGAATTTAATCTCTCCAAACATAGACATCTCAAATTCCTTTCTCATTTCATCAGCAAAAGATTTTCAAATCAGATAATGTCCACCAAATATTATATCATAAACAAATAAAATAAAATATTTATCACCATAGTAGCGTTGAGTTCTCATAGGACCACATAGGTCAATGTTTATGAACTCTAAGATACCTTTAGATAAATAGTCCTTAATTTTAAAACTAGATTTGGTCATCTTTCCTTTCTGACATTGATGGCACATAACATGATCAAGTTTGGTTAGACTCGACAATCCTCTAACTCTTCTCTTTATACTAATCTTAATCATGTTATCAAAGTTTACATGACATAGCCTCTTATTCCATAACCATACATCTTCATTTTTCACTAGTAAATAAGAAGTTTCGGCATTGTCAAGATAGAATAAATTACCTTTTGATTGTCCTCCTATACTGACAAGATCTCCATTTTCATCATATATTTTCATCTTCTTGATTTCAAATGCAACTCGGTGACCTGAGTTATTCAGATGTGCAACACTCAACAAATTTTAGTTAAGTCCTTTTACCCAGTATGCATTATCACATCTAGTTCTATCATTCAATAAGATAGACCCTTTTCCTTTCACTTGACAAGGTGTATCATTTCCCATTTTAATTGATCCTCCATTATAATGCTCAAGATGATCAAACTTATCTTCATCACTAGTCATGTGATGTGTACAGCCACTATCAATGATCCAAGTATCATTCTTACTAACTTTAGAAATAAGGGTTGTTTCTACATACCTTTCCTCCTCTTCTGAATAATCTTTCATTGCAATAAATACTACTTCAATTTCATCATTAGTTTCATTTTCGGTGTCATCTTCATTTTCTCAAACAAGGTAACATGCCTTTTTTCCTTTGTCTTTGTAATCTTGGTTGTCTCTGTTGTAGTGTCAGTTTCCTCTATTATTCCTTCTACCAAACTTTCCATCACCAGATCAGTCTTTATCTTCCTCTTTCCTGTTAGGACATCTAGCAGCAATATGGACAACCTCTTTATAGTTAAAACAAGCTAAAGGAAACTTTCTTGTATACCTTCCTTTACCTTTTTGTAGTCTCCAGGCCATAAGTGCTTCAAGCTCATCAAGCTCATCTTTAGTATTACTGTCACTTTCATTCTTTATATTATGCTTACTACTAGATTTACCAATCTTAAGAGATGACATAAAAGTAGACTCAACACTTGGTACAACACTATTGTCAAAATTATTTAGCTCAAAATTTGTTAACTTTCCAATCAGACTATCAAGAGTAAGAGTGATATTAGGTGCAGACCTCATTTCATAAATAGGAGATATTATGATTGCATAGATGGGAAACAAGATTCTCAGTATCTTACTTACCATAGTATCTTCAGATATAATACCTCATGCTCCTCGGATAGCATTGACTACCTCTTTGATTCAGTTTGAGTATTGTGTGATGTTCTCTCTTTCTTTCATCTTCATGTCATCAAATATTCCTCTCAAGATTTCATATTTGGCTCTCATCACATTCACATCACCACCATAGACTAGAGCAAGTTTATCCCACATTTTCTTCATTGTAGTGCAATCCTTGACATCCTCAAATTCAGCATCGAATAGAGCAGCAACAATCTCTATCATAGTAATATTATGTTCATGTTAGTCTTTCAACTACTCAAGAGTCAAAGGTCCAACATTCTGTTGTATGTAGCCATTATCAAGTAAAGGTATAGCATATTCTCTGATTCCAACTATGTGAAGCCTCATTCGACTTTACCATGTGGTAAAGTTATCTTTATTCAGCTTCAACACTTCTCTCTTACACATCTTGTGATCTTTCTACTCAAGTCCTTAAAACTTTCTTCCAAGAAACCAATATGCTCTGATACCAATTGTTAGAATAACTAAGAGGGGGGGTGAATTAGTTAGATCAGTTATCGTATAATCCCAAACTCACATATGTACCTTACAAAACAATTTTAACAAATTATGCAGCTCGGTAAATAAAATATCAATATGTCTGTCCACGTACTTTACCGATTACTAGTAATTATCCAAACTGTGATTACCAACTAAATCAAATATGCAGTATGTAAAGTATGATAGAAAAACAATCATAAAAAATAACACATAACACCATGATTTAATGTGGAAACCCTGCTAAGTGAAAAACCACCTAGAATTGGTAACCCAAAATAATTCACTCTTTTGAAGTGAGCTTAGTAAAGAGCCAACCCTGTTAAAGTTACAATGCACACTGCTAGGTGTGACCTGGTTAGAGGATTTGTCACTAACAGTTAACTTTTGACTAGCATTCACTATGGGGTCAACAAGATAACACTTTAGATTCAATGAATGTCATAAGATAGTACAATAAGACTATTAAGTCCATTGAGTTAAGAGATTTTTGGAGTCAATGGTTAAACTGATATAGTATTGATCTGATTCAAATACAACTCCATTGCAAATATTCAGATCTATGCTATGCTCATAAATTCCTCTGATCAATAATCAATTCACTTCCTCAATATTTCTCAACTTACTTTCACTCAGTAAACAATTCTTTGATGCTTGGTAATGTCTGCAACTTGGTTCTTTCTATAACCAATTTTATCAGGAATGCATGAATAAAATCTTCACACAAAATCTCTGTAGTCTCCTTTTGTCTGGTATGTTTCAATAATAAAACTCATATCTCTTATATAGATAAGTAAACTATTTTCATATCAGCCATTGAATTTTGCCTCTTAATCTCCTTCATCCATTTTTCCACTTAAACATTCCTCAGCAGATGTGTCATTAACACGTTTCAATCTCATCCTTTAGATCATCTCTAAATTTTGTCAACCATGGATCTCATAACTAACTCCATCCTTAACCTTGAAATCATAACAATTTATAGCTCATCAAATTCAGTTGATTGTTCCTAGCATTTAATGTTTTCATCCATACTCAGTTAATATAGAAATGTGTCAGTGATAACTAGCTCGGTTACTACTGTCACTCGGTATACACTTCACTGGCTTGATGTATACAGAAATCTTCAATTACCGACCACATTGACTTGTTCAATTTCAAATCTCTTCTTCATAATAGATTAATGTAACATGCTCAAGTAAACAATATAAAGCCATAGACTCGTCAATAAGTTACCCAATGTTTACCTTATCCTTATCTGTCATATCCATATTTTCCTTATGTTGATATCTTAGTTCTTCATCTTTTCTTCATTCAACATATCTTTAGATATTTGTAACTATCATGATAAGTACTGTCAAAACTAGTTGACATCAATGACAACATATTGACTGATTTAATCATCTTACATATCTCTTTAGTAGCTCGGTGATCTCTAATCATTTTTCCTTCAGTTCACCGAGATATTCAATCAGTTGTAGTTCATCACAAAGGTTATGCACAAGAAGGAATTGACTACGGAGAAACTTTTGCATCTATTGCTAGACGTGAAGGAGTAAGAATAATACTTGCATATGATGCATATAAATAATTTAAGGTATGTAAGTTGCACAAGGCATGATATAGACTGAAGCAAGCACTAGGAGCATTCTATGAAAGACTGCATTTTTATCTCATAATAATTGGATTTGTTAGAACACGTGATAAAAACAATTTGTATTTGAAATGTGAAATTGATGATAATATTCTTATTGCTGAAATCTTTCTTGATGATATCATATTTGGAGGTCATGATAACTTATGTTTAAGTATTTTGCTAATGAAATGAGAAAAGATTTTGAAATGTCAATGTTTGGAGAGATCAAATTCTTTCTTGGTTCACAAATACTACAACAAAAGGAAGGCATATATATAACAAAATCTAAGTATGTTAAGGAAGTTTTGAAGACATTCAGTATGGAAGACTCAAAACCAGTTGGTACACCTATGGTAACTAGATGCAAGCTGACCAAAGATGACAAGTCAATAGAGGTAAATCAAAACTTATACAAATATATGGTAGGAAAATTGACGTATTATATGCATAATAGACTAGATATTGTACATGCAGATGGAATTGTAGCTAGGTTTTCTACTAATCCTAAAGAGCCACACATGACTACTATGAAAAGCATTTTGAGATATCTAAAGAACACTGGGAATAATGGATTATGGTATAAGAATGAAGATTAGTAACATGGATAAGAAAGAAATAGCGATAGAAAAAGAACTACAAGTGGAGCATTCTTTTTGGGAGAAAGATTAGTAACATGGATAAGGAAGAAATAGGGATGCATTTCTCAGTCTAGTGTTGAAGCTAAATATGTAGCTGATGCTTCTCATTGCTCAAATATTTCATGGATAAAGCAATTGTTAAAAGGTATGAATGAAGAAATCATTGATCTAGTGATAATCTATTGTGATAATACAAGTTCTATTAACATTTCTAAGAATCTAGTGATGCATGCAAAGGAAAAGCACATATCTATTAAGTAACACTACTTAAGGGAGAAAGTTCAGGAAAAATAAGTCAAATTGGAATATGTAAAGTCACATGAGAAACTTGCTGATATATTTACAAAACCCTTACCAAAGGATACATTTGAATACTTGAGAAGTAGACTAGGGGTCCATCCCTTGTCTAATAGTCACTAAGATGATATGGGGTTGCATCAACCTACACTTTATCATAAGATCTAATGATGTTGATGCATGATGTTCACACTTTGGTATTCTTAAGGTTTTGAAGAAGAAGAAGAAGATGGGAGATAAGATGAACCAAATAATATTTGTACATGCAAGGTACATGAATTTGAAAGGAACAACAAAGATACTTATTTGGCTATTGAAGAGTTTATTTCTTTTGGCATTGTTGTCAAAGGGAGAGATAGTCACATGAAATATTCAGATTGAGATTTACAGGCAGAGAAGACTACATGAAATATTAGTTAGAAATGAAGCTAATCAAAAGGGAGAGACAAAGATGTTGTGTAGTGATTAAACATATTAAATGGATAAGCTAAGGGAGATCTTACTGATTCATAGCATATAGACAAATTTGTAGACACTTCTATGTTTAGTATTCTATGACATATTTCATATTGTGTTGTTATCAATGCCAAAGGGAGAGATTGTTAGACTACAACAAATTTATTACTTAGAGAACATAATGTGAAGATTATCACCAAGCTACAAAGGTATATATGAGACATTAGATCAATTATTATATTATTATTGATGTCAACTAGTTTTGACTGTACTTATCATGATAGTTACAAACATCTAAAAAAGGTGATAGTGGTAAAGGAATGAGATATTAACATGAAAATGAGATGTATAATGAGTACGTTATGAGTATGGTATTCATTGGGTAACTTATTGATGAGTCTATGACAGTACGATAGTGATTTAATTGTATTACATGATTATGTTAAGTATTGAAGATCAATAATGTACAAGTTTATGTGGTTGGTATATGAAGAACTTAGTAAACACAGAGTAGATATAGTGTACACCGAGCAAGTGTACTGTATATTGAGTGTGGTATTAATTGAACTAGAAGTAGCTGACACATCATGATATTGACCGAGTGAAAAAAATAATGTGGAACATGTGATTGCTGACTTGAGATGATGATCTGTATGAATTGGAATGATTCTAAGGTTAAAGATAAAGTTTTTTAGGAAGATCTATGGCTGAAAAAATTCAAGGTTGATCAGATGATGAAGATTGAAATGTGTTTAAGGTACAAGTTCCGAGGAAGGCTAAAGAGACAAAATCAATGATAGAGATTAAGTGGCAATATCTATGGCTGAGAAGAAAATAGTTTATCATGTCTATTTAAGGAGACAAGAAATTCATAATGAAGTATGCATGTGAGGAGAAGATTGCATTCATGTGAAGCTGGTCAGTTAGGTTGAAGTGAGAACTGAGCAATTATATAGACTACACCTAGTGTCAGAAAGAGATTAACTGAGCAGGACTGAGTTGGAGGATAAAAGGAAATTGAAGAGATTATGATGGCCAGAGGTATATAAGATTAGCATAGATCTAAGTATCTCCAAAGGAAGTTGTATTTGAATTAGATCATTTACTATTTCATTATAACCATTGCTACAAAAAAAATCTCTTAACCGAGTGAGAATTAACAATTTTTATTTTTTTCTTTATGACATTCAATGAATGTTGATTGTTTTCTTGTTGACCCAAGAAAATGTATGGTCATGGAGAACTGTTAGTGATAAATCCTCTCACAAGGTCACACCTTATAGTGTGTTTTGTAATATTTAACAAGGTTGGCTCTTAACCAAGCTAACATTAGAAGAGTGAAATTATTTTGGGTACCGATCCTAGGTGGTTTTTCCCTTAATAGGGTTTCCATGTTAAAAATCAAGTTTTTTATGTGTATGGATGTGATGATTTGTTATTTTACTTTGCACATTAAAATTACTCATTTGATCAGTATATACTAGAATGATTTAATTGACATTCAGTAAATGAATCAGTAAGACATAGTCAAGTGTTTATCGATCTATTTAAGTTTATTTGTTGGAATTTTTTATACATCTAAGAGTATTTGGGACTATAGGATAAATGGACTTAACCGATTCACCCCCTCTGAAATATCTAACAAATATAGTCCCAAGAAATGGGATGATGGAAGTTAAATTTTGTACAAATCAGGGGGTTCATGTGAGTAGACCCAGATAAGAAGATAGAGGACTAGGGGGAAATCGGGGAGAAGGAAAATACTCAAATTAATGGTATTTTCCAAGGATCTGTAAGGACCATAGGAGAAGAAGGGTTCCAACTGATAAAAAAATTTTCCTTAGTGAATTGGCATGAAGAGATCCATAGTAGATTAGACAATATAGCCAACAATACAAGAACTCTAAAAATATGGGCAACTGTAGGACAGGAGGAAGATATCAACATAGATCAATACAAGGAATCTTTAAAGGATATTTGGGAACAAACAAAAAAAATATGTGAAAAAGTTAACAAGGAGCTAAGCCTTATAGAGGAAACCACCTTTGAGATTGAGGGGAGGAATACAAAAAATTTGTTTACAGTTAATATGGAGATTGAAAAGGAGTTGATGGACGTAGAGAGGGAAGAGATAGAGGAACTTAATGAATTTTTGGGCCTGGATCTGATAGAAGAAGATAGGGGCCTAGTTAGAAATAATAAGGATATGTTTGTTAAGGTAACAGATGATCTGAATAAGGAACCAGTAGAGAAGTTTGAGGACCAAAAGGAAAAAAAATGAGGAAGAACTTGAAGAACTGAGAAGTAGGGAGGAGGAGGCAACCATCATGGGGATTTCCTTAAAAGGAAAAGGAAAAGAACAGGCTGATTGTCCAAAGGAAATAAAGAAGAGAGGTATAAAATTATTAAATGAGATGAGAATTAAAGATGCATTGGCAATTGGTCAAGAGAAAATTACTACATTATATACAGGGGAGGGGAAAAACATTCCCATAGCACAATGAAGTTAATAACATGGAATGTTACGAGATTGAGTGCCCCTAGCAAGCAGTGCATACTTAAGTGCTTTATTAGGAAAAATGGGTCAGAAATTATACTGGTGTAGGAAACTAAGCTAGGAATAGAAGACTTAGGTGACCTAAAAAAGAAACTGGGGGTTTTTGAGGTAGAGGGATAATCAACCCAAGGAGCCTCAATAGGCTTGAGTATATTATGGAACCCTAGAAAGGTTAAATTTACAAAATTGGGGGAGAGGGGGGGTTCTGGATTGGAGGCAAAATTAAAAGGTTTTTTGGGGATTTGGAATGTTTAGTTGTCAATATATGGGCCCTCAACTCTTCAAGAAAAAGTGAAATCTTGGGGGGAAACTAAAATCTTTCTCGTATATTTCCAAAGAAAACTTTATTATAGGTGGGGATTTTAATTCCATACTAAACGAGAAGGAGAAAATGGGGGGTCTTGGGTGAAAATCTTAGACTATGTTAGCTTTTAGGGAATGGATAAATAAGAATGAATTAATAGAAATCAACACAAATAATGGAACTTTCACATGGACTAACAAAAGATTAGGTTTTAGCAATATCACCGAAAAGTTAGATAGATTCTTCTTTAAAGGAAATTTGATGGACTTAAACTTTGAAATGGAATCCTCCATCATTCCAACCTCGGGGTCAGATCATTATCCTGTATCTTTATGGATAAAAGAAACTTACAAACCTATAAGGTGCCCTTTCAAATTTGAGAAAATGTAGTTAAAATATGAAAATATTTTACCACAGTTGGAATCATGGTAGAAAGAGGTGGTTGTAGAAGGCTCAAAGACACTTAAATTTATGACAAAATTGAAAGTAATCAAGAGGTGACTAAAATAGTGAAATAAGGAGAATTTTGGTAACATCTTTGAGAAAAAGGTAGAGATTGAGAAAGAAATTGAAAAGTTAAATGAAGAAGTCTTTAAGATTGGGATGAACTAGGATAGTTTTGAGAGAGAAAATATACTTTTAAATAAGTATGAGGATATAATGGCCAAAGAGGAAATCTATTGGAGACATAAATCTAGAGAGATTTTGCTATTGGAAGGGGATAGAAACACCAAATAATTTCATAATAGAACTAAGTTAAGAAGGAATACTAATAGGGTAGAGGAAGTGAATCTTAGAAATAAAGGCATGTCAAAAATGTAAGGAAACTCAGGTGCGAAAACAACTTCCTACACTAATCTCTAGAGGAAAGTATTGTGTAAATTATTATAAATCCTTACAATTTTAGATTCATTAACTAATTTAACAATGATATTGCAGCCATATACCATGCATATAGAAAATAGAGAATGACACAAATATTTACCCTAGGGAAACCTTTCAGTAAAAACCCTAGCACTCCAAAACCTGCATAATGTTTTTATCAAAACTATTACAGTTTACAATACACTTGTAATGCAAGTTCTTTCAAAAGATTTCCAACTCTTGAAGACAAATCATGACAGCATAAAAAACATTCCAACAATACACTAACTTCTCCTTACTTCGCAACCCTAAAAAATGCTTATATCATGCACTTCCCTTTTTAGGGCAACTTCCAAAGATAGCCGTATTAGGGTTTTACCATTCTCTGAGAACATAGGAAACTGAAAAAATTTATTTGGGAAGAGTGTACAGTACTCAACTTTATCAGTTGCCACATGTCTTCACCCATCATTGAATCTTCCAGACATAGCTCTTACATGTCATAGGAATCTATCATAACTGTTTTAGCCATGATCTCCTTACACAATTCAAGATGCCGACACATCAAGTGGAGTGACACATCAACATGCCAACTAGACTTGTACACTCACACTTAATTACATTATTTGCAAGAAATACATTTTACAAAACAAATAATAAGAATATGAATTATCTAAGGTTGAGACACCTTATTCCTAACATTCTCCCACTTGTCAAACACCTTGTAAGAGCAACAAGAACATAATAGGAACTAACCACTATAGGCCAAAAGGCCCATAGACTCCGAACACCATCTGAACTTCTCAGTGCCCATTGGTTTTGTTAATGCATCTAAAACATTCTTCACAGTATCTACCTTCACCAAATTTACCTTTCCATCTTCTACCATATCTCTCACAAAGTGAAACTGCACATCAATGTGCTTCGTTTTGCCATGAAAAGTTGGATTCTTTGCAAGGCAAATAGCGCTCTGACTATCACACCAAATAGTAATCTATTTTTCATCAACACCAACATTAGAACACAATCTAGTAAGCCAAATGGCTTCCTTACAAGCATGAGTAGCAGCGATGTACTCAGCTTCTATAGTGGACAAAGCAACCACAGGTTGTCACTTACTCATCCAACTGATAGCACCACCAAACATAGTGAACACACAAGCACTAGTGGATCTCCTACTATCAATATCACCTACCCAATCTAAATCCATAAAACCATGAATACAAACTAAATGCAAAGATCCAGAAGAGTTACCATGGTAACATATGGAGTAATCTGATGTACCCCTCAAATATCTGAATACTCACTTAACTACATCCTAATGTACCCATCCAAGGTTATCCATAAATTGACTCAGGACTCCAACTACTTGGGAAATGTTTGGTCTATTACAGACCATAACATACATAAGACTACCAACTGCACTAGGATAAGGTACTCTACTCATGTCCTCCACCTCACTAGGAGATTTTGGACAATCATCTATAGATAACTTTGTTCCCACAGAAACAAGAACACATAGTGGTCTACAATCTACCATGTTGAACCTGTCCAACACAGACTTCACATACTTACTCTAACTCAACCAAATTTTTCTATTAGACCTATCTCTACTAATTTCCATACCCAAGATATACCTTGCTACCCCAAGATCTTTCATCTCAAACTATGCTGACAACTGAGATTTAAAATTAGAAATCATACCCTTACCCTTTCCAAATAGCAACATATCATCAACATATAATGCAACAATAAGAAGGCGATCATTTTCAACTCTGAAATAAACACAATGATCTAATTTTGATCTTACAAATCTAATTGACAACACAAAGGCATCAAACTTAAGGTACCACATCCTAGGAGATTGCTTCAAACCATATAGAGATTTCTTTAATCTGCAAACTAAGGATTCTTTACCTTTAACAATGTAGTGCTCAGGCTGTGACATATAAATCTCTTCCTCCAAATCACCATGAAGGAAAGTTGTCTTCACATCCATCTGTTCTATCTCTAAATTATATAGTGCAGCAAGAGATAACAAAAATCTAATGGATGTCAACTTTGCAACAGGAGATAATATTTCACCATAATCTATTTCTTCTACTTGTGAATACCCCTTTGCAACCAATCTAGCTTTGTACCTTTCAACACTACCATCTGCATAGAATTTCTTCTTGAACACCCATTTACAGCCAACAAATTTTCTCCCTTTAGGAAAAGGTACAAGGTCCCAAGTTTTTTTTTTCTCTAATGAAGCCATCTCATCATCCATAGCCTCAATCTAGGAACCTACATCTTCCATGCCCAAAGCCTCTTTCACAAATCTAGGCTCATCAGTGTTAGTAATCAAAGCAAAATCACAACTAGAATCTAACATAGAATAACCAAACTTTTCTGGTTGCTTTCTTTCTCTCATGGATCTCCTCAAGGGCTGAGGTTGAGGTTGTTCTTCCTCTTCTTCCTCTTCTTCTGAACTATCAGAGATCTCCTCATCATTAGTCCCAACATGGTCTCTCTGTTCAGGCTTCTCAGGGGTAGGAGGAAACTGAACAACATCTTTTTCCTTTTCTTTTTCAATTGGTTGTAGCACAATAGGAGAAGGTGTTAGCTATCTGAAAATAACATTTCTACTATGCAACACCTTACTAGTCATAGGATTCCAAAGCTTGTATCCTTTCACACCAGCACTGTATCTGATGAAAATACATTTGATAGCTTTGTTTTCCAACTTAGATCTTTTCTCTTTTGGAACATGTGCATAAGCTTCACAACCAAAAACATGAAGATGTCTAATTGAAGGCTTCTTACCAGACCACACCTCCATGGGTGTCTTACCAACAAGAGATGATGTAGGAGATCTGTTAACCAGATAGCAAGTAGTGGCCATAGCTTCGGCCCAAAACCTTTGTTCTAAACCAGCTCCACTAAGCATACTCCTAGCCTTCTCCATCAATGTCATGTCCATTTTCTCTGTAACTCCATTTTACTGCGG
The DNA here is from genome assembly GCA_027943335.1 of Chamaecyparis obtusa. Classification (NCBI taxonomy): domain Eukaryota; kingdom Viridiplantae; phylum Streptophyta; class Pinopsida; order Cupressales; family Cupressaceae; genus Chamaecyparis; species Chamaecyparis obtusa. The sequence goes on from BSBK01002641.1 coordinate 2,667,010, forward strand.
GGTATAACGAGTTGTCTTATGCCTCTCGATACCTCATTCTTTATACAACTGTTCAAACTCCATGGAACAAAACTCACCACCATTATTAGTTCTCACACACTCAATTCTTTTACCAGTCTGATTCTCCACGAGAGCCTTAAATTCCTTGAATTGACTAAAAACCTATGTCTTACTTTTCAGGAAATATATCCAAGTCCTTCTACTATAATCATCTATAAAAGATACAAAATATACAGAACTAGAGATAGAAGGAACTTTTATAGGACCAAAAATATCAAAATGAATAAGATCCAAAAGTTCAGAAGGCTTGTGAGAACTGGAGTAGACCTGAACATGATTTTTCTTACCATAAACACAGTGTTCACAAAAATCAAACTTGAGATTACAATCATTTAGCCCCTCGACAAGATTTTTAGTTTTCAAGGTCCTAAGACCCTTCTCACCAATGTGGCCAAATCTCATATGCCACAACATTGTCTTTTCTGTAGGAAGCTTGCCTTCCAAATTGTTTGCACCCTTAGGTACACTTACTGCACTGCCATCAGAACCCATTGCCATAGTCTTCTTTACTACTCATTCAGATGGTGGGGATGAAGTGATAGCCGCTCTCTTCTTTGAAATAGAAGAACTATTGCACTAAGCAATGCATGCATCAAGCTAAAACAAAGTACCTCTCCTAGTACCTCTAGCGAGTACCATAGAACCTCTCATCATCTTGCATCCATCTTTTGAAAAGACAACTTGCATACCTACATCATTCAACATACTTACAGATAATAGGTTTCATGCCAAACCCAGAATGTGCATAACTTCGTTGATTCCCTTTACTTGTCCATTAGGAAATTTGATAGTGACCCTTCCGCGTCCAACTATCTTTACGTGAGAATCATCACCCAAGTACACCTTTTCACCATCGAACTCTTCATATTTAGAGAGCCAATTTCGATGAGAGGTCATGTGAAAAGAAGCACCTGAGTCTACCAACCACACATCATTAGATGCATGGGCTGCCAAAGCTACAATAAAAGCATCTCCATCTTCTTGAGATTTTTCAGAAGCTGAATCTAAGCCTTTCTTCTTCTTCTTCAGTTCTTTGCAGTCCCTCCAGAAGTGCCCAGTTTTATCATACTTCCAACATTTTGCCTTGGACTTTCCAAGGGTCTTAGAACTCCCATGTGATTTGGATCTTCCCTTCTTTGACTTGTTGTCATTCTGCTTTCCTCTGTCGTTGGATCTCCCACAAATAGCAAGGGCTTCCTTAGATGAATCTGAACTCTTTCTTCACATCTCCTCAGATAGCAGCAAAGACACCACATCATCCATATAGAATGTGACTATAGTACTTTTGAGAGCCATCACAAGATGGTCCCACAAATATGGCAAGGAACAAAGTAGGGTCATACAATGATCCTCCTCCTCAATCTTGGCACCAGATGATGCCAACTGTGCAATCAATAAATTGAATGTGTTGAGATGATCAGTTACGGAACCACCTTCCTCCATTCTTAAAGAATATAACTTCTTTCTTAGGAACAACTTATTCACTAGAGATTTGGCCTAATGCATAGACCCAAGCCATTTCCATAAAGAATTTGCAGTATTCTCATCAAGAACATTCAGAAGAATGACATCTGCTAGATAGAGTTTGATGAGATCCTTAGCATTCTGATCCTTGATCTCCCAATCCACTTGAGATATCACTGTAGGTTTCACATCAAGTGAAGCAGCCTCCCATAGTTCACATTCTTCAAGCATGTCTTGCATCTTGAGTTTCCACAACTTGAAATTAGAGCCATTAAATTTCTCCACCTCCATTCTACTGTATGAGGAACTTGCCATCTCAATCTGCAAATAAGATTCAGAATGCTCTGCACAAAACTCCCACTCAACTTGAGATGAGCTCAAAAAACCCTACCCAACAACTAGGATCAAAAGTTGATCAGGCTCTGATACCACTTGTAAGGAAACTCAGGTGCAGAAGCAACTTCCTACATAATCTCTAGAGGAAAGTATTGTGCAAATTCTTATAAATCCTTACAATTTCAGATTCGTTAACTACTTTAACAATGATATTGTAGCCATATATCATGCATACAAAAAATAGAGAATGACACAAAGATTTACCCTGGGGAAACCTTTCATTAAAAACCCTAGTACTCTAAAACCTGCACAATGTATTTATCAAAACTATTGCAGTTTACAATACACTTGCAATGCAAGTTCTTTCAAAAGATTTCCAATTCTTGAAGACAAATCGCAGAAGCATAAAAAATTTTCCAACAATAAACTAACTTCTACTTACTTCACAACTATAAAAAATGCTTATATCATGTGCTTCCCTTTTTAGGGCAACTTCCAAAGATAGCCATATTAGGGTTTTACCATTCTCTGAGAAAATAGGAACCTCAAACCCTGAGATTTGGGAAGAGTGTATAGTACTCAACTTTATCAGTTGCCACATGTCTTCACCCATCATTGAATCTTCCAAACATAGCTCTTACATGTCATAGGAATCCATCATAACCATTTCAGCCATGATCTCCTTACACAATTCAAGATGCCGACACATCAAGTGGAGTGACACATCAACATGGCAACTAGACATGTACACTCACACTTAATTACATTATTTGCAAGAAATGCATTTTACAAAAAAAATAATAAGAATAAGAATTATCCAAGTTTGAGACACCTTATTCCTAACAAAAAACACGAGAAGAGGACCTCTAAGATAACCTATTAGAGAGACCTTAGTTTAATGGCATGAGTTTAAATAAATACTACATGAACACAAACAATAGATAAAGAGGATCTTTAAATGATCTAGAGTATATAGCTAGCAAGAAATTGCATTAATTATAGTAGAAAAGGACTCATTGATCGGGGATAATGTCCTTTATTAGAAAGGGTAGGTGGGATTTCCCAATGTATCATAATCTCTATAGCCATTTGAAGCTATAGGCTGTCAAACATTGAGCTATGGAGACTCTTATTAATATAGGAAGCTCTAACAGGATAGATTCATAGCTAATCCTGACATTCCTTATGATCTTGATAGCCATCGCAATGCATATATTCAACGACCGGTCTCAGGTGGTGAAGATGTATAGACAAATATCTATCAAGGAGATTTTGGTAAACTTGGACAGGGTCATGGTTAACATAAGAAGTGGTCTTACAATCTCAAGACCAAGGAATTATGATATGTTAATGATTAGGAATAGGCCAGTAACCACCTAGTCGATCATTTACTTTGAAGATCTCAATGGGTTTTGGGTGGAAAGACCATTTTTTCAGAGAAATTTGGAATTCTTGATACATTTCTTCCAAATTCAAAAACCCTCATGTGAGAATTGGTTGGAGATTTATATAGTACCAGAAGGACTGGGTGAGGACCCCAACTTGGAAAAATATTTAGAGGACCTATGGGAATGTATTAGGATTAATGGGTGACTAGCATATAGTTAATAGGGTTTACTTTTTTGAATGAAACGCTAGAATGGCCAAGTATAGTGAATTGCCTTCTCTTAAATGCAAAACTTTATAGGAGTTAGTTTCAAATAACATAAACATGTATGAAAAATATATGACGATATATGTATGTATATATATGTATATATATGTATATGTATACATACATATATATATATACATACATATACATACACATAGATATAGATAAATATATACATATATATATACATATATATATATATATATATATATATATATATATATATATATATATATATATATATATATACATATATACATATATATATATATATACACACACACACATACATATACATATACATAGATATATGTATATATGTGTATATATATATATATGTATATATACATACATACATACATACATAGTATATATATATATATATATATATATATATATATATATATACATATCTATATATATATATATATGTATATATATATATATAGATATATATATATATATACATATATGTATATATATATATATATATATATATATATATATATATATATATATATATATATATATATATATATATATATATCTATATATATATACATATATATATATATACATATCTATATCCATATATATATACACACACACACACATATATATATATACATCCATACACACATACATACATACATATATATATATATACATACATACATACATACATACATGTATATATATATATATATATATATATATATATATATATATATGTATGTATGTATGTATGTATGTATGTATGTATGTATGTATATGTATATATATATATGTATATATAATATATATGGGTAAATGCACAAAGATGGGGGACCAAAAAGGTGGTATAAGATGCCACCTTTTTCCTGAAATCAGCAAACTCTGAACTTCAACAAGAAATTGAAGATAGTTAGACTCAAAATTTTAAGATATGACAAAAACAAGAGTTGTAATACTTTGAATCTAGTTCCTAAACTACTAACTTATTTTGAAAATGGTGCAGATTAAGGCCCTCAAAAAGGGGGGAGCACAAAAAGTGGTCCTATTTTTTGTACAAAAACATAACATAGCGTCTGGTGTGCTCCCCCTAAAATGTTCACTTTTTTAAAAATTTTTTTAATCACTCCAGTAAAAATTTAGCTAACACTACGTAGTTTATCCCATATTTTTTTGGTAATTTTTTTATGAATGTATAATTTTTGATGAATTTACAAATTGCACACATCCTGAAAACATGAAATTTTTGTGTGTTCCCCCTAGAAATCATTTTAAAACTAATCAAAAATCAAATTTTCTTTTTTTTAAAGTGTGTAGAATGGAGTCTAGTTTCTAAAAATGTAACTTATAGAAAAAATTGATGAACGAGCTAAAATCTATGCCCAAAATACTGCATGTTGGTTTTTTACAAAAAATGGACATACACACAAAAGAAATTAGAGTTGAAAAACTTAACATAATCAGATTCAAAATAAATTATATGTTTAGATAGCTATTAGAGAGATCTACAATATCACATCATTTGATTTTTACGTTCTTGAGCCACGAGTAAACCTGACGAGGAGCACACAAAAAAAGATGTCAATTTTTTGTATGTCTATTGGAAAACACATCTCAGGTCTATTTCAATCATCCAAGCCTTTGGCTTGGATCTCCAAGGAAAATCCAAGCCTTAGGATTGGTAAATTCAAATCCTTTACAAAGCGCACATGCCCTAATGCATGCATGCCTTATAAGGCATGCGCACTATGTAAATTTATGAATTTCATAGCGCACTCATGCTATGAAAGTCACAAACTTACATAGTGTGCACACCCTATAGGGTGTGCGCCCAATGTAAGACATAGATTCATATAGTGATGAGAAATATTCAAAGTGAGAGAGAGAGAGAGTATGGGGGAGCTCTCTCTCTCTCTCTCTCTCTCTCTCTCTCTCCCTTATCACTCTCTCACCTTCTCACTTTGACCTTGTGTATCTCTCTCTCCCTTCTCTCCTCTCTCTCTCTCATCACTCTCCTCTCTCTCTCTCTCTCTCTCTCTCTCTCTCACCTTCTCTCCCTCTCTCTCTCTCACCTCCTCACTCTCTCTCTCCCTTCTCTCCTCTCTCTCATCACCCTCTCCCTCTCCCTCCCCCATACTCTCTCTCTTTCTCGCTCTCCCATACCCTTTATATTTTCCCTTTTTCTTTTTTACATAGCGCACACGCCCTATTTAATAGTATTCATAAAAATTTTTAGTGTTACATAGGGTGAGCACACTCACGCTATGCAAAACAAAAATAAACGGTCTTGTCTGCCAAGGATCTCAAGAAAGAGGCCCACTTTTTCTATTGCTGTCTAAGTTCTATGTGTTATTCGACAAGTATTCTCTTTTCATGGTGTTGATAGTGACAAAGAAGCATATTCTATCAATTTGCACCATCTTTTTGTTTAAAAATCAACATCAAATTGTGAAAGTCAATCATTATCACTAAAATTTACCGATTGAGGTAAGTTTTTTAATTTTTTACATGTCAAATGTTAGTAAAGAGTGTTTTGGTTTATAATTGGTATGATATAGACTTGTTCAATACATAATTTGATATAATTGTAATAAATTTATATTATAATTTGTCATATTATAAGAGGTTTATATTATAATCTAACTTATTGTTTTACATTTATATTATATTTTTTAAATTGTAATCAATTCATATGTAGAAATCATCATCATCATGCCAAGGAAACAAGCAAATAATTTAACATCGGAAGAGCATGAAAGTGACAAAGAGAAGAAAAGGGAAAGAATGAGACAACTTCGTGAACAAAAACTGTTACCCTAATTTCCATGTACATGCAAATTTGGCTAAAATTTATCCCATGGTCTGTATTTTTATCCTCCCAGGCACTCTGCAAAATTTCATGGCTTTACCTATTTCCCCTTGGTCTTTGTAACTATTCCTAGGTCTCTGGCTAGGTGCATAACCTTTAAAAAATTCATAAACTAGTTGTTGTGTCTAAAAAACCCTAGGCCTTGTTATATTTTCATGTTACTTTATCACGGCCACTTAAGTCTTCAAAAACCCATATGCGTAATTCTTTCCTTCTAGTCGCAAGTTCTCCTACTCCCCGACGGGTTGGACCTTTCATTCCCCAACTATGCGACTATAGTGGTTCACGTAATCTCTTAATCCAGGTGGTTAAGTTCTTAGCATCCTGTGACTCAATGAATGGTTTTCCTTTCTCAGTCGTAGGTTCTCTAAGTATTCCAGTGGTTACCTTTTCCTCTTAATGAACTAGGGACTGCAGTGTTTCTCTTAGTTGCAAGATAAAATGGCAATACTTCTAAACATTCAGCTACTCCACAGATTTCCTTCAGTCAAGCATTCTCTAATTGAGACCCCAGGTTAGACTTTTGGTTCTATGATTCTGTGAATGCCTTGTTCCCGTATTCTACAGACTTAACCAAGGTTAAGAGTTCTATTCAGCGACTGAGCGATTCTTCCTTTGGTCGCGCATTCACTAAGACTTTCGAGGTTAAGAGATTTTGAGTGGGGTCCCAGTTGATGAGATCAACAGTTGTGGTAAGATCTCACAGGGTCTATCAGAGGCATGCTATCTTACGACAACCGTTGATCTTCCCTTCTATGTAGCGCTTCCTATTGGCCAAGGGATGATGACTTGTATTTATTCAGCGGGCCTAGGGATGTCAGAAGCTTGGAAATCTATGGTTGGTGTGTGTTCTCATGAAATGTGTCAGAGGTATGTGATTGTAAGACAGTCATTGATCTTGCTTTATCTCTGAGCTCTATTAGGTGAGTCTTCAGTTTTTGATGTGCTCATTCTTCATTGGTTGGTTAGATGATGGCTGGGTCCTTTTTGGTAGTACCATGTCAGAGTATCTATAGGGAAGTAGGATCTACGATTGTCGCTTGATCACAAGGAATATTCCTTGCCCTTGTGATCTTGTGACAACCATCTGATGTGCTCTTTGTCTGTCATGGGTCCTATTGTCAGAAGGGTCTGCAGCGTGTCTCATTTGGCATGGTGTGACTGGTTGGTTGGTGTGCTACGTGGTGGTTGTCAGTGGGCCCATGGGGTCAACCCTTTCTAAGGCACTTAACATTTGGTTTGATCTGGCAGTTGTCATTATACCGTTTAGTTAAGATTCTCAACTTTTAGCATCACGGTATAGCGACAACCGTCCGATGCTCTCTTTGTTGATTGTGGGTCCAAGTCTACCAGGTGCAATGATGTGCTCAATTTTCATTGGCTGCTGACTTCCAAGGTGGCATTTGACTTGTCGAGGGGATTTTGAGTTGTTTTCTCAGTGCATTGCGACTGTTCATCTACCGGAAAAAGTTTCGCTTCGAGAGCTACATTTTAAAAATATATCTGTTAGTCGTTAATATTTGAATTTGAATATCTCTGCGAAGGTTTTGCTAGGTTTTTGTTCTTACGGCCATGCGTGACAAGATGGGTAGCTAAAATTTAATTCTTCAGGATAGTGGAGGTTGGAAGGGTGATGATGGATGATCTGATGGTTGGCACTATAGGTTTTATAAAGTACCATGTCATGTTGAAGCTTTAATGAGCTTGGTGCCACCTTTTGCAGGGTTAATCTTTTTAAACCCAAATATCTTCAGGATCAGATTTGTGAGCCTTCATGGCTTAGTGGGGTTGTAGGTGGGTAGATGGATCGAGGTTGCTATGTCTGCAGGTGGGTTTAGTACAAGATCAACACACAAAGAAAGGATCTGATCTAATTGCCGGTGTTCTTAGAGTTTTTTATGATGGGTAATCAGTGTACCTTTAGGGTTTGATATTATTGTAAATCTTGTAACCCTAGTTAGGTTAGTTTTGACTCTTGCCTGCATGTAGTTGAGTATGTATATATTGTTTTGGAGCTTTTTTGAAGCTCAAAGTTTGCATTTTTGTAAAGAAGAAAGTCCTTTCTTGGAAAGCTATCCGTGGCATTTCTTCCTGCCCTCTAGTTTTCCACAATTTGTAATCTTTCATTGATGATTCAGATACTATAGAGGTATTTTGTGACAATCCTTCATGTCCCTATACTTCCTTGTCTGAGTCTTCTCTTATTGAATCAAAGTATATGTATGTTTTCAATGACAACTTAGGGTTCCTGATCCCTCTTAATTTTTCTAATTTTGTGTGTTATTGTGTTTGATCTGATTTAGATGCTTTTGTGGGTATACTTCAGCCCCCTAACAGTCTTGTCTCAATCCTGCACTGAGTTGCAGAAGTGAATGTCTGCTTGCAGGTCATAGATTGTGTCTTATGTTCAGACCCTCCTATGAAACACTTATGCAAGCCTATTTAGTAAGTTGTGGCCTACTAGACCTAAGCCTTTCATTCGTTACATTCCTCTATACTGAGATCCAAACCCTAATTTCAATGTATCACCTAGTAGGTAATTTACTTTCAGTCATTTCCCTTTCAAGCACTCCTTTTATCCCTTACCCTCAAAAGTTTACTTTTCATGTCTAGAAGCAAATTAGGGTGATTATCCAAAAGGAACCAACCTAGAACCTCGAGGTCTCATCTCAGTTAGCATAGGTCCCACAACCTAGAGATGATTCCCATGTTATACTAGGTTATCAAGACTATGAGAGATTGAGACAAAGGTGCAAACTTAGTGTATAACAAAAACAATTAGATACCATAGAAGAAGATTTTTCTTTGGATAAGGAACATGAAACATCAATACAAAGTAAGAGAGAATTGGAATTGGAAAAAAAAAGACAACGAATGAGAACTTGCATGCAATGAGACAATTGAATTATGAAGATGTGGGGACATCATCTATGAGTTCCCAAGTTCAAGAGACATCATCATCCAATGTTCGAGGCACACTAATATATCATGTTGAAGGCACAACATTGTCTACTTTTGAAGGTGTGGGAACACCCTTGTATCATGTTGAAGGCATGCCATTATCTACATCCCAAGGTGTAGGCACAACATCTTCTAATGTTGAAGGCACACCATTATCTACATCCCAAGGTGTAGGCACAACATCATCTCATGTTGAAGGCACGCCATTATCTACATCCCAAGGTGTAGTCACAACATCATCTCATGTTGAAGGCACTCAATATGGTATGTAATTCACACATAATATTTTTGATGCACCTAGAATTATTAAATATAGAAAGCCAAAATATTTGATTGATATTGATACTAACATTTTGCAAGCAATGCCTGACAAGATTCCCAAGCATACTTGTCAAAGAAATTTTAATCATATTTGGACTCATTTTTTGAGAATTTAAACATGATAGCAAGATGTCAACTATTTGTTGAAATGATGAGAAATTTGAAATTTAGGCCCATCAAGAAGATTCTTGGGCTAAGAATGATGGATGAGTCAAGTGAAAAATCTATTGTAAAGAATCTAATGACTGCATATGAGAGTGTGGGTTCTACATCATGTACAAAAGATAGTAATGTCACATGACATGTACTTACATCAATGATAGTAAGTTTGTACACGAAAATGTGACACTTCTATGAATCCTTGCATGCAAGGAGACTCAAGAATGAGTCCTCACAAACTGATTCACAACTCTCTATCCGAGTGTGTGCAGAGATTTGATGTTGAGGCCCTCAGAATGACCTAGTTACTCATGCAAGTACACATTTAGAATGAGAGATTCACAGATGAATAGCAAGAATGCTAATCTCTATTGAATCTAATCCATACATGTAAATGAAAACTAATCTAAATATGATTACAATGCATTAAATAAACTAATTTATTCAAATGGAATATATCTATATGCAATGCAATGAATTAAACTAAAATGATTTGAAATTAAACTAAAATGCTTTGAGATTAAACTAATATGCAAATCTAAAAGCTATTGATGATCTCAAAAGCTCTAATGAAAATTGCAGCGTAATAACGATATGAAAATTCGGGGATCTCAACTGAGAGCGAGAGGGCTCATTTTATAGTGAAATGTGGATTTTGAAGGCAAATTGAAGATCAATGTGGGATAAATGGAAAAGAGGAAACAAATGTCATTTTTAGAAGGTTTGTAGGAAAATGGAATTGCATTTATTTCATTTTTTTTAATAATCGATTTGTTTCCTTTCCCATCACAAAAGATCTTGAGAGAATATTCTATTTATCTAATTTAAAAGAATAATATCTTCTCCTAATTAAATAAAATAAAATTATATAATTTAAAGATAAATATTAATGAAATAAAATAAAATCATTTAATTAAAAAATGAATTTCAATTAAATAACCTTATTTCATTTAAGGAATATTTATTTCAAATAAATAATATTATTTTATTTATTTAATAGGGATTTATTTTTCTTAATTAATTAAATAAAATTAATGAAATATTCAAACCTTAGGGAGAATTGAAATAATTGAAATAGTTACAATTTGATCAAGAAGTTTGATTCGAATATGTTGCAAAGCATTAATTCAAGGATTGATTTTTGATAATTGAATAAATGGGGCCCAAAGTCTAGGAGACCATTTTAGGGTGCATACATTTGCTCGTCTTTGACTAATGTGAGGTCGACTTGGGATCACATGCAGTCAAAAAATAGAATTGCAATGTGAGATTGATTTGGGATCACAAAACAACCCAGATGTGTGTTCGACGGATGGGAACACATCAGGACAAGCATAAGCTAAAGCTGAAGGATGAGACATAGTTGAATCAAGTCCAAGATAGGAGATAATAATCTCAAACAAGGTTTCCCCAAGAGAAGCAATTGATAAATTTGATAAAGCTAAATCAAGGATTAAAGTTTGGTAGGTACTGCCCCCTTGTGATCGAAATCGAAATGAGATAGAGAAGAAACAGTAAATTGATAAATTTGATCAAATTGAACTAAAGAGAAGGTTCTTGATGTAAGATGAAAGATATAAGAATCATAGAACTAAGGTAGCTTACCAAGAAAGATTATGCCCCAAGGTTGAATTAGAAGAAAAGAAGTGGGATGAAAGCGAATGGAAGATAGAAGTTTGGAAGAAATGGAAAGACATGGAGAGAAGAAAGAGAATTTGCCTCTAGAAAGAAGATGCCCCAAAATCAATCAACTATTTTAAGATAGGGAATTTTGATTGAGATCACGAAAGAAGATAAGGAAATGAAGATCAAATCGTGACCACAGTTGACTGAAAGTCCACAAGAAAGATGAAGGAAACCCTCTCAAACTCATAATGCAGCCTAAAAGTGCAAATTTAACATGAAGTCTAAATAATGCAAGCTACATGAAAATGCAAAGGTGTACTTGCATGGGTAACATAGGTTTTTTATGTTCATCATTCATTAGAGAATGTAAGAGAACTTATTTTCATCATTGGGCCATTATTACCGGACATCGGACGATCACACAATCAGCACTAGTCACCAACGCAACTATGAAGATATAAATGTGATTTATATCAAATTGGAATGTGGAAAGATTCTAACATGAGCATCAAAGAAATAAAGGTCAAGATGACTGCAATGTTAGCTTACCCAATTTAATGTAGCAAAACCACGCTTGCGTCAAGGCATAAATGCCAGGATGACCATGAGAATGGTTGCGCAAAAAAAGTCAAGGATGATGCCTTAAATCTCCTAAGTGTGTTAAGGAGACAACAAGAGACATAGAAGAGGTTCAAGACAACACCCACAAGTAGAAAGTAAATAAAAACATGCCCCATGCCCTAAGTCTTGTAGCTATGCATCATGGAGAGACTTGTTAGACAAGGACACTCAATGAAAATCAATAACAGTCAGGACACAAAAAAAATAAAATCATGACATATCTCAAGCATTAAGTGTTGCATTTAAAAATTTTAAGTGTGTAAACTGATACTGAGTTCTGAGGATAAGGATCGAATGCTTGCTAGTAGGTAAGATCACATGACCAAACTAGATAAGACCAAACTGATAAGTGTTGAAAAACACTCGATGTCGGGGGTTGTGTTGAAAAACACAGTCGGGTTGGTGTTGAAAAACACCATTTGTAAGGTGTCCTAAAGACAAGCATATCCAAGAGACCAAAGCTAACACAGTGATGCCCCCTGGACAAAGACAAAGACCAATTCCAAACGAAGGCAACAAGAACAAGGTATAATGGAGAAAGGCTAAGTGTCGAGGATGCATGCTAAGAAATAGGGGTGCAAAGGCCTCAAGTAGCGCTCGTTTCTAGGTTTTCACCAATTGGAAGAATTTTTTCAGGACTTTTTATAATTTTTTTGTATTTTTGCTACCAAGGTGCCTATTTCCAGGTTTTCACCAAGGCACTTTTTCTATTTTTTTTTTATTTTTTTAATTTTTGATTTTTTTGTATTTTTGGAATATATAATTTTTTTTGAGATACATCAAAGCGCCTATTGCTAGGTTTTCACTAAGATGACAATTTTTTCAGGACATTTTCTGATTTTTAGAATTTTTTCAGCATCATATATGAATTTTTTTTTGGAATTTTTTCAGGATCAATAAATATATACAAAGGATGTCCCCAGATAGAACGGGCATCAAGGATAGAACTTCTTCAGGTGCAAAACATTGATAGGCTCAGGGAGCTGCTCCCCCTCTTCAGTAGATAGTAGATAGGCACCTGTACCAAAAGCTACTGTGATAATGTAGGGTCCAAGCCAATTAGGTTCAAATTTGCCCTTTTGTTCTCTATTTTGTTGGTTCTTAGGATTCTCTCGTAGGACAAGATCTCCTACTTGGAATTCTCTAAGGCAAACCTTTTTGTTGAATGCCTTGGACATCCACTTTTGGTAGACCCTCATATGGTCAAATGATGCTTTATGCTTTTCATCCAGAAGTTCCAATTCTTGTAATCTCATGGCATGATAGTCTTCATCTGTAACTAGACCTTTGAGAGAGACTCTAAGTGATGGAATCTCAACCTCTAAAGGTAACACCCCTTCAGCGCTGTATGTGAGGGCAAAAGGAGTAGCCCCAGTTGGAGTACAAATACTTGTTCTATAGTCCCACAAGGCCGAGTTTATCTGTAGGTGCCAATCTCTACCATTCTTATGAACTATTTTGTGTAAAATCTTGAGAATGGTTTTATTTGAAGCCTCTGCCTGACCATTTCCTTGTGGGAAGTAAATGGAGGACCAATGTTGCTTTATCTTAAATCTTTGGTAGAGTTGTGTAAGGTCCTTGTTTTTGAACTGACCTCCATTGTCAGTGATGATCTCAGATGGTACTCCATATCGACAGATGATATGGTTTAAAATGAATAAAGAGATTGTCTTGCCGAAGGCAACAGAAAGTGGAACAGCCTCTACCCATTTTGTGAAGTAGTCAGTAGTAGTGATAATGAACTTATGTCCACCTGATGAGTTGGGATGAATCTGCCCAACAAGGTCAAAGGCCCATTGCTGAAATGGCCAGTGAGATATAGAAGGAATTAGCTCCCTACCTGGAGCATGTATCAGGTGTCCATGTTTCTGACATTTTTCACAAGACTTGGAAAAAGCTACCACAGCTATCTGCATCGTAGGCCAATAGTACCCCACCCTAAGAAACCTTTGAGCCATGGAAAGACCATTAGAATGTCCCCCACATATGCCCTCATGGATGTCAACTAGCACTTGATCAGATTCCTCCTTTTCTAAGCACCTAAGAAGTGTTCCATCTAGACCCCTCTTGTACAAATCACCAGAGATGAGGGAATGGTGAGAGGCATTACGGACAAGGTTTCTTCTTTCAATTCGGTTAAATGTGTTGGGGATGATGCCATCACGGAGATATGAGTAAATAGCACCATAGCGAGTGGATTCATGATTGACAAGGGTGCAAATGACATGGTTTTTGGGTGAGTCAAATATGGGATGACGCAGCTCTTCCATCAGGAATTCATATCTAGACTCATGTTCTTCTAATTGGAGAAGTGAAGCAAGGGTGGCCATAGCATCAGCTGCTTTGTTCTCAGCCCTAGGGATTTGCTGAAAAGTGACAAAAGTACAATATCATCTTAATGAATCAACCATTTTTTTGTAAGGTATCAACTTGTCATCTTTTGTTTGATATTGCTCATTAACTTGATTAATGATCAACTGAGAATCCCCATAGATATGTAGTTCTATGATATTCCACTCTATAGCCATTTTTAGTCCATTTGTTAAAGCCTCATACTCAACTATGTTGTTTGTGCATGGGAAGAGTAACTTGTAAGATTTGGGAATAGTGTACCCATGTGGAGAGATAAACAACACACCAGCTCTAGAACCGTTTTGCATGTAGGAACCATCAAAGAACAGTTTCCAGGATCTCTCAGTCATGTACATAAGATGTTCATCTAGGAAATTGACTTGAATGGGCATATTGTCTTGAATTGGGAAATTAGCCAGTTGATCTGCAATAGCCTAGCCTTTGATTGCCTTGCGCTCAATATACTCTATGTCAAATTCAGAAAGAATCATCATCCATTTAGCAAGTCTACCCATGAGAGCAGCTTTACCGAGCAAGTATTTGAGAGGATCAATTTTTGCTATGAGGTGTATGGTGTGCGCAAGCATATAGTGTCACAATTTTTGAGAAGCAAATACTACTGCAAGGCAAGATTTTTCAATACTAGTATAATTGACCTCATAAGAAACAAGAGTGCGACTAATATAATATATGGCCCTTTCTTTCCCTTGTTCATCTAATTGAGCCAACAATGCCCCCAGTGAAGATTTAGTAGCTGAGACATACAAAATAAGAGGTTTTCCTAGAATGGGAGGCATTAAAATGGGAGGACTTGCCAAGTATTCCTTAATTTGATCCATGCTCTTCTGGCAATCCTCATTCCAGACACATTGAACACCTTTATGCAAGTTTTTGTTAAAGGGTTGTGCTCTATCTGCCAATTGTGAAATAAAACTCCTTATGGATTGAAGGTGTCCTTGAAGACTCCTCATTTGACTGATATTTTTGGGAGGTGGCATGTCTATAATGGCTTGGACCTTTTTAGGGTCCACTTCTATCCTTTTGGATGAAATGATGAATCCCAATAATTTTCCTGAAGTAACACCAAATGCACACTTTTTTGGGTTTAATCTTAGTTGAAATTGTTCCATGTGATCTAGAATTACTTCTAAATCAGCCAAATGTGTTCCTCTTTTCTTAGACTTAGCGAGGGTGTCATCCACATAATCTTCCATATTCTTATGCATCATGTCATGGAAGATGGTTGTCATAGCTCTTTGGTAAGTAGCTCCATCATTTTTCAATCCAAAGGGCATGAAATTCCAACAATAAGTACCCCATGCACATGTGAATGCAGTCTTTTCTTGATCCTCAGGAGCAATCTTGATTTGATTATACCCAGAAAAACCATCCATCAAGGAATAGATCTCATAGCCCATCATCATGTCCACTATCATGTCTATGTTAGGAAGTGGAAAATCATCCTTTGGGCATGCTCTATTAAGATCTCTAAAATCTGTGTAGATTAGGATGGATTTATCATGTTTAGAAATAAGTACAATGTTGGAAATCCAGTCAGCATAGTCTATGGCTCTAATGAATCCTACACCAAGGAGCTTTTCTAATTTAGCTTTCACTAAAAGAGCTATATGAGGGTGCATTTTTCTCAACTTTTGTTTGACTGGTTTCACACCTGGAGCTATGGACAAATGATGCATAATGAGATTAGTGTCCAACCCTGGCATGTCTGAATATGTCCATGAAAAATTAATTTTCTTCTTTTGGAGGAACTCAGTGTAGGCTTTCTTTTCTTGAGGTGATAAAGATTTAGCCAAGTGTACAATTTTTGGAGCCACTTCTGTACCCAAATTAACAGCTTCTGTAGGATCAACCAATACTGATGGTCTATCCTGAAAATAGCTTGGGAGACTATCAAGTACCTCATCTATAGGTGCCTCAGAGAGGTTTTCACCTTTGGATACGTCTTTTTTTGTTACTTTTTTTGGTTCTGACACCGCCACACAGTGGTTTTCACCATCAGAACTCTTATTTTTTTAATTTTTATTTTTAATCTTGTGACTAAGGTACTTGATGTCAGGTTCTATCATATTGGTAGCCAATTCACTAGTGGAAGAGACTACAGGTTCAATGGCATTTAGATAGCAGGTGATCTCATAGTCATTGTGAAATGTCAAGAGTTGAGGCTCTTGATAACGTTGAGACCAATCAATAAGGTTGGGGTCAATAAGGGGTAGGTTAATGACTGGTTGAATATTAAGGATATAGGTGGTGTCATCTTTGGTGACCATAGAATTGGAGTCTGTCAAGTATCCCTCTAAGGTGTCTAAATCAGAATTTACCCTATCGAGCGAAGAATCATCTACTAATGCGACACGTGGGTTCCAATCTTCTAATCTGACACATGACTCATCAGTGATGTTAGGTTGAGAACTATAGGCATGGACAACATCCATATCCAAGTCAACTGTTGCGTTTCAGAGTGAATCCCATTCAAACTCATGAGATTCTATTTCTAAATTATTGTTGGGGCCTCGTGATGTAGAAGCCTCAAGATTTGGAAGAGTTTCCTCTCCTCTAGCAATTTTCTCAATCAAAAAATTATTTGAATTATCACCATCTGTTGCAACTAGGATGGAGACACTATCCATAGTCAATCTTGCATTAATATAGTCACTATCTATCGTAGCTAGGATAGGAGGACTGTCAATTGTTAGATCTTTGGAATCTCCCCAAAGGAGATTTGTTGAAGGTACCCAATCATCTGTCATGTCTTGTTGATTTGTCAAATTTGGTACATATTCTATGTCATCTTCACTATCCTCCCTATCAGGAAAGGGGACAGTGCACTTGTTATTCTTCATAAAGCCTAGGCCAACCGGTTTCTTAGACTTACATCCAAAAAGATCATGATTAAGTGGTTCAACTCTAGCATCTAACCTGTGACTAAGAGGGCCATATCCTAGATAACCCATCTTCTTGACAAAAGTATGTCCTCTCCCATAGGACTTAGGAGAGGGGGAGAAATTTTCATTATGTTGGTACTTCTCCTCTTTGTATATCCAATCTCGAATAGCTACTTCCTCTTTTTCATCTTGTATTGGTATTGAGGATTCCACAAATTTGTCAAATAGTGTCATTGCCGAAGAAGATGGTTTCATCTCCTGTGAAGGTTTTCCATAGGACCTAGGGGAAACATGCATCTTTGCAAAAGAGTCAAGTTGATACCCCCCCATGCCAAGGTCTATTGATTTAAACTTGTCTTGAAAATCTGCTAAAGTTGCATGATAATCCTCTGCTTCTTGATTAAGAGGGACATGAACATTAGTTGAGATTGAATTAACTGATAAAGTGCTATCCCCTGGTATGCAAATTTCTACTCCATTGTAGGGGAACTTAACACATTGGTGGTAGGTAGATGGCACTGCCTGCATGTCGTGAATCCATGGTCTACCCAATAAGATGTTGTATGCAAGGGGTCTAGTATCAACAATTTGGAACAAGATATCTTTTTCAACTGGGCCAATCCTGATAGGAAGGATAGCCAACCCCTTAGAACTTCGTTCTGCCTCATCATAGGCCTTTATAGTGATCTTCTTTTTAGTGTCGATCACTTCCTCTAAATAGCCCAAAGTTTTTAACAAACTTAAAGTACAAATATTTAGCCCAGCACCCCCATCTATCAACACATGCCTGACACGGGTTTTATGAATCATTACTTCAATGTGAAGGGCAAGATTGTGTGGATGGCTTAGGGATTTGTCATCATCTTCTGAGAAAGAGAGGTAATGTGGGCTAGTAATGTGATTCACCATGCCTTGGAATTGGTCTATATCGATGTTGTTGGGGACATTTGTTGTGCGCAAAGAATCCTCAAGGATTTGTTTATGTCTAGGGGACAACTCTAGAAGCTCCAAGATTGATATTTGTGCTAGAGTTTTCTGTAACTAATCTACAAGATTGTAGTTTTGTTTGGGAGCAGTGGTGGACTTGGTGACATTCTTGGATGCCACTTGCTTGGGTTTGTTGGATGGACCTAAACTAGGACCTCTAAGAACAATAGGGCCTTGACTCCTGGCAACAGCATTAAGGGCTTGAGAAGAGAATCTAGAATGAGGACCTCTCAGCACCACAACAGGTTCTTTGTCAAAGACAGGGGGAGAGTCATAACCATGTGGGTCCTTACTCCTCATCATATTAACACTTGGCTCCACAACTTCAAGCATGTTTACCACATTTTCTGCCACTATGTAAGTTTAGTTAATTGCAGCTTTGCCATCCTTCAGTTTAGAGGTTTCCCCCTTGTCATAGTTAGGCAACGGCTCTTTAAATGCTTTGTGATCAGCATTGGTGTTCAGTCCATCCACCTTAAGCTTTCCATTCTCGATGAGATCTTGGATAATGTGCTTGAGTTTCCAACAATTCTCAATGGTATGCCCAATGCCATTATGAAATTTGCAGAAAGCCTTCTCATCCCACCAATGTGGCTTAATGTCCAGGATGTAATGTTTTGCAGGATCCTGAGGATGTGCCAAGTTGTTAGCAATGAGAGTTTTGAGAACATCCTCATATGAGTCACCCAATTTGGTAAATTGTCGCTTCTCCTTTCTGGGCCTCTCCTGATATCTTGGTTTACTTTCTTGCTGAGGAGGTGCATTGAGCTTCATAGCTTGAACTACACTGGACAAGTGAAGGACACCTTGATCTTTAGGTTGGGGAGAGTCTACAACTCCATCATTGACAACTTGTTTGTTCTTGTTCCAATTGTTGTTCTTCCCTTTATCCTTGTTGTTGTGTTGACCATTGTTGCCATTGTTGTTATGTTTGGTCAAAATGCCTTGTTCTTTTAGAACATCCTGAATGCGGCATGCAGTTTCAACCATGGTATCAAAGGAATTGAAGACTATCTTTTTAATCTCATATCTCATTTCAGGCACCAAGTTACTGACAAGTATGTCAATCTTTTCATCCTCATGGATCATCCTAGGCTACTGAGAGCACTGTCCTCTCCACCTCTGTAAGAAGGTAACAAAGGGTTCCCCTTGATTTTGTTTCAAGTTGCATAGGTCCAACATTGTAACAGATCTTGACAGATTATATGTGAAGTGTTGAATGAATCTATGAACAAGTTCTCTAAAAGTCTTGATAGGGGGAGTGATATTGGTAAACCATTCCATTACTTGTCCTTTAAGACTTCTAGGGAATAACCTCATCAAATAGGAGTCATCCTAATGGAATTCAAAGCTCATAGTATAGAACTGGCGCACATGGTCATGTGGATCACCACTGCCATCATATTTATTATATTGAGGGAATTCCACCCTCCTTGGAAAATCCTTCATACTCACACCCTTGTCAAATGGATTAGAACAAATCGAGTCTAGTGAGAATGAGCTCTTAGGTTGCATCATTTTCTCCATCATTTGCTTCATTTGGCGGATTTCTTCCTCTTGAGAGGGATTTTGCTTTTGTATTTTGTTGTCCACATCAAAATTATAAGGGACTTTGGCACCCTTGTTGATTAGACTTTCCAAGAACTTATCTTTGGTTTGTTCCAAATACCTCTCCACATACTGTTGGAAGATAGGCTCTTGTTGCATTCGCATGAAGTCTTGAGTATCAAGGTCATAATGCAAGCTACCACCTCCATGTTGGGAACCATGATGTACATGTTGGGAATGTGGTCTTGAGTTTCTAGGAGGGGTTTGCCTCCTATAGTGAGCATACTAAGAGGCCCTTCTTCCTCTAGGACTAGGAGATCTAGAAGGGGTTCTTGACCACCTTCTACTTCTTGGTGTTCTGGAAGGGGTGGAGGGAGAAGAATTATTTCCACTATTGGCACCCCTATTGTTGATTTGGGTATTAATTTGTTGGGCTAAAAGCCTATCTTGCTCTTCTTGAGCAGGTTTCCTTTGTACTTCCAATAAAGCTTGGCTCTCTGCCTCAAGCTTTCTAACTTTTTCTTGCTGTGTAGCTTGCTCATCTAAAAAGGCTTTCTTCTCATGCTCAATCCTTTTAAGCCTTTCACTTGTATGCCTTGAGGTTGTTCGAAGTGGAGAGTTTGGTCTTGAATGTTTGTACAAATCATTCGTATACATTGCATTGACATGACCATCACCAGGTTCATTGTCTTGGTCTTCATGTTGTGACCATTGGTCTGGGTGAGCTCATCTCTCATGCCTGTCAGCTCGTTGATGTGCATCTAGGTACCTAGTGCTGATGGGGGGTGAACTAGGTTGAGCATCATGAGAGGAATTACAAAACAAAATCTTGTCTCTGTGTCTTTCATAGATATCATCAAGGGTTTGATCCATAGCTTCCCTCTCCCGCTAAGTCATGGTATAACTCATATCCATACCTGAGTGTGAAGGTGCTGAGGGGGTACTCAAATCACTAAAATGGCTCTTTGGGTCAAACCAGGGGTCAAACTGACTCCTAGGTGACTGGTCAAATATTGGTTCCTTTTCCTTTCTCTTTTGATGAGTCTGAACTGGGGGTAGTTGGTTGAAGACTATCTGAGGTTTCTTTCCTTGGCTCACTTGATATCTTGTTGTTACTGACATGAAAGGGAGAGTTCAGGCAAATAGACAAATCTAGGAAACATCAATACTAGACTAGGATAGTAAAAGTTCTCTTGTCCGAGAGAAATAGTGAAATAGAACTGTTGCAAGTAGGTGCAAACCAATACTTCCATAGAGGTGCTCAGTTCTTGGGTGAATACCCTAGCACATATGGATCAGGAGGATGACTTACACAAAGTACTAAATTTGAATGTATGAAAATGGGTGGAAAAAGAGATTACTAGCACTCTCCAAGTGTGTTATCAAAGAGTCTGAAAATTTATCTATTTGATAGGAACAATTCCTAATTTGTCAATATCAAGAAAAATTTCTTATGGGATCAAGGATCACTAACTCAAAAGGTCAAGGACACAAGAACCCTAAATATAGAATAGGTCTCTAGAACTGGGACAAGTCATTGAATTGAAGGACTCAGTATTTCAATTTGTTGTTCAAGTTCAAAGATCAAGCAAGTATATCAACGGATTTGTATCAAGCACATAAGACAACAATCAGGGAGTTCAAGCAAGCAACTGTCTTCAAACAATGAGCAAGGGGCAAAGAAACCTTGCACATGAACAAGAATAGTGACTTAGTATGCTACTCCTTAAAGATGCTACTTGTGTATGTTCTTGAGAATGTTTTAGCAGGCACTCAGAACACAACAACATCCTAGCAAGTTGTCTAGAAGGATATACATGGCTTTTCTAAAGGGAATCCTCCATATACGCAAGGTACATGAGGCCCAAATCCATAGATGAGAAGAATCAAAAATCACACAGCCAGGGGGAGACAGTAACCCAAATCTCCTCCTTCACTTCTCAAAGGTATAAAGTTCTTTGAGGCTTAGCCAAGAGTGAAATCTAACTCATTCCCAAGAGAGGTGTCTTTGGATTCACCTCCTGATATTTATACTCTACCGAAACATGGGAGTTAAGGTCATCCCTTGAGGTGATGAAATCCCCAAGCAGGCCTTCTAAAAATGAAAAAGTAAGTAATTCTCTATCAAAAAGTATTGGAAAGCACTAAAGGTGGAAAACTTAACGCTTAGAGAAAATATGAGGTGAGTCCACAAGGTGGAACACTTAACACCTCACACAAGCTACAAACGAGTCCACAACCTAGAAAACAAGTGAGTTCCATAAAGCACAAAAGGGTTTCCTAGTGGAACAATTAACACTTATTTCCTCTTGACCCCTCCCCTTTAATGTGGCGCTGAGATTGCAACCACGGGGTGGAACAAGGGGCCGGCAGATGAGTGAGTCCAATAACCCAAGATAGTAATCTAGATCAGTCACAAGTAATCTAAGACTGCTAATCAATACGACTGATATTTGAAACTGAGAATTACTTAATGTTAAAAAAAATGCATGCACTTAAACACAAAATTCTATGAAAGAAAATCTTTGTTCATTTATTTTCCATTAAGAGCATTAATTGAAAAATGTTTTATGAAAAACATGTAACACTCAAGCCAAACACATAAGAGGTGAATTTTTTATGCCCCAAACCAAGTGTTATATAGATTGTGAGAATGTACCTTAGGTCCAAAGATCTATAATCCATAATTTAGCACACATCTGAAAATACAGGATCAAGATGAATAAATGGCCAACCGTAAACGTTAGAAATCAAAATCTCAGTCAAAACCTAAAAAAACATGCCATTGACAGAATACGAATGTCAATTCAAACCATATAACCTTTTGTCAAACCCAAAACCAACTTAATAATCTGAACTTCATTCAAATCAGATTCGATGTGATAGCTAATGATAATGGTTAATCATAACCATTCACTGATATACTTTGAAAACATCCCCCAACAAATTATAAAAAAAAATTAAAATGATGAAGAATGCTTATCACATCTACAAGTTTTCTAGCTATGATTGCTCAATTCTATCACAAAATGCAAATGGGATGTTCAGATTTGAATGGAAACCAAATAGCAAGAAAATGATGATTATACATGGAATAAATTTTCTTGTTTATCCATGACAATGGATTGAACAAAATTATATTTACTCAAAACACCAGAGCAATTGCAACCAGTTAACTAAGAACATTTGCGACAACTATATTAATGGAGTATAAATAAAAAGATCCTTACCCATTTCAATACCTCACTTGTCAGAATATCAATAAGCCATCGTATTGGGGTAAGCCATGTGTTGAGGCTATGCAACTTCTTAATCATATGGAAGTTGAGGGCGTGAAGGCAAACCACTTTATGTTTTTGAATGTTATTGGCATTTGTAGAGGGTTAAAAGCATTAGAGCATGGCTTGCACGGTCATGGTCAAATCATCAAGATGGGAGTTGATTCAAATGTCCATGTGGGGAGTACTCTCATTGACTTGTATGGAAAAGGCATAACCTTGAATGATGCGTGAAAAGTGTTTGACATGATGCCTGATTGAAATACGGTCTCATGGTCTGTTATGGTTGTTGGGTACTTGCGGCATGGAAATATTGATGATGTGGAACAACTTTTTTAGAAAATGCCTGAACGAAATATGGTTTCTTGAAATGCAATGATAGGATAGATGATGCACGCAAACTGTTTGATAGAATGCCTACAGAAAATGAGTGGAAAAAGGCATAATAATGAAATCATTGTTTGTCACAAGACGCGTGTGAATCGCTTGACAAGGTAACGAGAAATGAGCAGCAAGATTATTTTCATAAAATCAATACCATAAGCTTTCATGAATATCATAGGCACAAAAGAGTGCTTTATAATTTACTCCATTCAAATGTTTGACACTCGGTTGCGAAACATCCACAAAACAAAATGGACTCTATTGGTTTAGTCCCATAATACTGTTATACCCTATCCATTGCTATCGAAACTTATTTCAAATTTGATTCAATAACTATTAACTCTTCCAATGAAAATCGATATGAATAATTCACTTGGAACGAAATAGAAACGACTATTTGAAAATATCCAATATCCAACAGCAATAAAGATCTTCGATCAAAATGCTAACATTAAACAGTTTGAATACAACTTCACACTCCAACATAATTTAATCCATCAATACGTAATTAGTAAAGAATTTTGGAATAGAGAATTATGAATCAGAAATGTGAAAAGTTGATAAATAAAATAGTCTTCTGTACTTAGAATCCAACAAACAATACTAATGCCTTCATTTTATTAACTAAAAATGGCATCAATATTAACTGTCAACGTTGAATCAATCGAAATGTAAGCATAAGCTTGTTTAAAGTGGAAGCAGACTAAAGTGACATCAATTTTAACTTGAGAAAGCGCAAGTTAAAATGCTTTTGAATCAATATTGTAGGCTTTGAAAGATTAATTTGAAGTTCAAATGTAAACCTCAAATGACAGGTTTCTCAACAATGATTTGCATTTAAAATCAGGCATTATTGCTTCCAAAAATACATTTGATGTCTGTTAAAAGTGCTACTTACAGCTGGGACCGACTTTTAAAGATAAAAGACATGCAAAAACAATACCATTGCAATTTAAAACAAGATTTTATCCTTCCCAAAAATTATTGCAATTTAAAACAAAAAGATCCTTAGTTCATTGTCATGAAAACTGAAATATCATAAAATGGATTCTTGGTCATCGATATTTAGGAAGGAACAAAACTGATTTTGATAAACTTCAAAACTCCTTGCATAACAAATGAGGGTTTATAGAACACGGTGGGTGCCAAAATGTGTACACAAAAATGTGACACTTCTGTGAATCCTTGCATGCAAGGAGACTCAAGAATGAGTCCTCACAAACCGATTCACAGCTCTCTCTCCGAGTGTGTGCAGAGATTTGATGTTGAGGCCCTCAGAATGACCCAGTTACTCATGCAAGTACACATTCAGAATGAGAGATTCACAGATGAATAGCAAGAATGCTAATCTCTGTTGAATCTAATCCATACATGTAAATGAAAACTAATCTAAATATGATTGCAATGCATTAAATAAACTAATTTATTCAAATGGAATATATCTATATGTAATGCAATGAATTAAACTAAAATGATTTGAAATTAAACTAAATATGCAAATCTAAAAGCTATTGATGATCTCAAAAGCTCTAATGAAAATTGCAGCATAATAATGATATGAAAATTCATGGATCTCAACTGAGAGCGAGAGGGCTCATTTTATAGTGAAATGTGGATTTTGAAGGCAAATTGAAGATCAATGTGGGATAAATGGAAAAGAGGAAACAAATGTCATTTTTAGAAGGTTTGTAGGAAAATGGAATTGCATTTATTTCATTTTTTTTAATAATCGATTTGTTTCCTTTCCCATCACAAAAGATGTTGAGAGAATATTTAATTTATTTAATTTAAAAGAATAATATCTTCTCCTAATAAAATAAAATAAAATAATATAATTTAAAGATAAATATTAATGAAATAAAATAAAATCATTTAATTAAAAAATGAATTTCAATTAAATAACCTTATTTCATTTAAGGAATATTTATTTCAAATAAATAATATTATTTTATTTATTTAAAAGGGATTTATTTTTCTTAATTAATTAAATAAAATTAATGAAATATTCAAACCTTAGGGAGAATTGAAATAATTGAAATAGTTACAATTTGATCAAGAAGTTTGATTCGAATATGTTGCAAAGCATTAATTCAGGGATTGATTTTTGATAATTGAATAAATGGGGCCCAAAGTCTAGGTGACCATTTTAGGGTGCATACAGTAAGCACTTAAATGAAGAAATCTCAACTCATTAGAAAAACAAGAAAAACATTGAAAATAAGTAGAAAGTCTCTAATGACAGCCCTAGGAAGGAATCAAAGAGTGGAAGATCCAAATAACAATGAGTTATGGGTATTTTCCAGTAGACTACCACTAAAATATAAAGCAATTGTTGAAGCTTTGAAATCCTTGATTGAAAAATTTTAGAAGAATAATACACGAGTATCTCCTAATCAAAGAGATGTTGTAAGGAGGATTGGTAGTTGAATTCATGTTCCACATCCAAAACATTTTTTGGATTCAACTCAGACACAATTATTTGCAAAATTTATGCATATGTATCCTCAAATTAAAATTAATCAAAGATATTTTGAAATGTGTAAACCTTTTTATGTGAAGATAAATCACACATGCACAACTTGTTATTGTAGGGTACATATTGAATTTTCTAACCATTTTGAAGGTTATAGGAATATATGTGTAGATTTGCACTCTAACAATGTTTTGCAGGATTGTAACATAAATGTCCCACCTAGATCTTCAAGGGAATTAATATCTACCATTTTATGTGAAAGAGCGGATGGTCAAAAATTTTACAAGCTCTCATGCTTGAATGGCACATGCATAGATTGCGGAGGTTTGTGATGTTTGCCAATTTGTCAACATATGGAGAGTACGCATGCAATCGGTAATGAAATAGTGGAATTTGAAAAATATAAGACCGTGACATACAATCTAAAAGATGGAAAAGAGGCTAAAAGATGTGATTTAGTAATTGAAAAAATTCCAGTGTATCAGTTCATGGACATTTTTTGTAAAAAAATTATTTATGAGTATGCAAGGCATACACAGAGTGCGATGGTTGGATATGCAATTCAACTTGTGCAAAGACACACTCCCACTTGATACCATTGTTTCAATCGTGGACTTTGTAGAGAACTACACACTATAACCACAGAATGAGGTGCAAGCAAAGTATTACAACTCTCAACAAGTTGCTATATTTGTTCATATAGCATTCATGCATGCACCAGATAGTATAGAGGAGAACATGAAGATATTAAGGGAGTATCATTTTTATATCAGTGATGATCGCTCACATTCTACAGAGTTTGTACATAGTTTCTTTCAACTATTTTATGGTCATTTGGCAAATAGGGGCATAAAATATCATCAATATATCATATGGTCAGATAATTGTGCATCACAATTCAAGAATTCTTGGATGTTTTATTAGTTGTGCAGGATGCATAAGATTATTGGAATTCAATATATGTGGAATTTCACAAAGGTCAGTCATGGAAAGGGAGAGTACGATGGCATAGGTGCATGTATTAAAAGAGCCTTAGCACATGAAGAATTAAAGTACAAAGAGAAAGCAACATTGTCAGATGTGGGATATATTGTCTAGTGGTGTAATGCTACAATGGGTCTAGGTAATGAAGGTGAGTCTATGGTTCATAGATTTTTTTGGTTGATGGATGAAACTAACATTGCACCATATGAGGATTATTGTACATTGACAGGATCGAGTGAACTACACTCTTTCAAAAGTTGTAATGTAGGTTCATGGAGTATCCACACATGACATATGGCATGCTTTTGTTCATCATGTGTAGATGAAGATTGGGATGGGTGTGATTCAAAGGAATGGGTTGAAAAATGGTATAAACATATTTTGAGTCCACTTTCCTCCTATCATCCCCATGAATCACTACAACTGATAGAAATGGAATCATCCATTGACTTTGATTTCTTATCTGATCTAGTACAATCGGGTAAAATTTTCCACACAAATAATCTCAAATTTAGTACTTTATCATAAATATTTAGTAAACTAATGTCCTCATTATGTTTATATCATTACAGGCCATGTTTTTGTTGTTATTGCACCTGAAGACAATGAAGAAGTGATAAATTATTATTTGTGTCATGTGTTGAGGCAAAAAAGAAATTGGCTCACTCAGTTATCGATGGTGAAGAATTAGAATACCCTATAGGAGCTGTGGTTGTAACTGGTACATGGCTTAGACGGTATGCTATGAAGAACCCTAGGTTGTGGTTGTTCAAGGATTAGGATTGTATACAAATAAATGTATCTTCATAGGATTAGGGTTAATCAATGACAAATAAATGAAATAAGAACTAAATACAACCACAATTGAGCAAATATTCCACAATATCAAAGACTAATTGAGCATCCTATGGCTCTCTAATTAGAATGAATAATGAAGCTCTAAGCAAGCTCACTAATGACAGTTCTAATATGAGAATGATGATGATAAGATAATGCTAATGCTAAAGCTCACAATTATCAAGATAAATGCTACAAATTGCTCTAAATATGCTGTCTAAATTCAAATTGCAAGAGGTTTGATGCAATTCTCAGATAGGTGGTTGATGAATTATGAAGGATTTTAGCCTTCCTTTTATAGATTTTCCCAATGTGAGGGGGTGTGGTTGGGTTTGATCATGATTGAGTTGGGGTTAAGGTTTTGGTTCCACCCTTTGAAGACAAAGCAAAGTTTGTGTCCTCAAAGCTTTGGACAAGTAGACAAGATGGATGGCTGAGATTCTCTTTCACTTTGAGTGAATGAGATTCAATTTTGGCTTGATCCATGTGAATACCTTTCCTCCAATTTCATTGGTTGATTGATTTTCCTCTCTTTTTGAGTTGTTGAGAGTAATTGATTTTTATTAATTGATTTAATTTATTTTCTTTAGCCATGCACCTCTTGAATGCGTTGAATTAATTTAATCCAAGACTATACAATTAATTAAATTAATTGTATTTTGATTTGATTGCACTTGATTAAAATGTTCTCAATTTTGATTGATCTTGAATTAGAATTTGATTTTCATTTTGATTGGCTAATTATGTATTGTGATTCAATTGATTCAATTACGTCCTTGATTTTCTTTGATTTCACTTCATTTGCTTTGAATTATCATTAAATTATCTTTGTTCATTTTTAGGTGATTACAAATGCCCCTCTTTGAGTTGATGTATGAAGCATGTTGATTCAAAGAATACTCTGATCTTGCTTGATTGAAAAGTTCTGATTCAACAATGGTCGATCTTTGATGTTCATTCTTAATGTATTTTGATGGTCGATCCTTTGATTTTTTATATGAAATTGATGCTGATAATGATTGATATGAAACTCTCCTAATTGATATGTTTCTGATTTGATGATATGATTTGATATGATGCCCCTTTCATTTTGATTACGAAAAATTTTCTGATAAAAGCTTTCACTTTGATTAGATGATTGATCTCTGATTTTTTATGATGTTACCACTGATATTATGATTGCATGCCCCCTCAGGAAATGAATCGAAATGATTGTGATTAATTTGGTTAAGATTGAGCAATGTCGATTTGTTTCTCGATATAGAAATTTGAAAATGCCCCGATCATGAGAGAATTTGATGAGAGAAGATGTGATTGATAAGATGTTGATGCTCTAGATAAGTTGATGATGGTTTGGTATCATTTGATGTCAGTCAAAATCACTTGATTGATGTTGATGTCAATCTGATAGGATAAGTTGATGGGTTGATATTTCATTCTCAAGATCTAGAGAGACAAAACAATGATTTTCCTTCCTCAAGATCTAGAGTTAGGAGATTTGATGCGCTCAAGATGAGCAAATGGATGATAGGATAACTTGATTGACGTTAGATAATCAATTGGATGATTTGACTAATTGATATTTGATACACATTTAGATGTTTTGATGATATGGAGTTGATTAGATGTTCTCACGATGCAAAATTATGGACTGGAGAAGAGAAGGTGATGAACAAGATTAGGTTGCCCCTATTTGATTAGCATGATTGATTATTGATAATGTCCTTGATGTATCATGAATCCTTTAATGGATCAGACATTTGAAGATGTATCTTGATGACATTGATGTACCTTTGATGATTAGATTGAGAAGAATGTTTGATGATGTATATTTCAAGCATTGATGATGTTGATCAGGATTTTGATTATATTGATAGACCTTTGATGATGTAGATCTCAAGAAATTTGATGATGTACCATTGATGAACATTTGATGTCTCTTGATTTGGTCTTTTGATGATGGTAACTCCACCCCCTTTTAGATTTTCCTCTTGCAAATTAAGCTAAGAAAGGCAAAATAATATATACAATGCATCTAATCTAAGATGTATGTAGCTAACTGTCATTATTCAAGATTTGAGAGCTTATAATCATCATTGAGCTTTTGGAACATGAAATTGGTACAACCCTCACTAGTTCAACCATGATGATATGAATACCTCTTTCATCAAATTTTAACAATTGCAAGTAAATAGACAAAGAATTGATCCCTTTCATATACGAATGTCCTCAATGATTCTTTGATGATCATGTCATTAGACGGATTCGCATACTGCTATGAATCAACCTGACAAGCACTCAAGAAGCAATCAAGAAAATATTATGTCTTCATCATCACTCATCTAGTCAAACATCATCAATTTGCTAAAAAGACATGATTCCCAAAAATTTAGTAACACTTCGAACATTTTTGCTTTTGTTTGTAGATCCATATTTCAAAAAAAACTTCATCCACTTTGATCCTTAGTTATGTTTAAGCCTTTTAGATTTTGATCTGATTTTTCAAATTTTGTTGTTTAAATCAAGTATTTGGATGTTTGAAATGTGATATTGATCAATATGTTCAAGTGTAACAATTTTCTGATTTTGCTGCAATGATTTGAGCCAATTAATGTTTGCTTTGCTAAGCTCACTGAATTTGGATTGGTGCCCCCAGTTTGATTTAGAAAAGATAGTGCTTTGATGGGCAATGCAACTTTTGAGTGTTTACTTAAGATTTGCAATTTTATTTTATTTTTTTTATTTTTTATTTTTATTTTTATTTTTAAAGATTTTTCAATTTTGAGGGGTTTTTAAAATTTTTAATTTTTTTGGGTTTTTAAAAATATTTGATGTTTTTTGGATTTTTAGAGATTTTTCAAATTTTTTGGATTTTTAAAAATATTTGATTTTTTTTTTTTTTAGAGATTTTTTATGTTTTTGGATTTTTAAAGGATTACTAGTTCTCAAGCAAGATTGCATTGAATTCCCCGAATGTCTAGCAAGGTATAGGACATGAAAGATAGATTTGCAAACTAGTGGATGTGAGATGAATAGGCCATGATGGATGAAGCAAGTGTGTTACCCATAGGACCATCTCCTCAAGATTATCCAAGCTAAGGACAAATAATATCTCAATATAGGCCAATGATGTGGTGTTGAATAGCATATAGAATAATGACTTGATGTCATGACAATGGTCCAAAGGAATGGACATATCAAGAGACTTTCTATAACATATTTTCCATTTCTTTTATTTTTCATTTGGATCAAGATCAATGTGGATAGGATCATACAATCATGATAAAGGGGTGGTGAAGGCTATGAGTGAATGGTTTGGGATTATGGGAAGGCTTCTTAGAAATAATGAAGGTGTCTTTAGGATAAGCAAGATCATGATAAGGTAGTGTGAATGCAACAAGTGAATAGGTTGATGGATAGGATAACTCATGTCAAGATACTTAATGCTCATAGATATGTTCAACCTTGTCAAGATCAAAGGTGAAAGTTGAAGTACAGATGCAATTGAGATGAATGGTAGAAAGATGGAGGGTATTATGGATGAAACTTCCCCCCAAGTGTAGAGTGCAAGAGAGGAATTATGCATGACGCCTATTTGCCTGGTTTTCATCATGGTATTTGTTCAAGATGCCACAAGAAGTGGTTTTCACCATGGGATGCATTTCTTTTCTTTTCTTTTTCTTTTTCTCTTTTTTTTTTCTCTTTTTTTTCAATTTTCTCTTTTTGGATGAACTCAAGCTTCATTCTCTTTGGATACTCCTTGAAAAGGTATGATATGATGAGCCAAGACTTCTGAAAGGTATGCTCAAAGATGTTGATATGGTGATGGAAAAGTGATATGGTGGATAAGGTAGAGGGTGGCTAAAGATTCATGCAATGGATTAGATAATGGAAATGGAAGGATAATGAATGAGAGGATAATAAGTCTTTCCATGTGTGGGTGTGAAAAAGGAAATGGAAGAATAATGAATAGGAGGATAAGAAGTATTATTAAGACCAACATTGATACACACCTTGAAGGATAGTGGAATAATGGAGGGAAAATGGGTGAAATAGCTTGGGATTTTGATGTAAGAGAGGATATGGATCTTGGGACACAAGGACTCAAAATGGATGGATGAGATGGAATATGTTTGGGAGAATGTGGAGTAGAAGCCTTTGGAAGCTTAAATGTCAACTTTGAGTTCTCTTTTATGTGTAAGTCCTTCAAAAGTGACTTGGGAATCCACACTTTCTTTGATTTGTCTTTCCTTTTGGATGCTTTTGAATGCATTTCTTCAATGAGGGATTCAGGAACCCACATTTTCTTTGATTTTTCTTTTTGCTTGATGGACCTTTGCGGTCTCCTGAATATTTCTTTTTTTCTTTTATTCACATGTCGATTAGATGGGACATGGTGCTCTTCATACATACGTGGATTCATGGATTTCTGATTTTTATGTTGCACATCCAAACTTCTTCCAAAGGACTTGGGATTGGTGGATGAATAAGGTTGATATGGATGGTTTGATATGGAGGATTGACATGGATGGGTGCTTGGTTTTTCAAGTATGTATGTCTTTGTTGATCTTGATAGGATATAGGGTAAGGGGATGGTGGGATAGGGATAGTAGGAAAGGTTAATGGAGGAATGTAAGGGCCCAATATGGATGGAAGATCTGAAGGTTTCAACTTTGGAATAAAGGGACCAAGGATGGATTTGGAAGATGTAGAAGGATGATGCTTATGCACAAATGGAGGTAAATGGGATGTGGGAAGGATATCAACATCTTTATTTTGAACAGCATGGCCAAGGCTTTCATCTTTTGGATTTATCTTTGTACCAATAGGCTTATGTGTAGCTTTGATAGGAGTCACTTTGATATGAGCAGTTGAAGCTTGAGGGTATTTATTCTTATGCAATGGAAGAGGAAGAATGGCAGAATTTTGAGGTAGATATGGAGGCTTATGAAAAGTGGATGTTGGGGTACTTTGATCTTGACAAGGATCTTTTGATAGCCTAGGAAGAATACTTTGCTTTTGATTTTTGATAAGTTCATCATAGATGGAAGGAACACCTTGATCTTGCTTAGGAGATGGGTATGATATAAGAGGTGAAGGAATATGGAGTGTTTGAGATGGAAGGGTATCTTCTTGAAAGAAATGGAAGGGTATGAAGGGTTCATCATGGGATTCTTGAGGTGTGGGACTCTGGTCAACTATAGGAAAAGAAGGGATAATATCTTGATCTTGATCCTTAATAAGACTTGTTTCTTTGCACTCTTGATTAGTCTCTTGACATGGAGCCAGTTCTAAGGACAAGGTAGGAGTTTGAATGTTCACATGGGATTCTTTAATGGCTAATGAAGGTTCATTTGAAATAGGTATAATAGGCATTGTAGCACATGAAAGCTTGGAATCTATAACCTTTGAATCATGATTGAAGTTTGTAGCAAGATGTAGGTTAGCTTGGATCTCTTTTAGAGGTAGTCTTTGAGGGTTTACATAGTCATTATGAAAACTATTTGGATCTTTGTT
The DNA here is from genome assembly GCA_027943335.1 of Chamaecyparis obtusa. Lineage (NCBI taxonomy): Eukaryota > Viridiplantae > Streptophyta > Pinopsida > Cupressales > Cupressaceae > Chamaecyparis > Chamaecyparis obtusa. The sequence continues at coordinate 2,700,335 of BSBK01002641.1, forward strand.
TGGTGGAGGAATATTGGATAGCTGTGCTTCTATATGAAATGGAGGAATGGTGGAATAGGTGAAAGCTATAAGAGGACCACTACTAGACATGTGTTCATAAGTTTGATCTTGCTTGAGAGTAGTATCTTCCTTACATGAGTCATTAGGATTTTCAATTTCAATTATGTCATCATCAATAAGATTTTGGATTTTATGTTTCAACTCCATGTAATTTGAAGTTTCATGCTCATTATGTCTATGATATGCACAATAGTTTCTCAAAAAGATAAAACCACACGAAGTGATTTGAGGCAACATGATGAGATCATTTTCAAGAAGTTTTTCCAAAGTTGATTTGTATGAGATTCCCAAAGGAGTAAATGATCTATCCCAAGGATATTTAGATGTATTTGTGTTTGTCAAAGAGTTGTCATATAATGAATATTGTTGAGATGAGACTAATTCTTCTTGATTTCCTTGATCAAAGATGAGATTATGTTGATATGTTGAAATAGGTTCTTCATCAAATATTGGTTTATCATTAGGATTTTCTTGATCAAATATAGGGTATTCATGATTTTCTTTTTGATCAAAGATATACTCAATGTGAGATTTTGTTTTTGTAATAGCCCTTTTGTCTGAATAATATGTAGACATGGATGTGATATTAGGATCATAGAGATAAGGAAACAATGTTCTTAATGAAGATTTGTTGGATAATGTTTCCATTTCTTTTTCCATTTGTGAATAGAATATTCTTATGAATTTTTATTGTTAATTGATTTTTGGATCTTAATGAATGTTTTCTTTTTGTAATCAAAGATCTTGAAGCACAACACAATAATTTTATCAATTAACACAAGAAATTTTTCCAAGCAAACTACCTAGCATAAGATTTGATTGGTAAACATGGCTCTAACAGGTGGTCTTGCTATTTGATCAAGGATTTAATATGGATTTTGTTCAAAATGGACCTTAATCTCTCATTCCCCAAGTATGTTAAGGGGCTTCCCACATGCATCGAGGTATGATTTTACACAATCCATGAGGACTACTAGAGGAAGTTCGAGAAATTAAAATTCTTTTGTCATGTACCCCATTAAGGATACATGCGTTTCATTTTATAGTGGGATGGATCCCTGCGTCAAAAGCAAGCATATCCCACTTTGGGTAGTCCCTCTCACTGGCCTCATTAAGGCAAACTCAGGAGGCCTGTCCACTAAATTTCTAGCATGTTCATGGAAAGCAAGAAATGAACTTAGTAGGGCAGGTTTGGTAGTTTGATTCACTTAAAAAGTGAAGAGCATATCCCTATTGCCTTTTCTTTATTCTAAACACTTCAAACACACAATGGTTCTTTCCCAATCTCGTGACAAAGAGATTCTTAAAATGGAAGTGTTTGGTTCATTTCCCATTTTAATTACTAGATTTTGAAAACATCAAATGCCACAAGCTAAGGAAGAATTGACTAGTTTTAGGCTTACCTTATCCTTTGTAGCTAACCAAAGTTAGGGGCATTTTTTAGTGTTTTTCATTGCATTTTACTCACCTTAGCAATAGCTCCTTCCCATGTGCTTATCCTCCAACAAGTTAGTCAACATAAGCACTCAAAATGAGGGGAAACCAAAATCAAAATTGACAACACAAAGATTTATGTAATGAACTTGAGCACTTTAATTGTAGATTTCCAAGTAAAAATTTTGAACTTAAGGACTGAAAATCCAATTTAAAGAAACATATTTATGTTTGGAAGCTTCAATCATAGCAAGGTATTTTTGGTATACCTGGTTATCTTTGTCTTGTGTTGATTCAAGGACAGCCTTGATATGTGCTTGGTTCTCCCTTTTGATCTTCTTAGCAAGTATCTTATCTTCTTGATTAAACTTGCGTTCTGGCTTCTGAATCTTTTGATGCCTGTTCATTCATATTCAAAATGTACAAACAGGGAGTTAGATGATGAAATTTATCAATTTAATAGAAAATTTAGACAATAGATAGCAGGCGACATTGTCTAGCAAATACGCGATATTAAATTATTTCTAGGCGTAAGTTAACTGCTAGTAAGCGACACACAAAAGTGCATAGGTGACACTGAAAAGTGCATAGGTGACACTAAAATGTGCATAGGTGACACTAAAATGTGCAAAGGTGACACTGAAATGTGCATAGGCAACACTAAAATGTGTAAAGGCGACACTAAAATGTGCATAGGCGACACTGAAATATGCATAGGTGACACTGAAATGTGTATAGGCAACACTAAAATGTGTATAGGCGTAAGCAGATTATTGTTAAGCATAAGAAGAATTTAAAAATGTGATAATGAACTAATTCAAAGTGCCAATGAATTAATACACAGCGTAAGGCAAAAGAACGTAGGCGTGATTATTTCTGTCAATTACGGAGCAAAGCTTTACAACATGCGATAACAGATTATTAATCTGTGACACTTCTCAGATCATAAGCATGACTGTTTGGTGCAAAGGCAAGGACACTTTGTCACAGAAGCGTGACTTCTTTCTTTCCAGGTGATAAGAGAATATTTAAGATAGAAGTAGAAGGGATAGACCAGGCATGAATAGTCAGCAAATAGGTGTCAATACAGAGCCTGTAGGTGTCATTAAATCTATTGCAAGTGTGACTAAATGTTCTATAGGCATGACTTCACCTATTTCCTACAAAAATTCCATGGAAAATAGCAAATACAAGCATACAAAAATTGATCTAAATGATAAGATTGATAGAATGAGGCTTACTGCCCCACGGTGGGCACCATTTTGTATACAAATAAATGTATCTTCATAGGATTAGGGTTAATCAATGACAAATAAATGAAATAAGAACTAAATACAACCACAATTGAGCAAATATTCCACAATATCAAAGACTAATTGAGCATCCTATGGCTCTCTAATTAGAATGAATAATGAAGCTCTGAGAAAGCTCACTAATGATAGTTCTAATATGAGAATGATGATGGTAAGACAATGCTAATGCTAAAGCTCACAATTATCAAGATAAATGCTACAAATTACTCTAAATATGCTTTCTAAATTCAAATTGCAAGAGGTTTGATGCAATTCTCAGATAGGTGGTTGATGAATTATGAAGGATTTTAGCCTTCCTTTTATAAATTTTCCCAATGTGAGGGGGTGTGGTTGGGTTTGATCATGATTGAGTTGGGGTTAAGGTTTTGGTTCCACCCTTTAAAGACAAAGAAAATTTTGTGTCCTCAAAGCTTTGGACAAGTAGACAAGATGGATGGTTGAGATTCTCTTTCACTTTGAGTGAATGAGATTCAATTTTGGCTTGTTCCATGTGAATGCCTTTCCTCCAATTTCATTGGTTGATTGATTTTCCTCTCTTTTTGAGTTGTTGAGAGTAATTGATTTTTATTAATTGATTTAATTTATTTTCTTTAGCCATGCACCCCTTGAATGGGTTGAATTAATTTAATCCAAGACTATACAATTAATTAAATTAATTGTATTTTGATTTGATTGCACTTGATTAAAATGTTCTCAATTTTGATTGATCTTGAATTAGAATTTGATTTTCATTTTGATTGGCTAATTATGCATTGTGATTCAATTGATTCAATTATGTCCTTGATTTTCTTTGATTTCACTTCATTTTCTTTGAATTATCATTAAATTGTCTTTGTTCATTTTTAGGTGATTACAAGGAGACACATAGAAAGATTCTTCATTATTTAAACCTTGTCATTGCATCAAATGTCCACTTGATCAAATATGGGGGAAGACCGCATAATAAAACTCTTTGGAAGGTTCATGAGTCAGATCACGAGGTAATACTTGAGACAATCAAGGGTAGGGAAGACCCAATTGGTTCACTGGACTAAATGGAGATATAAAATATTGTAACATGTCAAATTTATATAGCACTGTAAATTGGGTGGATTGTAAATTGCTCATGCATTACCTCGTATGTATGATGGAAAGTTTGTAAGATTTAATGAAAACCTTTCTCTTCTATTTTTTGGGGCAATACCAGAAGGTTTTCTCTACTCAACTCTTTCCTCTGGTACTCCTATTGAGCTAAGTTGTAAAAATATTTCTCATTATTAATAAAAAATTTTTTATGTTGTTATGCCAATCTTATAAAAAATAGATTCTTATAATATAAATCTTATAACAAACAGATTCTTTAGGCATAATCTAGAGCAGTAGACAACCCTTCCACATGACTAAATTAATTAAACTCCAAGTTATTAAAATGAGAGATCTATATAATAACCACATCCTTATAATAGAAATCTTATAATAGATATTTTTCACAGCATACATAGCATAATGTACAATAATAACCATAAAATATATTCATAATGTAACATACATAGCATAATTCATATATTCTTTACATACACTAAGATCCCAGTTCAACATTAACTTCCACACATTCAGTTCGCAGTCACTTCTACCTCAAAACATCCAAACAAGCCCATTTTAACATAAACCCAAGACAAAACCAACTTCTAAACAAGACTGCCATAAACACCACATACAAAAAACCTAAAATCTTCCAACAAAACCTAACCTAGAGTAGTACGAAACTTGGTAATAGCCTTACTTCCTTTAGAAGCAGCATGCCTAGCCAGCTCTCTAGGAAGAACAAACTTGACAACAATCTCAATTTCTCTGGAGGAAAGTGTCATGATCTTGTTATATTTCAGTAGAGAAGCAACCTTAGGAGTAATCTTATAAAAAATATCAATCATGGAGCTCTCCATGATATCCATGGCAGCACTGGATATTCCCTTGGAGGGATGCACTTGTTTCAACACCTTGTATTCTCAGATTTCATTGCTTTGACTACTAAATCCTTTGTGGGCTTGAACATCACTTTCTTTTCTTTTCTCATCTTTGGATAATCCTGTACTTCATTGTCTCCTTTCATACCATCTTCTTTAAGACTCCACACCTTAGGTTTCCTTTAGCAACTCCATATCCACCATATAAAACAAGTTCTTGGTTCATGCTTGTTTAAGCTTGCCAATTAGTTGGACCATCAACCAAATTCTTGATCACCTCTTAAAATGGTGATCAAAGTACTTGAATACCCCTTTTCAAGTTGCATAACATATGTCAAAACAAAGACTATGTTTTGGAACATCACACCTTAAAATTGTTGATTCATGTTTCCCAACTAGGCCTAATAGGCTCAATTAACAAAGCAGCCCTATTAAGGACTCACTCCTAGATCTTGCCAATATCAAAAGTGTCTTAAAATAACTCTAATTAGAGGATTCTACCATCAGTTTGAATATTTGACACTTCTAGATGTAAAAGCCCCAAATTGGTCCCAAAACCCCCTAGAAACTAGGGCTCGCCCAATGTCTCATCTCCCAGCACCATAGAAACTGAACCAAAGTTGATTCACCATCATTTGACCATCCTATGATGGATTCATGCATAAAATAACCCCCTCCAAATGCTAGAATGTCTACTGTTGTACCCTTGCACCAATTTCATGACCCTTATGCTCCTTTCAAACTCATCAAACTCCTTCAATCACTCTCAACTTGCAAAATCTTCTTCTTTCCTACATGTCTAATGTTAAAATACTAAGTTACAAGGTTTGGATCCATCCCCAAGTGACAAAAAATACATAAAGGGGATGGATCAATGAATTTCCCTGTCTAGTAGCCCTGCAACGAAGGAAAATGCCACTTGTCTCTTAAACTTTCCAAAGGACTAATCAAAAAAATTAATTTTTTGACTACCCTTTTCTTATTACATTGTCATATCCAAAGGAAATATATGGTTGTTTTGGAGCGTGTACTGCTGCTCACCCCTATGGCTCTAAAAATGCATGAAAATTGAGTGATTTAACAAAGGAACTATATGAAATAATTAACCTCAAGACTTCAAACTATAGACAGTGTCTTTCTATGTCATAAAACCTCTAAATACCAAAGGAATTATACTCAGACCTCCTATAACCCTAAAAAACCCCAAATTTGGTCTCTTTAAACCCTTAAACCAAGGGTTTCTCAAATTGGTGCCATCCAATCAATTCCAAGTTCAAATAGTTATTGATTAACCTTTAAATGACCAATATAAAATAATCCAAATCATCGTATATCCCTATCCTTAAGACCAATCTTCTGGTGCTATACCCTTGCCATGAAATTCAATGTATTTTCCACCATTTGCTGACTATGTTCACTTCTTCTTTCACTTGTCTGCACACCAAAGCATTAGATTTGTATGAGGCTCATCTTTCTTGATGTTGAACTCATTTGATGTGGTTTTATATGTGTATCATCTTAAAATGGAAGCACTTCCATGATAAGAGCGTTTAGCCCTCCAAGTAAGTGGTTTGGGGTCATGTCAAATGCTTTGAATGGATATTCAACTTGGATCTGGCTTTTCCCCCTATTCTACCCCATTTTCCACTTCTTCCTAGCATTTTCCTAGCATTTTGGACCACGAACTTGAGGTTTTTGACCCTAAGGTCAAAGTCGACCTCGATCCTGACTAGGTCAGGATCAACCTCGACCCTAACCTAATCAGGTTCAAGCTCGATCTTGACACTATGGTAGGGGATCTTTAGGGTTTAATTCCAGTTTCAGGATTTCATCAAAATCTTGCATTTTCCCTCTTTGGGGCTACTATTTCTTAGATTAAGTGTCGAATTCTCAAATTAATATTTGAGGTGGACCTTTCTTGATATTTGTATAGGATTCCTAATTTATTATTGGAGATTATCCTTTCTCGAGTTTTGTGCTTAATACTCAAATTAACTTTGGGGTTGGCCTTACCTTGAATTTTGTAACAAGGCTCTTAAATAATTATTTTATTTCTATATTAAGGGTGGTTCCCTCCTAGAGTTTTGTGTCAAGACTTTAATTTCATTTCCTCTCCATGTGCACCACTCTAAAGTTTTGTGTCATGGGCCCTTAATTATTATTTTCTATGAGGCCCCTCTTGTGCCCTAGATCACTATAAAAGGGAGCCTTCCTCTCTCATTTTCTCCATCCACTTTCATGATCAAGCTCTCAAGCAAGAAGATCAAGCATTCAAGCCTTCAAGCATTCAAGCATTCAAGTCTGCAAGCATTCAAGCATTCAATTCATCAAGGAGATCCATTAGTAGCCATTGAAGGATTCAAGCTCTATGGAGCCCTCTTGTTGAAGATCCATCCATTCAAGCCTCTTCCTATTCCAAGATCCATTCAAGATTGGTGTTGAAGATCAAAAGACAATTGATTAGAGATGTCATACATGTGATTCTACATTCATCCATTCTTGTGGATTCAAGGATTCGAATCCTCCACAAGGGTTTCAACTCAAGCAAGGTGAATTGTTCCATTTACTTTGTTTATTCCAGCAATTTCAATTCAATTTCAAGGTTAATTCCTAAATTGGGGTTTGACTAAGCCAAACCCCTTCCCCACAACAAACAAAACCATTTTTCTTATATGTATAGGTGTGGAATTTCAGATCTGAGAGCGGATTTGGATACCCTTTTTGGCGAACTTTCAGGATCTACAAACAGAATTCGAATCAGACTTCAAAATAAAAATGTAGATACTGACCTAGTTAGGTACAACCTCGAACCTGACTTGGTCAAGTACAACCTTGATTTTGACCCAACCTTGATTTTGACCCAATTCAAATCTCAGAAATTTTTTTTGGGGTTTTGTAGATCTCCCAGTTTTGATTCAAAATTGTGAAAATCAACAGTTTTTAAAATCATTTGATAGGGTTTTCAGCCAATTCTTTTTCGGAGGTAAGTACCTTTATTTCTTAATTTCAATATTAGTCATCTACATTTACTTTCTATATCAATACAATTTCATGTAAGTGTAAAATATTGGTTTTGGGGTCTCTTTTATGTGCAAGCCATTGCCCTAGGACCCCATCCACATTTTACCCTTTACATTTTGGTGAACCCGACACACTTACTCTCCTTTTCTTTTGTGGATTTAGATTCCCTATTGTGCTAGATCTTCATTTGCATTATCTTGTGTGTTCACCTTCACTATACATTTTGGTGAACCCGACATACTTACTCTCTTTCTTTTTGGTGTTAGATCATTTGTTTGCTTGCCTTAAGATTAGATTTCTTTTATGCTCTTGCATTTACATTTCAAAAATCCAAAAAAATTGCAAAATTTCTTCAAAAATACAAAAACATTTACATTGCTTAGTGGAATTAGATGCCCTATTGTGTTTATGGTGTTTGATTTCCTTTTCATGCTTATAGATCTCATTTGAATGCATTTGGATATATCTAGATCTATTCATTATCATGATGCATAAGTTGTTTCAAGTTTTTTTCAAATGCCTTATGGATAGGGATGATAATCCTCCTATTTGGGATGAACCTTTGGATTTGGATGTTGATTACTCTCTTCCTCATGAAACCATTGTGAATGATCCCTTAGATAAAGACATTGATTTATCCCCTCTTCTTGAAGAATATTTGATACATGAGGGTGATTTATTAATACATGATGATAACTCTTTCTCTAAACTACACTCCCCTTATGCGGACATTTTAGTGAAAGAAGATGATATTATAGATTCTTTACCTCCATTTGAGATTCCTTCTAGTGATGAGGCATTAGTGGAGAATGATATGAATTCCCTTAATGCTCTCCCTTTTAGTGATGATCCTATGGAGAATCAAGATCTTACCTCATCTCCTCCTAGGATGTCCTCTTTTCTTCCTTCTTCCGAATCTATTTGTAGTGTTGAGACAACTAATATGGTTTATCCTAAACCCTTGTTGACTGTCAAAGGTTGTCCTCATATTACTATTAAAGGTAAACCTATGGAGTCTTTAGAGTCTTTCAATGACCATGATTCGATAGCTCATACATATCGTACAAGGAATAACCCTCAACCTAATCTGGTGGTTTTTGTATGCATTTTAAAATGGTCACCTAGACTTTGGGCCCCATTTATTAATTTATCAATTTCCTGAATCAATGCTTTGCAATTTTCAAATCAATTCCTTGATCAAATCGCAATTAAATCAATAATTCAAATATTTCTAAGGTTTGATCATTTCATCAATATTTTTATTTAATTAAAAGAAATATTCTCTTTTAAATAAATAAAATAGGCTTATTTAATTAAAAGAAATATCTTAAATAAAATAATCTTATTTAATTAAAACCCCTTTTAATTGAATGATTTTATCTTATTTAATTAAATATTCCTTTTTTTATTAAATAAACTTATCTTATTTATTTAAAAGATAATTCCTCTTTTAAATAAATAAAATACCCACTTAAAGTAAAATCTGTGATGGAAAAGGAAATAAATCAAACAAAAACAAAACAAAAATCCTTTTCCTGATTCTTTCAATAATTTTATTTAATTAAAAGAAATATTCCCTCTTAAATAAATAAAATAACTTTATTTAATTGAAAGAAATATCTTTTAAAATGAAATAAATGTATTTAATTAAAATCTTTTTTAATTAAATGATTTTATCTTATTTAGAATGATATCTCTCTTTTAATTAAATAATGTTATCTTATTTAATTAATGGAGAATAATTCTTTTAAATAAATGAAAAATCTTCTTAAAGCTCTTTTTGATGAAAAAAGGGAAACAAATAATTAAAAATAATTAAAATCCCTTTTCTCTCCACACTTTCTAAAAAATGAGCTTTATTTCCTCTTTTTGGATTTATCCCACATTGCTCTTGAGGATGCATTCTCTTCCACATTTTCCTATATAAGGAGCCCTCTCCTTCTCATTAAAGATCATAGAATTTTCATGTTATTGTTATACTGCAGGTTTGGAGAGCAATCTTGGAAGAAGCTTTTGAGCACATTTGGAGCTTGGATATTTGAGACTTCTTTCTTCTTGTCTTCTTCTCTCATGCCTTATGGAAATCCATAGTTTAGATTAATATTGCATTCACATAATAGTTTAAATTCATGTTTCCTTTCATAGATTAACATTGTATAAGCATTCATTTCAATAGAATAGTTTATTTCTTGCATTGTTATCATCTAGACTAGTTTCATTTGCATGCAATAACTTGATGATCATGGAGATTAGCATGCTTGATGTTCATCTTTGAATCTCTCATTTCTTGGTGTACTTGCATGGGCATAACTAAGTCAATCTGAGGGCCTCATATACAAACCCCTGCACTCCACGAATAGAGAGCTGTGAATCGCTATTCGAGACCTCACTGTTGAGTGCTCTTGGATGTAATGATTCATAGAAGTGTGACTACTTTCTAGCACACATTTTTGGCACCCACCGTGGGGTAACCCACCTCTTGCATGCTGATTTTGATTATTTTTGGAGCTAACCCTTGTGCAAATTTGTTTGGAGATGAAAAACTCTAGATTTGAAAGATTTGATCATATCTCTCAAACCGTTTGGTGTTTTGGTCTAAAAAAAAATTTGCAGGTTGATGACATATCAAAAAAGCTTTAGTAAAAAATTTAGATTTTTTGGAGGTAATTTATATTTTTTATGATTTTTTATTTTTTTTCATAAAAAATTGATTTTTGATGCAAATCAGTATATTTTTTAGAAATTTTTATATCTATGGAAAGTTCTTGAACTTATACAGGGGGTCTATTCATTGTGTTTTTAATTTAGAGGTCATATCATAGTTCATTTGGTCAATTTATAAAAACTGGTCTATTTTGAGAAAATGGCTCTCTAGGGCACAAATGAAAAGATCTTGTTGAAATTTTGACATTTTTGGAAAGCTCTCTATTTTTTGATAGAGGTCTCTTTTCTGCATTTTTGGTTTAGGGTCTGAGTTCATGTTGTATAAGTCCAATCTTGTTGACAAGGTCAAAAATCAAAATTAAAAAAAAAAGGGTATTTGATGATTAGCATGCACTTATTTTTCACATCGTTCAATGCATGATGTGAGTTGTCATTTGGATTATTTGCTGATTATTATTGCTCCTAACAATTGATTTTCAGATCTAACCACCTTAGGGTTTGCATAAGTTGAGTATGCATTGCATATCTTGTTTGCTTGTTTGCTTGTCTTGTTCATTGGAAGGTTCATGGCTTGCTTTCATGGAGATGCTTAACAAAAAAATAAAAATGAGGTAAAATCTACTAAGCGTGTTGCTTTGGACTTGAGGTATTTTTTTACATCTCTACAACATTTAGATTTTGGAAATAAGAATGAACCTCTCATGTGTTTGGCTTGAGTGTTTACATGCTTTCATGAAACACATTTCAATTGATGCTCTTAATGGGAAATGAATGAACATAGATTTGCTTTCATACAAGTTTGTGTAAGTGAATGCTTGTGTTTACACCTTAAGTAATTCTTGGTTCCAATATCAAAAATCTCATTGAGTAATTTAGGGCATGGATTCATTCCTTCTTTACATGAAGAGTTAAATGCACCACTTTGTGGACTCACTTCACGTTTACTTGGAAAGTTAAATATTCCATGGTTCAAACCCTTTTGCATTTGTGAGTAGTATTGATAAGCAACTTTAGAGTACTTTTGATTGATCTTGTTAGCGAAATTGGGTGTTGGACTCGCTTATTTCTAATCACCCCTCATTTCTTCCCTTTGGATGCAAGGTCAGCATTCATACATAGGGGAGGGGTCTACTTGAAAAGAGCATTAAGTGTTCCACAAAGTTCTCCCTTTTATGCTTTCTTGATCTCATTAGTTTTCTAAGGTGTGGACTTACTTTGAGTTTGTGTGAGGAGTTAAATGCACCACTTTGTGGACTCACCTCACATTTACTTGAAGGGTTAAATGTACCACCTTTAGTGCTTTCCAATACTTTTGATAGTGAATTACTTACTTTTTTAGTTTTAGAATGCTTGCTTGGGGATTTCATCACCTCAAGGGATGACCTTAACTCCCATGTTCCGGTAGAGTATAAATATCAGGAGGTCAATCCAAAGACACCTCTCTTGGAAATGAGTTAGATTTCACTCTTGGCGAAGCCTCAAAGAAATTTATACCTTTGAGAAGTGAAGGAGGAGATTTGGGTTACCATCTCCCCCTGGCTGTGTGATTTTGGATTCTTCTCATCTATGGATTTGTTCCTCACGTACCTTGCATATATCAAGGACTCCTTTTAGAAAAGTCATGTATATCCCTGTAGATAGCTTGACAGGATGTTGTTGTGTTCTAAGTGCCTGCTAAAACATTTTCAAGAACATACACAAGTAGAATCTTTAAGGAGTAGCATACTAAGTCACTATTCTTGTTCATGTGCAAGGTTGCTTTGCCCCTTGCTCATTGTTTGAAGACAATTGCTTGCTTGAATTCCTTGATTGTTGTCTTATGTGCTTGATCAATGATAAAAATCTATTGATGTACTTACTTGATCTTTGAAAACAAACAAGAAATTGAAATCCTAAGTTTTTTTATTAGGTGACTTGTCCCAGTCAGATTAGGTGACTTGTCCTAGTTTTAGAAACCTATTTTGTATTTAGGATTCTTGCATTTTTGACCTTTTGAGTTAGTGATCCTTGATCCCATAAGAGATTTTTCTTGAGAGTGACAAATTAGGAATTGTTCCTGTCAAATAGATAAATTTTTCAACTCTTTGATAACACACTTGGAGAGTGCTAGTAATCTCTTTGTTCACCCATTTTCATAAAATTCAAATTCAGTATAATTTGTGTAAGTCATCCTCCTGATCCATATGTTCTAGGGTATTCACCCAAAAATTGAGCACCTCTATGGCAGTGTTGGTTTGCACCTATTTGCAATAGTTCTATTTCACCATCTCTCTCAGACAAGAGAAAAATTTTACTATCCTAGTCTGGTATTGACATTTCTTAGAATTGTCTTTTTTCCTTGAACTCTCCCTTTCATGTTAGTAACAACAAGATATTAAGTGAGCCAAGGAAAGAGACCTCAGATAGTCTTCAACCAACTACCCCCAGTTCAGACTCATCAAAATAGAAAGGAAAAGGAACCAATATTTGACCAGTCACCTAGGAGTAAGTCTAAAACCTAGTTTGACCCGAAGAGCCATTTTAGTGAGTTGAGTACTCCATCAGCACCTTCCCACTCAGGTATGGATATGAGTTAAACCGTGACTCAGTGGGAGAGGGAAACCATGGATCAAACTCTTGATGACATCTATGACCGACACAAAAATAACATTATATTTGAGAATTCTTCTTGTGATGATCAACTTGGTTCACCCCTCATTAATGCTAGATCTTTGGATACTTATCAAAGGGATGAAAGGCATAAGAGATGAGCTCACCAAGAACAATGGTCACAACATGAAGACCAAGACAATGAACCTAGTGGTGCTCATGTTAATGCAACATATACCAATGACTTGTTCAAGTAGTCTAGACCGAGTTCACCACTTCAAAATACCTCAAGGTATATAAGTGAGAGGCTAAAAAGAATTGAGCGGGAAAAATAGGCTACAAAAAATGAATGAGCTGCAAAAGAAGAAGAAATTAGGCTTCTAGAAGAGGAACAATGAGCCTTGTTGGACATAGAGAGAAAAGCATTCCAAGAGGAGCAAGATAGGCTGTTAGCCCAACAATTAAACACTCAATTCAACAATAAGGGTGCTAACAGTGGAAATAATTCTCCTCCCTCCACCCCTTCCAGAACACCAAGAAGTAGAAGGTAGTCAAGAACCCCTTCTAGATCTCCTAGTCCTAGAGGAAGAAGGGCCTCTCAGTATGCTCTTTATAGGAGGCAAACCCCTTCTAGAAACTCAAGACCACACTCCCAACATGTACATCATGGTTCCCAACAGGGTGACCCCACAATAGTGGGTTACACTTTTTTAAAGATATTGATTTTTGCTGAAATAACTGATTTTTAATAAAATATGATGATTTAATCCTTGAGAGGTTCCATTTGAAGTATTTCATTACAAATGGTTAGCTCAAACCCTCTTAGATTAAAAAAACATTGATATAACATCTATACTCCTCATTCATACCTATAATGGAGTCTCCTTCGCACCTATTAAAATGCTAACAAAAAATCACTTTGAATTTATCTTTTAGTAGATCAAATGAATCCATTTCACAAAACTATCTATGTAGTAAGGTACTACTGAGAAAAATCTTTCCAATCATTATAATGTTAATATATATTAATTTTATTATGACTTTGTATTTTTAGTTTTACTAAACATAGATATTTCATCGTATGTCTACCTCTATGTTTGATGCTTATGGAAAAATAGTAAATGAGAGAAAATAAAAAAAATCAAAAAAATCTATGCCCTAGGTATTGAAGTTATCTTTCTATAAAAAATAAAATAAAATGAAATTGGACAAATACACGACAAGTTATAAGCTATGTAGTCAAGGTATGTCAAAATTACGGTTTAGTCAACTTCAAACATTAATAAAATATGAAATAATCATGATAATGTCATCAGACCAATTGTATTCCCTTTTTATGGATGTTAAAAAACTAAATTTGAAAAAATCACATTGATATCTATTTTAGAAAAAATGTTATACTCTATGAAAATAATGTAACTCTTTGAAAATGATGTTTTCAGCAACATACTAGTTTTTGTGGGAGAAAGAAAAAACCATTCAAATAAATTCAAAAATAAAAATAAAAAATATATTTAGAATCTAGAAAAAAAATCCTAAAAGACTCTAATTTACTTCATCTTCTGATTTCAAACGGTTTAACGACAATATGCATCCAAATCTGATTTTTTTTTTCAAAATGTAGAGTTCAGTGTCTGTTCAAGCTAAAAAGTGTAACCCACTATTGTGGGTTCACCCAACATGGAGGTGGTAGCTCACATTATGACCTTGATACTCAAGACTTTATGCGAATTCAACAAGAGCCTATCTTCCAATAGTATGTAGATAGGTATTTGGAACAAAACAAAGATAAATTCTTGGAAAGTCTAATCAACAAGGGCGCTAGAGTCCCTTATAATTTTGATGTGGACAACAAAATACAAAAGCAAAATCCCTCTCAAGAGGAAGAAATCCACCAAATGAAGCAAATAATGGAGAAAATGATGCAACCTAAGAGCTCATTCTCACTAGACTCGATTTGTCCTAATCCATTCGACAAGAGTGTGAGTATGAAGGATTTTCCAAGGAGGGTGGAATTCCCTCAATATGATAAATATGATGGCAGTGGTGATCCACATGACCATGTGTGCTAGTTCTATACTATGAGCTTTGAATTTCATCAAGATGACTCCTATTTGATGAGGTTATTCCCTAGAAGTCTTAAAGGACAAGCAATGGAATGGTTTACCAATATCACTCCCCCCGTCAAGACTTTTAGAGAACTTGTTCATATATTTGTTCAACACTTCGCATATAATCTGTCAAGATCTGTTACTATGTTGGACCTATGCAACTTGAAACAAAATCAAGGGGAACCCTTTGTTACCTTCTTACAGAGGTGGAGGAGATAGTGCTCTCATTATCCTAGGACCATTCATGAAGATGAGAAAATTGACATCCTTGTCAGTAACTTGGTGCCTAAAATGAGATATGAGATTAAAAAGATAGTCTTCAATCCCTTTGATACCATGGTTGAAACTGCATGTCGAATTGAAGATGTCCTAAAAGAACAAGGCATTTTGACCAAACATAGCAACAATGGCAACAATGGTCAACACAACAACAAGGATAAAGGGAAGAACAATAGTTGGAACAAGAACAAACAAGTTGTCAATGACGATGTCATGGACTCTTCCCAATCAAGAGATCAAGGTGTTCTTAATTTGACTAGTGTTGTGCAAGCCATGAAGCTTAATGCACCTCCATGGCAAGAAAGTAAACCAAGATATTAGGAGAGGCCCAAAAAGGAGAAGTGACAATTTACCAAATTGGGTGACTCATATGAGGATGTTCTCAAAACTCTCATTGCTAAAAACTTGGCACATCCTTAGGATCTTGCAAAATTTCACATTCCTGAACCCAAGCCACATTGGTGGGACGACAAGGCATTCTGTAAATTTCACAATGGTGCTAGCCATACTATTGAAAAATATTGGAGATTAAAACATATCATCCAAGATCTCATAGAAAGTGGAAAGCTTCAAGTTGATGGTCTGAATACTAATGCTGATCATAAGGCTTTTAAGGAACCTTTGCCTAATTACGAAAAGGGGGAAACCTCTAAATCAAAGAATGGAAAAGTTGCGATCAACTACACCTACAGAGCTGCAAAAAATGTTGTCAACACGCTTGAAGTTGTGGAGGAAAGTGTCAACATGACAAGGAAAAAGGATCCATCTAGCTATGACTCCTATGCGAAATCTCCCCCTATCTTTGATGAAGAACCTGTTGTGGTGTTGAGGGGTCCTCACTCTAGGATGTCATCCCAGCCTCTTAATGCTGTCACAAGGAGTCAAGGTCCTGTTGTCATTAGGGGGCCCAGTTTAGGTCAGCCCAATAAACCAAAGCTAGTGGTATCCAAGAATGCCACTATAAAACCAGCTATCAACCGCAAGCTGAATTATAACCTTATTGATCAGTTACAAAGAACACTAGCTCAGATTTCAATCTTGGAGCTTCTAGAGTTGTCCCCAATACACAAATAGGTCCTTAAGGATGCTTTGTGCATAGCCAATGTTCCCAACAATTTAGATGTTGACCAATTCCAAGGCACGGTTAATCATATTACCAGTCCTCACTACCTTGCATTCTTAGAAGATGATGACAAATCCTTGAACCACCCACATAATCTTGCCCTTTACATCAAAGTCATGATCCATAAAACCCATGTCAGGCACATGTTGATAGATGGGGGTGCTGGGCTAAATATTTTTACTTTAAGTTTGTTAAAAACTTTGGGATATTCAGAGCAAGTGATCGACACTAGAAAGAAGATCACTATAAAGGCCTATGATGAGGCAAAATGAAGTTCTAAGGGGTTGGTTGTCCTTTTTGTTAGGATTGGCCCAGTTGAAAAAGATATCTTATTCCAAATTGTTGATGTTGGACCCCTTGCATACAACATTTTATTGGGTAGACCATGGATTCACGACATGAAGGCAGTGTCATCTACCTACCACTAGTGTGTTAAGTTCCCCTACAATGGAGTAGAAATTTGCATACCAGGGGATAACACCTTATCAGTCAATTCAATCTCAGCTAATGATCATTTCCCTCTTAATTGAGAAGTAAAGGATTATCAAGCAACTTTAGCAGACTGTCAAGACAAGTTTAAATCATTAGACCTTGGCAATGGGGGGTATCAACTTGACTATTTTGCAAAGATGCTTGTTTCCCCTAGGACCTATGGAAAGCCTTCACAGGAGATGAAACTGTCTTCTTCGGTAATGACACTATTTGACACATTTGCTGAATCCTCAGTACCAATACAAGATGAAAAAGAGGAAGTACCTATTCAAGATTGGATATACAAAGAGGAGAAGTACCAACACAATGAAAATTTATCCCCCTCTCCTAAGTCCTATGGGAGAGGATATACTTTTGTCAAGAAGATGGGTTATCCAAGATATGGCACTCTTAGTTATAGGTTAGATGCTAGAGCCGAACCACTCAATCATGATCTTTTTGGATGTAAGTCTAAGAAACTGGTTGGCCTAGGCTTTATGAACAATAACAAGTGCACTATCCCCATTCATGATAGGTGGGATAGTAAAGATGACATAGAATATGTACCAAATTTGACAAATCAACAAGACATGACAGATGATTGGGTACCTTCAACAAATCTCCTCTCGGGAGATTCAAGAGATTTAACAATTGACAGTCCTCCTATCCCAACTGTGACAGATAGTGACTATATGAATGCTAGATTGACTATGGATAGTGTCTCCATCCCAGCTACGATGGATGGTGATAATTCAAATAATTTTTTGATTAAAAAAATTGTTAGAGGAGGGGAAACTCTTCCAAACCTTGAGGCTTCTACATCATGAGGCCCCAACAATAATTCAGAAATAGACTCTCATGAGTTTGAATGGGATTCACTCTCAGATGCAACAGTTGACTTGGATATGGATGTTGTCCAAGCTTATAGTTCTCAACCTGACGTAGCTGACGAGTCATGTGTCAGATTAGAAGATTGGAACCCACCTGTCACATTAGTAGATGATTCTTCGCTTGATAGGATAAATCCTAATTTAGGCACCTTAGAGGGATACTTGATAGACTCCAATTTTGCCATCACCAGAGATGACATCACCTATATCCTTAATATTGAACCAATCATTAACCTACCCCTTATTGACCCCAACCTTATTGATTGGTCTCAATGTTATCAAGAGCCTCAACTCTTGACATTTCACAATGACTATGAGATCACCTACTATCTAAATGCCATTGAACCTATAGTCTCTTCGACTAGTGAACTAGCTACTAGTATGACATAACCTAACATCAAGTACCTTAGTCACAAGATAAAAAGAAAAGAAAAAAAGAATAAGAGTTCTGATGGCAAAAACCACTGTGTGGCTGTGTCAGAACCAAAAAAAGTAAAAATAAAAGACATATCCAAGGGTGAAAACCTCTTTGAGGATCCTACGGATGAGGTACTTGATAGTCTCCCAAGCTATTTTTAGGATAGATCATCAATATTGGTTGAACCTATAGAAGCTATTAATTTGGGCACAAAGAGGCTCCAAAAATTGTACACTTGGCTAAATCTTTATCACCTCAAGAAAAGAAAGCCTACACTGAGTTCCTCCAAAAGAAGAAAATTAATTTTGCATGGACATATTCAGACATGCTAGGGTTGGACACTAATCTCATTATGCATCATTTGTCCATAGCTCTAGGTGTGAAACCAGTCAAACAAAAGTTGAGAAAAATGCACCCTCATATAGCTCTTTTAGTGAAAGCTGAATTAGAAAAGCTCCTTGGTGCAGGATTCATTAGAGCCATAGACTATGCTGATTGGATTTCCAACATTGTACCTATTTCTAAACATGATAAATCCATCTGAATCTTAACAGATTTTAGAGATCTTAACAAAGCATGCCCAAAGGATTATTTTCCACTTCCTAACATAGACATGATAGTGGACATGACGGTGAGCTATGAGATCTATTCCTTGATGGATGGTTTTTCTAGGTATAATCAGATCAAGATTGCTCCTAAGGATTGGGAAAAGACTGCATTCACTTGCACATGGGTTACTTATTGTTGGAACATCATTCCCTTTGGATTGAAAAATGTAGGAGCTACTTATCAAAGAGCTATGACAACCATCTTCCATTACATGATGCATAAGAATATGGAATATTATGTGGATGCAACCCTTGCTAAGTCTAAGAAAAGAAGAACACATATGGCTGATTTAAAAGTAATTCTGGACCGCATGGAACAATTTCAACTAAGATTAAACCCAAAAAAGTGTGCATTTGGTGTTACTTCTAGCAAATTATTGGGATTCATCATTTCAGCCAAAGGGATAGAAGTGGACCCTGAAAAGGTCCAAGCCATTGTAGACATGCCACCTCCCAAAAATATCAATCAAATGAGGAGTCTTCAAGGATGCCTTCAATCCATAAGGAAGTTTATTTCAAAACTGGCAGATAGAGTGTAGCCCTTTAACAAAAACTTGCATAAAGGTGTTCAATGTGTCTGGAATGAGGATTACCAAAAGAGCATGGATCAAATTAAGGAATACTTGGCAAGTCCTCCCATTCTAATGTCTCCCATGCCAGGAAAACCCCTCATTTTGTATGTCTCATCTATTGAATCTTCACTAGGGGCGTTGTTGGCTCAATTAGATGAAAAAGGGAAAGAAAGGGCCATATATTATATTAGCCAGACTCTTGTTGCTTATGAGGTCAATTATACTAGTATTAAAAAAGATTGCCTTGCAGTAGTGTTTTCTTCTCAAAAATTGTGACACTATATGCTTGCGCACACCATACACCTCATAGCAAAAATTGATCCTCTCAAATACTTGCTCGGTAAAGCTACTCTCATGGGTAGAATTGATAAATGGATGATGATTCTTTTTGAATTTGAAATAGAGTATATTGAGCGCAAGGCAATCAAAGGCCAAGCTATTGCAGATCAACTAGCTAATTTCCCAATTCAAGATAATATGCCCATTTAAGTCAATTTTCCAGATGAACATCTTATGTACATGACTAAGAGATCTTGGAAACTGTTCTTTGATGGTTCCTACATGCAAAACAATTCTGGAGCTAGTGTGTTGTTTGTCTCTCCACATGGGTACATTATTCCCAAATCTTACAAGTTACTCTTCCCATGCACAAACAACATAGTTGAATATGAGGCTTTAACAAATGGACTAAAAATGGCTATAGAGTGGAATATCATAGAACTACATATCTATGGGGATTCTCAGCTGATCATCAATCAAGTCAATGAGCAATACCAAACAAAAGATGACAAGTTGATACCTTACAAAAAAATGGTTGATTCATTAAGATGGTACTTTCCTTTTGTCACCTTTCAGAAAATCCCTAGGGCTGAGAATAAAGTAGCTAATGCTATGGCCACCCTTGCTTCACTTCTTCAGTTAGAGGAACATGAGTCCAAATATGAATTCCTAGTGGAAGAGCTACATTATCCCATTTATGACTCTCAAGAAAGCCATGTCATTTGTACCCTTGTCAATCATGAATCCTCCCACTATGGTGCTATTTACTCATATCTAGGTGATGGCATCATCCCTAACACATTTAACTGATCTGAAAGAAGAAACCTTGTCCATAACACCTCTCATCATTCCCTCATCTCTGGTGATTTGTATAGGAGGGGTCTAGATGGGACACTTCTAAGGTTCTTAGAAAAGGAGGAATCTGATCAAGTGCTAGTTGACATCCACAAGGGCATATGTGGGGGACATTCTAATGGTCTTTCCATGGCTCGAAGGTTGCTTAGGGTGGAGTATTATTGGCCTATGATGTAGATAGATGTGATAGCTTTTGCCAAGTCTTGTGAAAAATATCAGAAACATGGACACCTGATACATGCTCCAGGTAGGGAGCTAATTCCTTCTATATCTCACTAGCCATTTCAGTGATGGGCCTTTGACCTTGTTGGGCAGATTCATCCCAACTCATCAGGTGGACATAAGTTCATTATCACTGCTACTGAATACTTCACAAAATGGGTAGAGGGTGTTCCACTTTCTATTGCCTCAGGCAAGACAATGTCTTTATTCATTTTAAACCATATCTGTCGATATGGAGTGCCATCTGAGATCATCACTGACAATGGAGGTCAGTTCAAAAACAAGGACCTTACACAACTCTGCCAAAGATTTAAGACAAAGAAACATTGGTCCTCCATTTACTTCCCATGAGGAAATGGTCAGGTAGAGGCTTCAAATAAAACCATTCTCAAGATTTTACACAGAACAGTTCACAAGAATGGTAGAGACTGGCACCTACAGATAAACCCAGCCTTGTGGGCCTATAGAATGAGTATTCGTACTCCAATTGGGGCTACTCCTTTTTCCCTCACATATGACGCTAAAGCAGTGTTACCTTTAGAGGTTGAGATTCTGTCACTTAGAGTCTCTCTCAAAGGTCTAGTTATAGATGAAGATTATCGTGCCATGAGATTACAAGAATTGGAACTTTTGGATGAAAAGCGTAAAGCATCATTTGACCATATGAGGGTCTACCAAAAGTGGATGTCCAAAGCATTCAACAAAAAGGTTCACCCTAGAGAATTCCAAGTAGGAGATCTTGTCCTGCGAGAGAATCCTAAGAACCAAAAAAATAGAGAACAAAAAGGCAAATTCAAACCTAATTGGCTTGGACCCTACATTATCGTAGTAGCTTTTGGTACAGGTGCTTAATTACTATCTACAGAAGAGGGGGAGTAGCTCCCTAAGCCTATCAATGTTTTGCACCTAAAGAAGTTCTATCCTTGATGCCCATTCTGTCTGGGGGCATCCTTTGTATATACCTTATTGATCCTGAAAAAATTCCAAAAAAATTCATATATTATGCTGAAAAAATACAAAAAAATCAAAACTTCAAAAGATTTAAAAAAATAGAAAAAGTGCCTTGGTGAAAACCTAGAAATAGGCATCTTGGTAGCAAAAAATACAAAAAAATTATAAAAAGTCCTGAAAAAATTCTTCCAAATGGTGAAAATCTGGAAATGGGCACTACTTGAGGCCTCCGCACCCCTATTTCTTAGCATGCATCCTCGACACTTAGCCTTTCTCCATCATGCCTTGTCCTTGTCACCTTGGTTTGGAATTGGTCTTTGTCTTTGTCTAGGGGGCATCACTGTGTTAGCTTTGGTCTCTTGGATATGCTTGTCTTTAGGACACCTCACAAATGGTGTTTTTCAATAGCAACCCAACTCTATTTTTCAACACAACTCTTGACATCGAGTGTTTTTCAACACTTATCAGTTTGGTCTTATCTAGTTTGGTCATGTGATCTTACCTACTTGCAAGCATTTGATCCTTATCCTTGAAACTCAGTATCAGTTTACACACTTAAATTTTTAAATGCAACATTTAATGCTTGAGATATGTCATGATTTTTTTCTTTGTGTGCTGAGTGTTATTGATTTTCGTTGCGTGTCGCTGTCTAATAAGTCTCTCCATGATGCATAGCTAGAAGACTTGGGGCATGGGGCATATTTTTATTTGCCTTCTGCTTTTGGGTGTTGTCTTGAACCTCTTCAGTGTCTCTTGTTGTCTCCTTGACACACTTAGGAGATTTAAGGCATCATCCTTGACACTTTTTACACAACCATTCTTATGGTCATCCTGGTGTTTATGCCTTGATGCGAGTGTGGTTTTGCTACATTAAATTGGGTAAGCTAACATTGCAGTCATCTTGACCTTTATGTCCTTGATGCTCATGTTAGAATCTTTCCACATTCCACTCTGATATAAATCATACTCATATCTTCATAGTTGCACTTGTGACTAGTGATGATTGTGTGATTTTTCGATGTCCGTTAATAATGGCCCAATGATGAAAGTAAGTTCCTTACATTCTCTAATGAATGAAGAATACAAAATCCTATGTTACAGTTGCTCTATTGAAAGTACACCTTTGCATTTTCATATAGCTTGCATTGTTAGACCTCATGTTAATTTGCATTTATAGGCTGCATTATGAGTTTGAGAGGGTTTCCTTCATCTTTCTTTTGGAATTTTAATCAACTGTGATCATGTTCCGATCTTCATTTCCTTATCTTCTTTCATGATCTCAATCGAAATTCTCTATCTTAAACAGTTGATTGATTTTGGGGCATCCTCTTTCTTAAGGTAAATTCTCTTTCTTCTCTCCATTTCTTTCCATCTCTTCCAAACTTCTATCTCCCATTCGCTTTCACCCCACTTCTTTTTCTCTAATTCAACCTTGGGGCATAACCTTTCATGATGATCTACTTTGGTTTTGTGATCTTTATATCTTTTATTTTACATCAAGAACCTTATCTTTAGTTCGATTTGATTAAATTTATTAATGTATTGTTTCTCCTCTATCTCATTTTGATTTCAATCATGAGGGGGTAGTACCTATCAAACTTCAATCCTTGATTCAACTTTATCAAACCTATCAATCAAACCTTGCTTGAGACTTGACAATTACCTATTTACAGGGGTGTTGGCCTTGTCTTTTTCAATCAACTTATCTTTGTCTTGATGTGTTCCCATTCATCGAACACACATCTGGGTTGTTTTGTGATCCCAAATCGATCTCACATTTCAATTCCATTCTTTGACCACATGTGATCCCAAATCGATCTCACATTAGTCAAAGAGGGGCAAATGTATGCACCTTAAAATGGCCGCCTAGACTTTGGGCCCCATTTATTAATTTATCAATTTCTTGAATCAATGCTTTGCAATTTTCAAATCAATTACTTGATCAAATCACAATTAAATCAATAATTCAAATATTTCTAAGGTTTGATCATTTCATCAATAATTTTATTTAATAAAAAAAATATTCTCTTTTAAATAAATAAAATAAGCTTATTTAATTAAAAGAAATATCTTAAATAAAAAAATCTTATTAATTAAAACCCCTTTTAATTGAATGATTTTATCTTATTTAATTAAATATTCCTCTTTTTATTGAATAATCTTATCTTATTTATTTAAAAGATAATTCCTCTTTTAAATAAATAAAATTCCCACTTGAAGCAAAATCTGTGATGGAAAAGGAAATAAATCAAACAAAAATAAAACAAAAATCCTTTTCCTGATTCTTTCAATAATTTTATTTAATTAAAAGAAATATTCCCTCTTAAATAAATAAAATAACTTTATTTAATTGAAAGAAATATCTTTTAAAATGAAATAAATGTATTTAATCAAAATCTTTTTTAATTAAATGATTTTATCTTATTTAGAATGATATCTCTCTTTTAATTAAATAATGTTATCTTATTTAATTAATAGAGAATCATTCTTTTAAATAAATAAACAATCTTCTTACAGCTCTTTGTGATGAAAAAAGGGAAACAAATAATTAAAAGTAAATAAAATCCCTTTTCTCTTTTTGGATTTATCCCACATTGCTCTTGAAGATGCATTCTCTTCCACATTTTCCTATATAAGGAGCCCTCTCCTTCTCATTAAAGATCCCAGAATTTTCATGTTATTGTTATACTACAAGTTTGGAGAGCAATCTTGGAAGAAGCTTTTGAGCACATTTGGAGCTTGGATATTTGAGACTTCTTTCTTCTTGTCTTCTTCTCTCATGCCTTATGGCAATCCACAGTTTAGATTAATATTGCATTCACATAATAGTTTAAATTCATGTTTCCTTTCATAGATTAACATTGTATAAGCATTCATTTCAATAGAATAGTTTATTTCTTGCATTGTTATCATCTAGACTAGTTTCATTTGCATGCAATAACTTGATGATCATGGAGATTAGCATGCTTTCTATTCATCTTTGAATCTCTTGTTTCTTGGTATAGTTGCATGGGCATAACTAGGTCAATCTAAGGGCCTCATATACAAACCCCTGCACTCCACGAATAGAGAGCTATGAATCGCTATTCGAGACCTCACTGTTGAGTGTTTTTGGATGTAATGATTCACAGAAGTGTGACTACTTTCTAGCACATAGTTTCTACTTCTTTGCCACCTTCTCAACCTATTCTTCCTCTTCCACCCCATCTTCCTGGCAAGGAGTATGATTTGATAAACCAATTGCAAAATACTCCTACCAAAATTTCTTTGTGGGAGCTTCTTCAAACTTCACCTACCTACTATGAATCCTTGCAAAAAGCTCTAGCAACTCTTCCTACTCCACCTCCTAATCAAGAGAACATCAATAACTTCTTACAATGCATGCATGCTACCCTGGGTCCTCCTAACATTGTTTTGACTCAAAAAGACTTACCTTCTAAAGAAGTTCAAAATTAGTATGATGCTCTTATGGTTGCTATTACTATCAATAAAAGTATCATTCGTAGGACCTTGATTGATAATGGATCTAGGCTTAATGTTTGTAGTATGGACATTCTCAAAGTGATTAACGTCGATCTTTCAACTATTCAACCTGACAATGTTCCTATATGTGGCTTTGATAAAATTGCTAACACTTTAGGAATCATTACCTTACCTATCAAAGTAGGACCGGTCATCCTGAATACACCTATTCATGTTATGCCTGGACCTCTCAATTATAACCTTCTTTTGGGTAGACCTTGGGTGCATGAGATGGATGTCATTCCTTTCACCCTTCATCATAAAGTCAAGTTTATACATAACAACAGGATGTATACACTTCATGCAGATGATGCACCTAATCCTTGTCTTAATATTCAAAATCACACTACTCCTATTCCTAATAGAAATCCTTCTTCCTCTAATGCTCTTCCTGGCAATGATTGAGGAACCTTGGATTTTACTCCTACCTTTATGGGAGAATATAAGATTAATGATCTTGATTTTATGAAGAAACAAAGAGAGTTTGAACAGCGAGTTTTTACATCTAAAACCCTTTGTAATAACTTTGTCGCCCCTTCTACCCACAATGAATCTATCAAGTCAACTAAGGATGATATAGTGACTACTAAAGTTCCATTGTCTTCTTCTAATATGGCTTCTCGTTATGGACCTAGTTATCACTTCCTCGTTAAACAAGGATTTAATGGTCAAGGATGTGGTAAGCATAAATAGGGAATTCAAATGCCCTTACATACTGGGGGGCATGGAAATTCTTATGGATTAGGATTTAATCCTCGACAACAAATCAATGTTAACAACATCTCAAATAACACTTCAAAACATGATGAAACTCTGAAGGAATTTGGCCAAGAAGTTCTTTTTCCTAAACTCCTTTGTGCTAAGATGATTACTAGACCTAAACACAAAAAGAAACATAGTCTATACTTGAAGACTCTTCTTTTTTGTTTATATCATAGATTTCATGATCACTCTACTAATGAATGTCAAGCTTTACATTATAAGATTAGGCATCTCATTGATAGTAAGGTTATTTATATATCATGTGACAATGAGTTGTATTTGAATCCTTTTTTCTCTAAATAACATTTATGTTCCAGTTATAGAACTCCACATTATGTAAACAATGGTAGCCTAATACTTGGGGGCTCGTTGTCTTGCATAATGTTGTGAGCGATGTAATAGGTCTCCTTCCATCCTTGTTCCTATACTTGGGGGGCAAGGATGTCATTTCCTTCTTTTCCATCTTTCTGGGATTCACCTCTTTCCTTGGTTAAGCAGTATCTATCTATTATGTGATATCCATATCATACATGAACATTTTGGTTTGCATTGAGGATCTTTGTCCTTGATCACAACCTATTTCATTGTTGGGCATTGGGTTTCCATGTTTGATATTTCTCTCACCTTGGAAACTGAATAGTGTGCTATCCCTCACAAGGGTTACTTTTTCACTTCTTGCATGATATCTCTTTGCATTCATCCCTTCCATGGCCTCATAGGACCTATGACCTTCTTGGCTTGGACTGGGTTTCATCTAAGGATATTTTCTTGATGTTGAAGAGGGCTTTATCCTTGTTCTTTTCTTTCCTTAACATGTCAGAATAGTATGTTTTTGCCATATTAAGGAGGGGGGCATATATACAGCCTCCCTTGCTCTATATTGTGTGTTTTTGTTCTAACCTTTTATTCTGCAGCATGCTAAATCTTAGGAGGTAACACACATAAGTTGCTAAATCCTGAAGGGACACACATGTCCAATATCAAATATGCTAAATCTTTTGAAGGTAACGCACATAAGTTGCTAAATCCTGAGGAGACACGCATTTTTCAAAATTTTCAATATGCTAAATCTTGGAAGGCAACACACATAAGTTGCTAAATCCTAAAAAGACACACATCAATATGCTAAATCTTCTGAGGGTAATGCACATAAGTTGCTAAATCCTAAGGAGACATGCATTTTGTATTCCATGGTGATACAAGAAGGTGGATCCATGGGTACTTTATAAAAGCCATCAGAAGACACACTACATACATGCAAAAAGCCGCTAGAAGGTGCACAACTTTATGGGGTGACTATCAAGTATTTTCTTTGTGGGTCATCCTATCCTTTTGTGGTTCATAGTGAGATATACACATCTTACTAGGCGAGCTAGCCACTCCTCTCTTCCCCTTCTATCTTTTTCTAGTGATGTCTCTCTTATTGCAATCTTGGAGTTGATGAAGAGTCAAGTCTCTAGGGGCTTGAGGATTCCTTTGTCCCTTTGATTTCAATAAGATTATCTTTTTCTTTATGATCTCCTTTACCAAGAGTTTTCATCGAGTCCATACTCTGGCTAAAGTGGGGGCTTAATGTATCATCTTAAAATGGAAGAAATTCCATGATAAGAGCATTTAGCCCTTTGAGTAAGTGGTTTGGGGTCATGTCAAATGCTTTGAATGGATATTTGACTTGGATCTAGCTTTTCCCCCTGTTCTACCCCATTTTTCACTTCTTCCTAGCATTTTCCTAGCATTCTAGACCATGAACCTGAGGTTTTTGACCCTAAGGTCAAAGTCAACCTTATAGGGTCAAAGTCGACCTCAATCTTGGCTAGCTCAAGATCGACCTTGACCCTGACCTAGTCAGGTTTGAGTTCAACCTTGACCCTATGGTCTGGGATCTTCAAGGTTTGCTTCCGGTTTCAGGATTTCATCAAAATCTTGCATTTTCCCTCTTCGAGGCTACTATTTCTCGGATTAAGTGTCGAATTCTCAAATTAATATTTGAGGTGGACCTTTCTTGATATTTGTATAGGATTCCTAATTTATTATTGGAGATTAACCTTTCTCAAATTTTTTGCTTAATACTCAAATTAACTTTGGGGTTGGCATTACCTCAAATTTTGTAACAAGGCTCTTAAATAATTATTTTATTTCTATATTAAGGGTGGTCCCCTCGTAGAGTTTTTTGTCAAGACTTTAATTTAATTTCCTCTCCATGTGCACCTCTCTAAAGTTTTGTGCCATGGTCCCTTAATTATTGTTTTCTACAAGGCCCCTCTTGTGCCCTAGATCACTATAAAAGGGAGCCTTCCTCTCTCATTTTCTCCATCCACTTTCATGATCAAGCTCTCAAGCAAGAAGATAAAGCATTCAAGAATTCAAGCCTTCAAGCATTCAAGCATTCAATTCATCAAGGAGATCCATTAGTAGCCATTGAAGGATTCAAGCTCTATGGAGCCCTCTTGTTGAAGATCCATCCATTCAAGCCTCTTCCTATTCCAAGATCCATTCAAGATTGGTGTTGAAGATCAAAAGACAATTGATTGGAGATGTCGTACATGTGATTCTACATTCATCCATTCTTGTGGATTCAAGGATTCAAATCCTCCTCAAGGGTTTCAACTCAAGTAAGGTGAATTGTTCCATTTACTTTGTTTATTCCAGCAATTTCAATTCAATTTCAAGGTTAATTCCTAAATTGGGGTTTGACTGAGGCAAACCCCTTCCCCCAACAAACAAAACCATTTTTCTTGCAGGTATAGGTGTGGAATTTCAGATCTGAGAGCGGATTTGGATACCCTTTTTGGTGAATTTTCAGGATCTGTGAATAGAATTTGAATCCAACTTTAGAATAAAAATATAGATCTTGACCTAGTCAGGTACAACCTCAAATGTGACTTGGTCAGGTACAACTTCAATTTTGACCCAACCTCAATTTTGACCCAATTCAAATCTTGAAAAAAGATTTTTGGGTTTTGTAGATCTCGCAGTTTTGGTTCAAAATTGCAAAAATAACAGTTTTTGAGATTGTTTGACAGGGTTTTTAGCCGATTCTTTTTTGGAGGTAAGTACTTTTATTTCTTAATTTCAATATTAGTCATCTACATTTACTTTCTATATCAATACAATTTCATGTAAGTGTAAAATATTGGTTTTGGGGTCTCTTTTATGTGTAAGTTATTGCCCTAGGACCCCATCCACATTTTACCCTTTACAATATGATATGTGCGTTGTACTTTACAAAGTGTTTTATGATTATCTAATTTCAACTTATTATATGATGCAACCGAGTGTTGACATAGTCATTATATATGATATGTTTTACTATTTTTTTTTTAGAACTAATGCTTCTAGTGAATCCAAATTTAGTTGTTATAAAGATGAGATGTTAGTGAATGACTTCTTGCTAATACTACTCTTCCATCAGATCCAAATTTCAACCCTTTTGTGGATCTACAAGCGCAATCACGATCCCATAGGATTGGCCAAGAGAAAACTGTGATTGTATATCAATTGATTACAAAATGTTCAGTTGAGGAGAAAATATTGCAACAATCAAGAAGAAAATGAAATCAAGCCTCAAATTGGTTCATCAACATGCAAATAATTGGGTCATGCAATTCATTCTAGTACCACAAATATTTCTATTAGAAATGCCTATTCGTCAATGGCCTTGAATTTACGGGACTTGGGAAACCAGGTTACTCATGTTGGGCATTATCCCTAAAATGTAAGTTCATTGCTACCTTTGGCAAGGCAGTCTCACTCCTCATTTTACAACAAAGGGTAGCCATCTATAGTCCAAGGTTTTAATTTAGCTGAAAAGTTCAAATGGAGACTTGGGAAACCAGGTTACTCATGTTGGGCATTATCCCTGAAATGTAAGTTCATTGCCACCTTTGGCAAGGTAGTCTCACTCCTCATTTTACAACAAAGGGCAGCCATCTATGGTCCAAGGTTTTAATTCAGCTGAAAAGTGGAGAGCTTCTCAAGGTACTGATCTCTTTCGTAGAGAAGTTCCTAATTCATCTCAAGGTTCTCGTTTAGGTGACCAACTCCTTGGAGGTCAATAAATAGACCTATTAATTTCCCAAATTGGTAAAAGGGTAGATGCAATTTTGGAAACAATATCCCAATTGAAGAGAAATGGAAATTCCAGTGACCATGAATTTATTGTAGATCCAATGGGTGTATCTCCTCCACTGACAAATATAACTACTTCTAGAGACTTGAGTTTAAATGGAGACCGTCTATTCCCAAACATGTCCCAGTCGAGCAAATGAACCAGATGTCACTTGATTAAAGAAGATAGTGGTTTATTAAACCATCTGCATTATCCCACTTGCTATCAGTTACTACTTTTTGAGCGGCTTGCCAAGTGCTTCTGTGCAGGATTTCTATAATATATAATGTCCTCATGCAAGTACATGCTAGTTTTTTTAGACATTTTCTCTTGTAAAGGGTTAGTGAGCAATATCAAAGAAAAGGTTCTTGCATGGATCTGTAATGTCCCTATCCAGGACCTTACTCACTTTGCTTAAAAATCCTAATTAGAATTTGGATTTCTAATGCCTGTTGTGATATTATTTAACTTTGGCTTGCTTCTTACTGATTAATATTGTAATGAATTGGTTATCCTTGTTTTGATTCTCTCAATTGAATATATATATATATATATATATATATAGATACATACATATATATATATAGATACATACATATATACATATATACATACATATATACATAGATATATAGATATATATATATATACATATATATATATATATACATATATATATATATATATATATATATATATATCTATATATATATATATATATATATATATATATATATATATATATATATTCTGTTATATGAATGACTTGTAAAAGAATGAGGAGCTCAATATTTGAGATTGTCCAAATATGATAATAATGACAAGGATTAAGTTTATTATAGATCCTAAAATTCTATTCTCAAACGAGAATTTTTTCTCCTATCTTTCCAACATTACGTATCTTTCCAACCATTAGTCGTAGCATCAATCTGTCTGTTCCAACAGCTCCAAATGGCTAGGTAAACTCTAGTGGCAATTTTGTTTGGCATGTAGAGTCATTCAATTGCCACCGATGACTCTGTGCTGAAGTGTCCCTCAAGGTCCCTTGAGCATGAAATCAGTGATCTTTGCGGGGTCGTATCGGATGCAGGAGCATCTTGGGTGTAAGAGCAATCTTTCATCACCCAAAAAAAATTTTTTCTAGTTTCTTTTCAATAAGGGCTATCTTGTGCAGAGCTGCTATTTATGGAAACTTTCTATTTTTAGTAAGTTGGTCATACGATCTCAGAATGTTCTGATTTCATAGTTGGAGGTTCATCTTAGTCGTATCAGCCTGCCTGTAAAGTTTCATTGCTAGATCAAGTCTGGTTTTGAAGATATTGAAACTTTTCAGTTTTGGAAATAGGGTACAGAAACTTTGAACTCAATTTTGAAGGCTTTAGAGGCCTTGGATGAGGTAAAATTTTCAACTGAATGAAGCTTGCTTAACTTATGTGTTGTATAGCTCCTCGTGCCCTTTCTAAAATGGGGTTATAATAGTCAATTGGGTCAACAGGTGATGAATTATGGTCTTCGGAAGTTGGGCCACCTAAAATGGCAGAAAATAATTTTCCTTCAAAATTTCTGTTTGGGTTTCAAAAGTTATTTTGAGCCGACTTTGATATAATAAAATGAAAAATAAAATAATTCTAAGTTTGGTCGGCCCTTAGGGCTAAATTTTTGGAACCTTCTCGGGCGGTGGGAATTGCCTATATAAAGAAGGCTCGTAGTGTTGTTTAGGCAATTCTAGGTAGTAGATCTAGGTAATGATTCAAGGCTTTGTCTTACAGAATATTGTAAGGGAATGCCCATGTGGCTTTGCATATTGTAATTCTGAAAGTTTGTAATTCCACATTTGCAGAGATAATAAGAAGCCAATTTTCTATTCTTGCATATTGTTGTTGTTTCTCTGTTTCTATTATGTGTTTGTGGTATTAAGGGGAGCACCCTTCATCAAGTGGTATCAGAGCAAGAGTTCTTGAGCATGTAAATAGATCACCGACTGTAAGGCAGTTTGCACCAAGACCGTCATTAGGGTTTCAACGTGCATCACAAAAATGCCTCCACGAAGGGATCATGGTGGAAGAGCTAGTGTTGTAACACTTGAGGTTAGAGTGCTCCAGAGACAAGTGCGAGCACTGCAAGAAGAGATTTACAGAGGAATGAATCTTAATGTCAGAGATGGAAGTGATGATGAGGATGAAGCCGAAGAAGAAGATCAAGAACGAGAAGTCAAAATTATGAACTAGGAGGAAGAAAGACTTTTTGGGCCATTTCCAAGATTGGGAAAAGACCTAAGATTGAGGTTCCTACATTTTTAGGAAATCTTAAACTAGAGGAGTTGATCGAATGGATCAAAGAATGTGAAGAATATTTTGATTATGAAGATATTGAAGATCCTGATAGGGTCAAATTCACGAAGGCCAGACTAAAAGATCATGCAAAGATCTAGTGGCAAGAGATTCAATTGGAGCGAAATAGAAGAGGGAAAGATAAAATCACAAGATGGGATCAGATGGTGGATAAATTGAAGCGAAAGTTCATCCATGTTGATTATGAGCTTGACCTACTGAAGAAAATGCAAAGTTTGAAGCAAGCGGGATGATCTGTTCAGGAGTATACAAAGGAGTTCTATCGAATCCTAATCAGAATAGGCCATGCGAAAGCTGATAAGGAGAAAGTTGCCCGTTACCTTAATGGGTTGAGGCCCAGCATTCAGGAGGAGCTAAATCTGGTTTGACTGAATAGTATTGAAGAGCCATACCAGTTTTCCCTAAAAGTAGAGGAAAAGTTGAACAAAAAGTTCAAGAGCAGAAAAAATAGAAGAGGTCACGGTGGACGATCTGGTGGACGGTCATATGGAGGCCAAAATGAAGATCTGAAAAAGAAGGATGAGGCCAGTAGTAGTCAAAATCAGAGAGAAAACAACTTCAATCATTTCCAAGATCAAAACAATAGAGATCAGAGAGGAAGAGTAAGAGGACAAGGTTCAGGAAGAGCAGGCTTCTGTGGAACATGTTTTCATTATGGAGAAGAAGGTCATAGGGCATTTGAATGTCCTCAATACCAAGGAAGGATGAAGAAGAGGAATGAAGGCCAGGCTAGAGTTGCACGTGTAGATGAAGATGTCAGATCATCAAATTTTGAAGATGCTAAAAGAGGAGAAACGTTGATTAACAGAAGAGTCCTGCTGAGTGGTGAGAATGAACCTGAATAAAAGAGGAGCTTGTTTCGCACTAGATGCAAGTGTGAGGGTAAATGTTGTGATATGATTATTGATAGTGGAAGCACTAACTATTTGGTGTCAAAAGAGATGGTGACAAAGTTGAAGCTCAAGAGATAGAAACACCCACATCTATATCGGATTGCCTGGGTCCAGGATGACAACAAGGTCATGGTCAGTGAATAGTGCCTAGTAAAGTTCAAGATTGGTGGGTACCATGATGAGGTACTATGTGATATCAAAGCTATGGATGCATGTCACATGTTGTTGGGTAGGCCTTGGCTATTTGACAAATGTGTTGTACACGATGGTCGTGTGAATACCTATTCCCTAACAAAGGATGGAGTGCGACATAAGCTAAAGTCATTGAAAGAGACTGAAGAAAAGGTATGTGGTAATGCAAGAATAACTTTTGTTGATGGAAGAAAATTTCTAGATGGTATGAGGCATGAGCATGTGTGTTTTTCTTTAATTCCAAAAGATGGTAAAGAGGAAATAGAGGATGTACCTATAGAGGTTGTAGATTTGTTGAATGAGTTTCAGGATATTGTATCCAATAATGTACTTGATGGATTACCACTGGTAAGAAAGATCAATCATCAAATAGATTTGATTCCAGGAGCTAGTTTTCCAAACAAGGCAGCACACAAAATGACACTAGCAGAAAGTGAAGAGTTGAATAGACAAGTACATAAGTTGTTACAAAAGGGATTGATTTGGGAGAGCCTGAGTCCATATGTTGTACTAGCAATATTAGCACCAAAGAAACATGGAGAATGGAGGAAGTGTATAGATTCTAGAACAATAAACAAGATCACAATCAAGTATAGGTTTCCATTGCCATGAATGGATGATATTATGGATTGTTTGAGTGGAGCTATGTATTTTTCAAAGATAGATACGAAGAGTGGATATCACCAGATTTGGATCAGAGAAGAAGATGAATGGAAGACCACCTTCAAGACAAAGGAAGGACTGTATGAGTGATTAGTCATGCCTTTTGGGCTAACCAATGTACCAAGCACTTTCATGCGGCTCATGAATGAGGTTCTGAAAGAATTTCTGGGTAAGTTTGTCATTGTTTACCTAGATGATATTTTGATCTTTAGCAAGACATTGGAGGAACATATGATGCATATTCGTATGGTGTTTGAGAAGCTGAGAGATGAGAAATTGTTGATTAATTTGAAGAAGTGCAGTTTTGTGAAGAAGGAATTAGTGTATTTGGGATTTGTAGTTTCAGTAGAAGGTCTGAAAATGGATCCAAAGAAAGTACAGGCTATCCTTGAATGGCCCACTCTGAAGATTTTTACTGAGGTAAGATCTTTTCATGGTTTGGCTAGCTTTTACAGAAAATTTATCAAAAATTTTAGTAGTATTTGTGGACCCTTGACTGAAACAATGAGAGGGTATAGAAAAGAGTTTTAAACTATTGAAACAAAAGGTTACAGAACAACCTATTTTAGCGCTTCCTAATTTTAATAAGGTGTTTCAAGTAAATTTTGATGCTAGTGGTACTACAATAGGAGCTGTTATGAGCCAAGAAGGGAAACCTATTGCTTATTTCAGTGAAAAGTTGAATGATGCCAAGAGAAAATATTCTATTTATGATAAGGAATTTTATGCTATAGTTTAGGCATTGAAGAAGTGGAGACACTATCTACTTCCTAAGGAGTTTGTTTTTTATATTGATCATCAAGCTTTGCAATATTTGAATAGTCAAGGAAAGTTGAATCAAAGACATTTGAAATGGGTTGAGTTTTTGCAGAGTTATACATTTGTTTTGAAACACAAAAGTGGAAAGTCTAATAGGGTTGTAGAGGCATTTGGAAGAAGGCAACTATTGCTGATAGAGATGCAGATTGAGGTGGTTGGGTTCAAGGAACTCAAGAATTTCTATCCAGAGGATCTTAATTTTGGTGAAGCTTGGAAAGCTTGTAAAGAACCTGTTACTCTAAACAGAATGAAGTGGTTGGATTTCATCATTCAAGATGATATGCTATTCAGAGGGAGCCAGTTGTGCATTTGAAGAAGTTCTATGAGGGAGAATCTCATCAAGGAGAAGCATAGCAGAGGATTGGCTGGACATTTTGGTCATGATAAAACCCTTGCTTTGGTTAGTGAGAATTATTATTGACCACAATTGCATCAAGATGTCAAGAAGTTTGTACAGAGTTGTAGAGTATGTCAGATGGCAAAAGGAGTGAAGAAAAATACTGGGTTGTATCAGCCATTACCTATACCAGAGAAGCCTTGGGAGGATATCAGTATGGACTTTGTTCTTCATTTACCAAGGACATAATGGGGACATGATTCAATTTTTGTGGTAGTTGACAGATTTTCAAAGATGTCACATTTTATTTCCTGCAAGAAGACTAATGATGCTATTCATGTAGCATAATTGTTTTTTAGAGAAGTAGTGAGACTACATGGTTTGCCAAAGAGTATAGTTTCAAATAGGGACACTAAGTTCGTTGGATATTTCTGGCATACATTGTGGAAGAAGTTGAAGACAAATTTGAAGTTTAGTTCATCACATCATCCACAAACTGATGGACAAATAGAGGTGGTGAATAGGAGTTTGGGGAATTTTCTGAGATGTTTGGTTGGAGAGAAGCCAATAGGATGGGATTTGATTTTACCACAAGAAGAATTTGCATAAAATAATTATGTCAACAGGAGCACTAGTAAATCACCATTCTAGATTATATATGGAAATAGTCCAAGAAATGCATCTGAGTTGAGAAAGATAGATAAAGGAGAGATAAGTAGTGCTGAAGCTAAGGATTTTGCAAAACATCTGAAGAACATCCATGAGGAGGTGAGGAAACATATTACCAAGATGAATGTGCAATATAAGGCTAAGGCAGATGAGAAAAGGAGGCATAAGGAGTTTCAGGTTGGAGATGAAGTCATGGTTCATTTGCGGAAGGAGTGATTTCTGGTTGGTACATATAACAAGATGAAAATGAAGAAGTTTGGGCCATGTAAGATACTGAAGAAGCATGATTCAAGAAATGCATATGAGGTAGAATTGCCTACTGAGTTGAATATTTCACCAATGTTTAACATTTTAGATTTGATAGAGTATCATGAAGGAGGTGTTGAAGATGAGATCACAGTAGCATAGTGGAGTATTCCAACAACCAATTCAGATACCAAAGAGATCAAGGATATACTGGATAGTCATGTTGGCAGAAGCACAAGGAACATGACATATGAAGAATATCTAGTCAAGTGGAAAGGATGACTTGTTGAAGATTCATCATGGCTGACAAGGGAGGAGGTTAACTACCTTGGTTTTCCTCTTCACACCTGAGATGTGACAGGGTCACTTCTCAAATTACCCCCGGTGTCTGATGCAGGAGCATCCTAGGTGTAAGAGCAATCTTGCATCACCCAAAAAAATATATTTCTGGTTTCTTTTCAATAAGGGCTATCTTGTGCAAAGCTGCTATTTATGGAAACTTTCTATTTTTAGTAAGTTGGTCATACAATCTCAGAATGTTCTGATTTCATAGTTGGAGGTTCATCTTAGTCATATCAGCCTGCCTATAAAGTTTCATTGCTAGATCAAGTCTGGTTTTGAAGATATTAAAACTTCTTGGTTTTGGAAACAGGGTACAGAAACTTTGAACTCAATTTTGAAGGCTTTAGAGGCCCCAGATGAGGTCAAATTTTCGGCTGAATGAAGCTTGCTTAATTTAGGTGTTGCAGAGCTCCTCATGCCCTTTCTAAAATTGGGTTATAATAGTCAATCAAGTCAACAGGTGATGACTTATGGTCTCCGAAAGTTGGGCCACCTGAAATGGTAGAAATTAATTTTCCTTCAAAATTTCTGTTTGGGTTTCAAAAGTTATTTTGAGCTGACTTTGATGTAATAAAATGAAAAATAAAATAATTCTAAGTTTGGTCAGCCCTTAGGACTAAATTTCTGGAACCTTCTCGGGCGGTGGAAATTGCCTATATAAAGAAGGCCCGTAGTGTTGTCTAGGCAGTTCTGGGTAGTAGATCTAGGTATTGATTCAAAGCTTTTTCCTATAGAATATTGTAAGGGAATGCCCATGTGGCTTTGCATATTGTAATTCTAAAAGTTTGTAATTCCACATTTGTGGAGATAATAAGAAGCCAATTTTCTATTCTTGCATATTGTTGTTGTTTCTCTGTTTATGTTATGTGTTTGTGGTATTAAGGGGAGCACCCTTCATCAGTATCTCAGAGGCCGTGTGAGGTAGCATGGATCTTTAAGTTGCTATAGGTCCATGTTGTTGGGGCCTACAAAAGCTTGTCTCAATTTTTAGAAATTCAAGCTCATTTAAAATCGGCAACACATTCTCGGTCGATGTTAGAACTCACAGTGTTCCTCAATTCAAATAGCCAACTTTGTGTATCTTTCCAACCGTCGATCATAGGAACGATCTGTCTATTCCAACAGCTCTGAATGGTCGGGTAAACACTAGTGGCAACCTCATTCATCACGCAGAGTCATTTGATCACCGCCGACAACTTCATGCTGAAGTGTCCCTCAAGGTCCCTTGAGCATAAAATCAACAATCTTTGTAGGGTCATATCTCAGAGCTTGTGTTAGGTAGCATGAATCCATCAATTGCTATGGGACCATGTTTTTGGGGCCTACAAAATCCTATCTCAATTTTTAAAGACTCAATTTTGTTTAAAATCGGCAACACATTCTTGGTCGATGTCAGAACTCATAGTGTTCCTTAGTTCAAACGGCCAACATTGCTTATCTTTCCAATCGTTAGTCGTAGCATCAATCTATCTATTCCAAAAACTCCGAATGGCCGAGTAAACACTAGTGGCAACCTCATTCAGCATGTAGAGTCGTTTGATCCCTGCCGATGACTCCGTGCTAAAGTGTCCCTCAAGGTCCCTTGAGCATGAAATCAGTGATCTTCGTAGGGTCATATCTTAGAGCTTGTGTGAGGTAGCATGGATCCGTCAGTTGCTATAGGACCATGTTGCCAAAGTCTACAAAAGTCTATCTCAATTTTCAGAGATTCAAGTTCATTTAAAATCGGCAACACATTCTCGGTCAATGTCAGAACTCATAGTGTTGCTCAGTTCAAATGGCCAACATTGCCTATCTTTCCAACTGTCGGTCATAGCATCGATATGTCTATTCCAACAACTCTGAATGGCTGGGTAAACGCTAGTGGCAACCTCATTCGGCACATAGAGTCATTTGATCACCACCGACGACTATGTTGTTGGGGCCTACAAAAGCCTATCTTAGTTTTCAGAGATTCAAGTTCGTTTAAAATTGGCAACACATTCTCGTTTGATGTCAGAACTCACAGTGTCCCTCAATTCAAATGGCCAACATTGAGTATATTTTGAACCATCGGTCATAGCATCGATTTGTTTGTTCCAACAACTCCAAATGGCTGAGTAAACACTACTGGCAACCTTGTTTGGCATGCACAGTCGTTTGACCCCCATCGACAACTCTGTGCTGAAGTGTCCCTTGAGGTCCCTTGAGCATGAAATCAGTGATCTTTATGGGGTCATATCTCAGAGCTCATGTGAGGTAGAATCTATCCATCAGGTACTATGAGACCGTGTTGTCAGGGCCTACAAAATCATGTCTTGGTTTTTAGATATTCAAGTTCATTTAAAATTGACAACACATTCTTGGTCGATGTCAGAACTCACAGTGTTCCTCAGTTCAAACGGCCAATGTTGCATATCTTTCCAACCATCAGTCGTAGCATTGATCTATCCATTCTAACATCTTTGAATAATTGGGTAATCACTAGTGGCAACCTCATTCGACACGCATAGTCGTTCGATCCCTGCCGACGACTCCATGCCGAAGTGTCCCTCAAGGTCCCTTCAGCATGAAATTTGTGATCTTTGCAGAGTCATATCTTGAAGCTCATGTGAGGTAGA
The DNA here is from genome assembly GCA_027943335.1 of Chamaecyparis obtusa. Classification (NCBI taxonomy): domain Eukaryota; kingdom Viridiplantae; phylum Streptophyta; class Pinopsida; order Cupressales; family Cupressaceae; genus Chamaecyparis; species Chamaecyparis obtusa. The sequence goes on from BSBK01002641.1 coordinate 2,739,642, forward strand.
ATGGATCTGTTAGGTGCTACAGGACCATGTTGCTAGGGCCTACAAAAGCCTATCTCGGTTTTGCTAGATTCAACTTCATTTAAAATTGGTAACACATTCTTGGTCGATGCCAAAACTCAAAGTGTTCCTCAGTTCAAACGACCAATATTGCGTATCTTTCCAACCATTGGTCGTAGCATCAAATCATCTATTTCAATAGCTCTAAAAGGCTAGGTAAATGCTAGTGGAAACCTCATTTGGCACACATATTCATTCGATCCCCGCCGACGACTCCGTGCTAAAGTGTCCCTTAAGGTCCCTTTAGCATGAAATTAGTGATCTTTGCAGTGTCATATCTCAGAGCTTGTGCAAGGTAGGATCAATCTATTAGGTGCTATGGGACTGTGTTGTCAGGGCCTATAGAATCCTATCTTAGTTTTCAACTTCATTTAAAATTGGCAACACATTCTTGGTCGATGCCAGAACTTAAAGTGTTCCTCAGTTCAAATGGCTAATGTTGAGTATCTTTCCAACCATCGGTTGTAGCATCAAACCATTTGTTCCAGTAGCTCTGAATGGCCAGGTAGATGCTAGTTGCCACCACATTTGGCACACATAGTCATTTGATCCCCGCTGACAACTCTGTGCCGAAGTGTCCCTCATGGTCCCTTCAGCATGAAATTGGTGATATTTGTAGGGTCATATCTCAGAGCTTGTGTGAGGTAGAATCAATCCATTAGGTGCTACGAGACCATGTTGTTGAGGCCTACAAAAGCCTATCTAGGTTTTGAGAGATTCAACTTGATTTAAAATCAACAACTCATTCTCGGTTGATGCCAGAACTCAAAGTGTTCCTCAGTTCAAATGACCAACATTGCGTATCTTTCCAACCATTGGTCATAGCATCAAACCATCTATTCCAACAACTCCAAATGGCTGGATAAACTCTAGTGGACACCTTGTTCACCATGCACATTCCTTCGATCCCCGCTGATGACTCCATGTCAAAGTGTCCTTCAAGGTCCCTTTAGCATGAAATCAATGATCTTTGTGAGGTCATATCTCAGAGCTCGTGCAAGGTAGAATCAATCCATCAGGTGCTACTAGACCATGTTGTCAGGGCCTACAAAATTTTTTCTCAGTTTTGAGAGATTCAACTTCATTTAAAATTAGTAACACATTCTCGGTCGATGCCAGAACTCGAAGTGTTCCTCAGTTCAAATGACCAATGTTGCATATCTTTCCAACTGTCATTCATAGCATCAAACTATCTATTCCAATAGCTTCAAATGGCTGAGTAAATGCTAGTGGACACCTTGTTTGCCATGCACAGTCATTTGATCCCCGCCGACAACTCTGTGCTGAAGTGTCCCTCAAGGTCCCTTCAACATGAAATTGATGATCTTTGTAGGGTCATATCTCAGAGCTTGTGCAAGGTAGAATCAATCTATCAGGTGCTACAAGACCATGTTGTTGGGGCCTACAAAATCCTATCTCAATTTTGAGAGATTCAACTTCATTTAAAATCGGCAAAATATTCTCAGTCAATGCCAAAACTCATAGTGTTCCCTAGTTCAAATGGTCAATGTTTCATATCTTTCCAACTATCGGTTGTAGCATCAAACCTTCTATTCCAACAACTCTAAATGGCTAGGTAAATGCTAGTGGCAACCTTATTTGACACACACAGTCATTTGATCCCCGCCGACAACTCCGTGCTAAAGTGTCCCTCAAGGTCCCTTCAACATGAAATGGGCAATTTTTGTAAGGTCATATCTCAGAGCTCGTTTAAGGTAGAATCTATCCATTAAGTGCTATGGGACTATGTTGTCAAGGCCTACAAAATCCTATCTTGATTTTTAGAGATTCAACTTCGTTTAACTTTGGCAACACATTCTCCGTCGATGTTAGAACTCAAAGTGTTCCTCAGTTCAAATGGCCAACATTGCATATCTTTCCAACCGTCGGTTGTAGCATCAAACCATCTATTCCAATAGCTCTAAATGACTAGGTAAATGCTAGTGGAAACCTCATTCACCACACATAGTCATTCGATCCCCGCCGATGACTCCATGTTAAAGTGTCCCTCAAGGTCTCTTGAGCATGAAATCAGTGATCTTTGTGGGGTCATATCTCAGAGCTAGTGCGAGGTATAATCAATTTTTCAATTGCTACAGGACCATGTTGTTGGGGCCTACAAAAGCCATCTCAATTTTTAGAGATTCAACTTCATTTAAAATTGGCAACACATTCTCAGTTGATGTCAGAACTCAAAGTTTTCCTCAGTTCAAATTGCCAACATTGCGTATCTTTCCAACCGTCAGTCATAGCATTGAACCATCTATTCCAACAACTCTGAATGGCCAAGTAAATAGTAGTGGCAACCTCATTCACCATGCATAGTAGTTGGATCCCCGCTGATGACTCCGTGTTGAAGTGTCCCTCAAGGTCCCTTCAACATGAAATGGGCAATCTTTGTGGGGTCATATCTCAGAGCTCATATGAGGTAGGATCAATCCATCAGGTGCAATGGGACCATGTTGTCGGGGTCTACAAAAGCCTACCTCAATTTTTAGAGATTCAAGTTCATTTAAAATTGGCAACACATTCTCAGTCAATGTCAGAACTCAAAGTGTTCCTCAGTTCAAATGGCCAACATTGCATATCTTTCCCACCGTTGGTCGTAGCATCGAACCATCTATTCCAATAGCTCTAAATGGGTGAGTAAATGATAGTGGAAACCTTTTTCACCATGCATAGTCATTGGATTATCACCGATGACTCTGTGCTGAAGTGTCCCTCAAGGTTCCAACAATATGAAATGGGTGATCTTTGCGGGGTCATATCTCGGAGCTCATGCAACATAGAATCAATCCATCAGTTGCTACAGGACCATGCTACTGGGGCCTAAAAAAGCCTATCTCAATTTTTAGAGATTCAAGTTTGTTTAAAATTAGCAACATATTCTTTGTTGATGTCAAAACTCAAAGTGTTCCTCAGTTCAAATAGCCAACATTGTGTATCCTTCCAACCGTTAGTCATAGCAATGAACCATCTATTCCAATAGCTCTAAATGGTTAGGTAAATACTTGTGGCAACCTCATTCAACACGCACAGTCATTCAATCCCCACCAATGACTCCAAGCCGAAGTGTCCCTCAAGGTCCCAAATGCATGAAATCAGGGATCTTTGCGGGGTCATATCTCAGAGCTCATCCAAGGTAGCATGGATCCATCAGGTGCTATGGTACTATGTTGTTGAGGCCTACAATAGCCTATCTCAATTTTTAGAGATTCAAGTTCATTTATATTTACCAACATATTCTTGGTTGATGTCAGAACTCACAGTGTTCCTCAGTGGAAAATGTTCAACGTTGCATATCTTTCCAACCCTTGGTCGTAGCATCAAACCATCTATTCTGATAGCTCCTAATGGTTGGGTAAATGCTATGGGAAACTTCATTTTCCATGCACAGTCATTCAATCCCCGTTGATGACTCCGTGCCGAAGTGTCCCTCAAGGTCCCTTTAGCATGAAATCATTGATATTTGTGGGGTCATATCTCAGAGCTCATGTGAGGTAGAATTGATTTGTTAGGTGCTACGTGACCATGTTGTTGGGGTCTACAAAAGCCTATCTCATTTTTTAGAGATTCAAATTCATTTAAAATTGGCAACACATTCTCAGTTGATGTTAGAACTCAAAGTGTTCCTTAGTTCAAATAGCCAACATTGTGTATCCTTCCAAGCGTTAGTCATAGCGATAAACCATCTTTTCCAATAGCTCCAAATGGTCAGGTAATGTGTGTGTGAAAATTGTACCTGATCTATAGACACAACACTCAGTAAAACATTAGAGGTTAGCAAAAATCAAAATCGTGCAAAATTAAAAACTATGTAACCAAGTGATTTACTGCCTTCTAATAGGTGCGAGATTGATGTTCTCAGATTGTAATCAAGATCAGTGACCTAGACGACACCTAAATGAAGGATTTGAATGCAAAAGATGGATATGAAATTGAATGCAATTAATCTATATTTTTGATATTTTCTATGCAATAAGAATGATAAAAACCGATATGAATCTATGCTAGATGAAATTGATATGCTATGAATTGATCTATCTAACAATGATATGCAAAGCTATGAAATTCTATGCTATGATATGAAAAATATGCAATTGAAATTGATCTCACAAAGCTTTGAATTCGCAAGTTGATTCTTTCAAGCTCCAATTGTGCAAATTCTCCAAATCTGATATGCTATGATTCCTGTAGAGTAAGTTTGCAATTTGCGAGATGATTGAGAGATGAATTATGAAGAGCTAAGCATTGTTTTTATAGAAATCCAAGGCTTTGGAGGTGCATGAAAAAAAGCCATAAATCACTCAAATAACTCAGGTTGATTTTTGAGTTATTTTTAAATAAAGGATAATTTTATTCACAAAAAAATGCAAAAGCTAAGCTTTAACTCAAAATAGAGTTTAGCTTTAATTGATAATTGATAGTTGTTTGCTTTTATGATTGTGCATGTTTTATTTATGAATTAATTTAATAATAAAGTGATTTATTTCCAACTTAACTGCTTTTAAAAATAAAACAATTGATTTATGGGTTAATCAATTATTTAATCAAATTTTTATTAAAAACTATATTATTAAATAATGACAACTTGCTTTAATTAATTAAATAAAAATTTAATCAATTATTCATATGATATTAGATTTATTGTCAAAATTAAATAATACAATTAATAATAGATAGAATTAAATTTAATTACATAATTAAGTGGCAAATATTAAATCTAATTAATTAAATATGAAAATATTCAATTAATCAAACTTTAGGATAAATGTGATTTATTGCCAAATAATTATAAAATTAAAGATAATTATGATGATTAGGAATATTGCTAGGAATATTCCCTGATGCAGAATTTAAGATAATCAATTAGGATTCGATGATGTGCAGATGTGCCTTAGATTAGGACTTTGATGTTGATTTCATTCGATATTGAAGATGTAGGAGATTAATGAACTTATAGCCCATTTTTGGGGTATTACATTTTGCCCCTCTTTGAATTACTGTGTGAAGGGTAGTGGTTCAAAGATAGTCTGTGTTTGATAAAGATATGAAACTGATTCAAAAGATAAACTGATCTCAAGATAGAAACTGACTGAAAGATATTGAGATAGGAGGTCCTGAATGACCAGAGATAATGTTCACTGTAGCAACAAATGAACCTATGATTGTGAAAAAGTGTGAAAATGCCTGATTCCAAACCTTAGGATTGATAAGAAGTGAGTGACCCATTCTAGACTCGATTGTCTTAGCAGAACTAGCAGGTATCACATCCGAACCCTTCAGTTGTCGAAGAACCAAGGAAAGAACAGTATGATCTGATGGTTGCAAAAACTGATACGGATTACAAGATTAAGAGAATACCAGATTGATATGGATCGATGAATCTGATATGCCCCAAGTGATGATAGATTTACCCCGAGCGATGAGGTCTTTTTTTTTTATGAATCAGTAACTAGACGTGATTGTTTGGCTTGATTACTGATGAAAGATATTGATAGATTTGATTGACAGACTTTGAATGATGTGCAATACCATGCCCCCTTGTGGATTAAAATTGAAATTTGACAAGAAAAAGTCAGCGTTGATAGTTCAGAAGCATGCTAATTGATTTGAGAAGTGGTTAAACACATCTAGTGAATGCATTCTGCATCGTTTAGAGGTCCTAGAGACCAAGTTTGACTAGGTTTGACCATGAGTTGACCATGGTTGACCAAGTTGAAATTTTGATAGTTTGATGTTAGATAATCAGTTAAGTTGAAAAATGGATTTCTACTATGATTGAAGGTTGATTATGCAAGTAGTTAATAATATGAATGATCTCAGATTTGAATTTTGATCCCGAAAAAGGATTCTACTTGCTGTTTCATTGGAGGAACCTTTGTGTGAGATTCAGCTCTTGTTAGAGTGGAAGAGGTGATTTGAAGAATCGTTTAAGCATTGAAGTCCATTTAGCCATTGTGAGATCATGCAAACATGCAAAATGCAAAGAGACATACAAAATGAAATGCAACCTAAGACCTAGGACCTAGTCACTGATCATGTGTCGATTTGTTATCATCATTGAACTTTTAGGTAACCGGATAAATCAATACAATGCCCACTAGCCATGAAACCATAGACATATGAATATCGATTTGTATGTGCAAGAATCAATACAACACCCACTGGTTATACAACCATGGACATATGAATATTGATTTGTTTTCGGAATGTTGGATCAGATATAAGCACCAAGGCACAAACACCAGGATGACCTTAATATCATGTCCATTTTGATATAGCAATTTGTACAAGCATCAAAACATAAATGTCATGATGACCTGAATACACCTTGCATTGCAAACACATCAAATAGTCAAGAGATCATTCTAAATCCAATGTGAATTACCCGTAGTGACCCTTTATCATTCACATCCTTAGGCAAGATTGCTTTCCACAGTAGGAGAAAGAACTTACTCAAAAAGATAATAGTTAGATCAAACTTCCTTGAATTTTCCAGGTATCAATGGTCGAGGTACACATTGCCATCCAATTCAAGATAGAGGCTCTTACAGTCGAACACCATTTCAATCCAAAATTTCCAAAGTTATTAGATTTCACATACTAGCAGAAAACAAAGAAAAGATTATGCCCCCAGTCATCACTCTCTAAATCTTATAAAGGACATCATCGAAGAGCTCAAAGGGACACAATATGCAAAAATCTCAATGCGAATCAGTAAGCATACAAGGAGATAAAAGCATGAAGCACAGATTGTTTTTAGTTTTCAGTTTGATGTTGATTGCGTTGTTGTTGATGCAAAATCCTCTCTGGAGACAAGACAGACTTGACTGACTCAAATGAAGCTTCAAAGGACTCTGAGTGGTTATGATTTGTCTAAGATACATGGGAGACCATAGGATGTGACATTGATTGCCCCCAAGTGTTAAACATTGATAGGATATAGACGCTTGAGCTGATTGGTGTACAGACCGACTTATTGAAAACTGGAAATGCAAAAACAAACCGGGAGATATTTATAAACTAAAGCAAGACTGAAAGCTAGGAAAGACCAAGATTGCACTGATAGATGGAGCATTTGGAACAAGTGGCACCCGTTTGCCAGGTTTTCACCATCTTGGTAGAGATTCTATTTTTGCTACCAAGGCACCTGTTTCTAGGTTTTCACCAAGGCACTTTTTTCAATTTTTTGTATTTTTCATTTTTTTCAATTTTTTTGTACTTTTGATATTTTTTCAATTTTTTTTGTGAATCATCAAGGTGCCTATTGCTAGGTTTTCACCAAGATGTTCATTTTTTCAGGACTTTTTCTGATTTTTAAGATTTTTTTCAGGACATTTACCAAGCACTGAATGTCTTAGGCGTAGAATTTCTTCAGATGGAGAACATTGATTGGTTCTCAGAGCTGTTCTCCTTCAGTTGTTGAGAGTTGATAGGCACCAGAGCCAAAAGTAGTAGTGATTACAAAGGGACCCAGCCAGTTGGGTTTGAACTTCCCCTTGCGTTCTCGATGGGATTGATTTTTAGGATTTTCTCTCAACACTAGATCACCAACCTGAAATTCTCTATGTCTAACTTTCTTGCTATAGCCTCTAGACATTCTTTTCTGATACACTCTGAGATGATCATACGCTACTTGCCTACGTTCATCTAGTAATTCAAGTTCTTGTAACCTAGACACTCTGTAGTCTTCATCAGTGACAAGTCCATGCATTCTGATTCTGAGTGATGGGATTTCAACCTCAATAGGTAGTACCACTTCAGACCCATAAACTAAAGCGAAAGGTGTAGCCCCTGTAGGCATTCTGATACTAGTTCTATAGGCCCAGAGAGCTGGATTGATCATGAGATGCCAGTCTCTTCCTATTTTATTCATTGTTCTGTGCAAGATTTTTAAGAGATTTTTGTTTGAAGCTTCAGCTTGTCCATTCCCTTGAGGATAGTAGATAGAAGACCAATGTTGAGTAATCTTGAACTTAGCACATAAGTCATCTAGGTCCTTGTTTTTGAATTGTCCCCCATTATCTATGATTATAGAGTGAGGGATCCCATATCTGCAAATGATGTAGTTCAAGATGAACATAGAGATTTGTTTCCCCATTGCTTGTGTTAGAGGAACTGCTTCTACCCATTTTGTAAAATAATCTGTAGCTGTGATTATATGGGTATGTCCATTAGAAGAGTGTGGATGGATAGCACCTATGAGATCAAATGCCCATTGTTGAAAAGGCCATTGTGTAGTAAAGGGAATCAGATCTCTCCCTAGAGCATGAATCAAGTTGCCATGTACTTGACACTGTTGACAGTTTTTAGCAAATTTAATAGCTTCTTTTTCTATTTCAGGCCAATAATACCCAGCCCTAATAAGTTTTTGAGCTAATGTTAAACCATTCGAGTGTGACCCACATATACCCTCATGGACTTCCTCTAATGTACGTTGAGACTCTTCTCGTTCTAAACATCTAAGCAGTGTACCATCTAGACCTTGTTTGTACAGATCATTACCAATGATGACATATCGGGATGCGGATTGGATAAGATTTCATTTCTCAAAATGGTTAAAGGACTCAGGGATGATTTGGTCATGGAGATAGGAGAATAGATTTTTGTAGCGAGATGAGTCATAACCTACAACAGTGCAGATCATGCAGGTTTTAGGGGAGTCATATGCAGGATAGTATAGGGCTTCCACCAGGAACTCGTAGCATAGTTCATGTTCGGGCTGCTGTAAAAGAGTAGATAATGTCACCATTGCATCGGCAGCCTTATTCTCCATTCTGGGTATTTTCTCAAATGTGATAGAGATGAAGTATTTCTTTAAATCATCTACCATTCTCTTGTAAGGAATGAGCTTTTCATCTTTGGTTTGGTACACATCATTGACCTGGTGGATGACCAATTGTGAGTCTCCATGGATGTGCATCTCTGTAACTCTCCACTGTATTTCCATTTTCATACCATTGAGAAGTGCCTCATATTCAGCAATATTGTTTGTGCAAGGAAAATTTAATCTGAATGCTTTGGGTATTGAGTATCCTTGAGGAGTGATGAACAATATGCCTGCTCTCGATCCATTCTATGTGTAGGAGCCATCAAAGAATAACTCCCATGCTCTAGAAGAGAGGTGCATGATAGAAGAATCAGGAAATTCCATTTGCATGGGTGTATCATCAAACAGTGGTGCTTCAGCTAATTGATTAGCAATGACCTGTCCTTTGATAGCTTTTCTTTCAACATATTCAATGTCAAATTCGCTCAAGAGCATGACCCATTTAGCTAGTCTACCTATGAGGGAAACCTTGCTTAGGAGATATTTCAGTGGATCAATTTTAGCTACCAAATGAGTGGTATGAGCTAACATGTAGTGTCTCAATTTTTGTGATGCAAAGATCACAGCTAGACATGCCTTCTCTATCATTGAGTAGTTCTTCTCATAGGCCACTAAAGTTCGGCTGATATAGTAGATGGCTCTTTCTTTCTTGTTCTCATCATGCTGTGCTAGCAATGCCCCCAGTGATGTATCTATTGTGGAGACATATAATATTAATGGCTTCCCATGAATAGGAGGCATCAATATAGGCGGATTTGATAGATACTTCTTGATATGTTTAAAGTTGTTCTCACATTCTTCATTCCATGCAAAGGTCACACCTTATTGTAATGTTTTTGTAAAAGGCTGTGAGATGTCCGCTAGATGTGATATGAATCTTCTGATAGATTGAACTCTGCCTTGCAACGTCCTCATTTGACTGATATTTGTGGGAGGTTGCATCTCTATTATAGCCTTAACCTTAGCTGGATCAACTTCAATGCCTTTCTTGGAGATGATGTATCCTAGGAGCTTTCCAGAAGTGACTCCAAAAGAACACTTTTTAGGATTTAGTCGAAGACTAAATTTTTCCATTCTGTCGAGGATCATGCTCAAGTCTGTTAGATGTTCAGTTCTAATCATGGATTTTTCCAAGGTATCATCTACGTAATCCTCCATTGTTCTATGTATCATATCATGAAAAATAGATGTCATTGCTCTTTGATATGTAGCTCCAGCATTTTTGAGTCCAAATGGCATAACATTCCAACAGAAAGTTCCCCACGCACATGTGAAAGCTATTTTCTCTTGATCTTCTGGAGCAATTTTGATTTGGTTGTATCCAAAAAAGCCATCCATTAAGGAATACATTTCATAGCCCGCAGTCATGTCCACTATCATATCAATGTTAGATAGTGGAAAGTCATCCTTAGGGCATGCTCTGTTCACATTTCTAAAGTCCGTGCACACTCTGATTGAACCATCTGGTTTGGAAATAGGTACAATGTTGGAAATCCACTCAGCATAGTCTATGCAACAGATGAATCTAGCTTTTAGGAGTTTTTCTAGTTTTTCTTTGACTAAGAGTGCAACATGAGGATGCATCTTTCTCAATTTTTGTTTGATTGGTTTTACTCCAGGAGCAATGGATAGATGGTGCATAATGAGATTGGGATCCAATCCTGGCATATCTAAATATTTTCATGCAAAGTTGATCTTTTTGTCTGATAAGAATGTAGTGAATTTATGTTTCTCTTCTTCTAATAGAGATTGTGCTACATGTACCAATTGTAGTTCCTCTGTTGTACCCAAATTGATGGATTGAGTTGGCTCAATTAGAAATGGAGATCTATCCTATAAATGACTCTGAAGGACATCAAATATCTCATCCTTAGGCACCTTAGAGAGGTTTTCACCTTCAGATACGTCTTTTCTTTTTACTTTTGTCGGTTCTAAGACTGCCACAAAGTGGTTTTCACCCTTAGAACTCTTTTTCTTTTTCTTTTTACTCTTGTTTTTCTGACTAAGATATTTGATGTCTGACTCAGTCATCCTGACGCTCGGTTCACTGATGGAAGTACTCATAGGCTCAACTGCATTAAGGTAGCAGGCAAGGGCATAGTCATTTGGGGAGGTATACATACCATGGTTTGGGTTTGTGGAAGTTTGGTCGATAAGATCAGGGTGTTGGATAGTCAAAGCGGGAGAGGCTTGGGATATGGTGTTCACGGATGTGGATATGTCATCATTGGTCCTAACCCAATGCTCAAGTTCAAAGGTGATATTATAGCTCAAAATGTTCAATTCATGAATAGGCTCAACATCATCATGGGAGTCCTCTTCAGCCATAGGTGGATCAGACATGTTAAGTTCATTGTTTCACTCTAGACCTACATCGGGTTGAGATACATATTGGTGAATAACATCTATATATTTCTCCGTTATAAGCTCATCTTCTTCTGGAATGGCACCCCATTCATAGTCATTTGACTCAACTTCTGATTCAGGATCTCTAGGAAATCTTAGAAAATGTGTGAAATCAAGATGAATACCCCAAGAAGGATTACCCTCAGTCTCTAACTTGAATTCATATTCATGGGAATCAGTGTCAGAATAACTACCCCCTTCTTCTTGATCAATTTGATTGCCTTCGAGATTGGCTGGTTCTTGTGGTGCAACCATCTCTTGTGCTACAGTAGGTTCTTGTGTGTCTACTACATTAAATCTTTTGATAGGATCATCTTTATCATCAAGAAGATCTTTGATCTCTTTAGGAAATTTTTCATAGGGGATGAGTTATGAACTATCTGAATCATCATCTGAGGGTTCTGTCTCTTCTTTCTTGAGAAGGGATTCTCCTGGTGCAATTTATTCTATGACATGAGAACAACCACCTTTGAGATGATAGGGTTTCTTCTTAAAGCCTAAGCCACCAGTATCTTTTTTGGCTCTACCAATATGTGAAATGGGTGTCACAAGACCCTTTCCTCTGATTCCTAGACATCCTTGACTGGAATATCCCATCTTGGCTATCAATTTGTTCCCTGGACCATATGAATTAGAAGGGATTGTAGGTGCTATAGATTCACTAGGTTGAACAATTTTAGATTCAGAATCCTCTTTGTATAGCCATGCCAGCACAGCTTCATCCTCTTCAAATTCTTGTTTGGATACTTGCTCCACCACAAAATTTCTTTTGTATGCCTCCATAGGTTCTGATTTAGACTGCTTCAAGGATTGTCCATATGACTTAGGTGAGATTGGGAGAGATGTCAGAGACAAGACTGGCTCTATAGTGTATTCTCCCATCCCATTTTCTTTGATATTGATCTCTTTAGCAATGTCGTCCATCTTAGATGTGGAAGCAACATTTAGCTACTTGATGGAAGATTCTCTGTTATTGGGAACAAGCTTATCGGCACTTTCCTTCAATGTATTCCAAGTTGTACTCAGATCTACTGGGATAGTAACCTCCACTCCTTCATAGGGAAATTTCAAGCATTGATGGTACGTAGAAGGAATAGCTTGCATTTCATGTATCCAGGGTCTCCCTAGAAGGATATTGTAAGCCAATGGTAGATCAAGCACCTGACATGTGGTATCTTTGATGACCGGACCCACTTAGATGGGTAAGACAATAGTGCCTTTAGAAGCTCTTTCTTGTTCATCATAGGCTTTTATGGTGATCTTCTTTCAAGGATCAATAGCCATCTCTGAGAATCCCAACTGTGTGATTAAGTTGTAAGAACAAATGTTGAGGCCTGCGCCCCCATCTATCAACACATGTTTGACTCGACGGTTCTGGATCAAGACTTCTATGTGCAAGGGTTGATTATGTGGGTGACTTAGGGAGTTGTCATCCTCTTCTGAAAAGGATATATATTGTAGAGATGTTAGATGACCAACCATAGTCTGGAACCTATCTAGATCTAGATTATCAGGAACATTAGAGCTGAGCAAAGCTTTGTCTAGGATATCTCTGTGAGCTGGAGATATTCAAAGTAACTAAAACATGGAGATTTTGGCATTGGTATGCTGGAGTTGTTGGATGATGCCATAAGATGTAGGTCTTGTATCCTTTGGATTGGAAGATTTCGAGGCAACCTTCTGTCTAGAAGCAGATGTGAGATTGAAAGGTATCTTAGGGACATTAGATGAACTTGGTGTTTGTCCTTTCAGATGAGTCTGAGCTTGTGATCTAGTAACCGCATTAGCTAAGGAATGATTTCTACCCCTTCATACAATTGTGATGACATTGCAGCTCTCAGAGATACATGGTTCAACCATATTGATGATAGCATCATTTCCAGGGTAGGCATAGTTGACTTTTGCCCCCATGTTAGGCTGGGAAGTGGAAACTCCTTTGCCATGTTGTGGAAATGGTTCTATAAATGTTGTGTGATCATTATTGCTGGTAGGATTATCGATCGTGATATCCCCTTGATCTATCAAGTCTTGAATGGTATGCCTCAAGTGAAAGCATCCATTAGTTTTGTGGCCTTTAGTCCAATGGAAAGCATAGAATTCATTATCTTTCCACCAATATGGTTTTGGATCCAGATCAGGTTTTCGGATTGGTGGTAAAGAGATCATGTTATCAGCTATCAGGGTTCTCAGGGCAGATTCCAAAGATTCTCCCAGGGGAGTAAACTTTCATTTATTATCCCATCATTTGAATGGCTTCTTTGGAGATGGTTCAGCAGATTTTTTCTCTGAAGCTTCAATGGCTTTGGTGGCAAGGGTGAGATTGTAGGCTAGTGCCTTTGATGGGGCGTGGATAGTGTCAACAACACCATTAGAGATGATACCTTTGTTTCTATTCCAGCTCTTGTTTTTATCTTTTGAGCTAGATCCAGATTCAGACTTGTCCTTTTGAAGTGTGATTTCTCCTTTCTTGACAAGTACTTTCTCAATCTTGATTGCATTATCCACCATTTTATCAAAAGATACATGATCTTACATTTGTAATGGATAGTTGAGCTCTGGAACAAGGTTATTGATAAAGATTTCAAGTTTCTCCATTTCGAGAATTGGTCTAGCATATAGAGAAAACTTCTTTCACCACCTCTTGAGAAAAGTTAGGAATGATTCCCCTGGATATTGCTTGAGGTTACAGATATCGATCATGGTAATCGGATGTTGAATATTGTAGGAATATTGTTGATAAAACAATTTAATCAATTCCTCAAAAGTTTTGATCGTAGAAGGTAATCTTGAAAACCACTAAATGGATGATCCTCCCAAGGATCTAGGAAAAAGATGCATCAGATAAGTCGGTTCATGCATGAATTCCATGGATTGCATACAAAACTCTCTCACATGATCTTGAGGATCAGAGTGTCCATCATATTTGTCATACTTTGGTATCTCCACTCTTTTTGGGAATGGAGGCATATACAATTCTTTGTCAAAAGGGAAAGGACAAAGGGCCTCCATGGAGAATTCCTTGGGTTCCTTCTCTTTCTCAATTTTATTCATTTTGACCTGCATAGCGTGCAGCTGGTTCATTATGGCCATCATCAGAGTTTCTTCCTCATGCGTGATGATATCTTCGACATTGAAGTGAGGAGGAAGTTTAGCTCCTTCCTGGGCTAATTGCAAAAAGTATGCCTCTCTATCCATTTTCAAGAAATGCCTCATCATTCTTTTGAATTCATCATCATTCTGACACCAATGGATTTTAGAGGGTGTAGGGTCTTGGTTGGCATTATGTTGAGAATGGTGTCCCTGGGATCCTCCTCCTAGAGAACTGTGGTTTGTCCCTGCTTGAGACATGGTAGGAGTTTTTGGGCTCCCTGGAATAGATTGAGGAGGAGTTTGTTGATTACCTCTGTGAGTTGATAGAGGAGGTATGTAACCAGTTTTCAATCGAAAGTTATCGAGACCGTCATCTTTGTAGATACCTGACTTGATGAGTTGTTCAAGAGTTGGACCTAGGGTATTGGTCAAAAGTAAGTTCTGAGATGTTTCTTCTAATTTCTTGTGTGAAGAAGCTCTAGTCTCCACCATTAACTTTGAATGAAACAGAAGAAAAGGATGAAGACAACTGAAGAACAATTTGATTCAAGAAAATCAGATGATGCAACCTTGTCAAGATTATGATAATTTTGAAGATCTGATGAGATGTGGGTGAAGGAAACTATGCCCTGGATGTATGGGATAGATCGCCCAAAAGATAGCAGAAATGAGTTCTCAACACTTAGTCTATTTTTGAAGATTGATTGAAGATTGATAGTTATGACAAGGTTTTGACACGAGATAAAAAGGACTCAAATTGATCAAACAGAAGACTAGATCAGATTCAAAAGATCAAACTCGAAAAATGGTAGAATGCTCAATAGCTACTGCTCTGTTCCTGACACAATGATATTTTTGACAGATTTTGGAACTAGGCTGGAAACATTGGATATCTTGCAATTTGACAATTTCTGACAACTCTCTCAAATTTTTCCAAACGACATTCTACAGACTCGTACGAAAGTTGGGTAGAAATGAAATGACAGTTGCGAAAGTCGTATGATAGTTGGGTAGCAATGAAACGACAGTTGACAAAACTCGTACGATAGTTGCTAACAATTTTTGGTTTCTTGAATTTTGCTGGTTTGAAAACTTGTACAACATTGGGTTCTCAATCATATGACATATGGGCGATGCTGAAATGACATTTGACAAAAATTCGTACAAATTTTGACTTCTTGAAATGACTTTTGACTCCAGAAAGAACTTTACGTCAATTTTTGCAAAATTTAAGGTTTTCAGTTCTGGATTGTTTGCAAATTGTACTATCCAGATTTTGAAGGTTATACCAGATTTGATCATTTTTAAGAGCCAAGTAGATAAACAAGCATGCAGAATAGAAAGCAAGTGATTCCAAGCAACAAGGGCAAAAGCAACCTTGTGCATGAACAATCAAGTGACCAAATTGTGCTAATCCCTGAGAGTACTAATTGTGTATGTTCTGAAAAGTTTTGCAATAACACACATATACCTAAAAGTGAAAAATTGGCCTCTCTAAGGTTTTTAGTAATGGTTTGACTCTGCAACTTTTATGATTCAAAGGGGTGAACTCCAATCCCAGCGCACCAGGGTTTTGACACAGTCTGAGAACTTAATCTTTAAGAGCTGCTAGGGAGATCTGACAACCCAACAATGAACCATACCCATGGAGATTTCTTCCACAAGGACATTTATATAGCGGCTGTCACTACCACGGTGAAAATGGCTATGACCGCTTGAGGTTCTGTCAACGCAGTTTGCCTAGTGAAGGGATTGTCTGCTACGGTTAACCTTCTCTAAAAATGACTCACAGATTTATACCACAAGGGGACTTGGCTCCATATTCAAGGTTTTGACACCTCTTCACTTTTAACCCAAACAAAGCAAGCAGATTAATCTGACACGCTAAGACAAAGTTTTGTTCCACCAAGGTCTGTGATATCAACTCCACGTGATCTATCAACCTCTCTGGGGAGAGAATGTATCAATCAATAAGAGAAGACACACTAACCAATTTTGATTCACCAAAGCTCATGATATCAACCCTACATGATCTATCAACCTCTCTGGAGAGAGAATGTGTTGATCAATAAGAGAAGATGCACTAACCAAGTTGAATGTGAAATGCACTAAGTATCCTCCCTACCTACAAGGATTCTATCATCAAGAAAGATTTCGCTAGGAATCCAATCTCTCAAGAATCTCGAATAGTGTTCATAGGGTCTAATTACTATGCGAGCACAGATATATGTTCTGAAAGTAAATCTACCAAAAGCATCCAAAAAGTAGAAAGAGGAACACTTAACGCTTAAAGAAAATATGAGATGAGTTCACAAGGTGGAACACTTAACACCTCACACAAGCTAAAAATGAGTCCACAACTTAGAAAACAAGTGAGTTCCTAAAAGCACAAAAGCGTTGCCAAGTGGAACATTTAACGCTTCTGTCCTGTTGACCCCTCCCCTTTATGGCGCTGAGATTGCAACCACGGGGCAGAAATGAGGGGCCAGCGGATTAGTGAGTCCAATAACCCAAGATAGCAATCAAGATCAATCACAAGTATTCTAAGACTACTTAATGAATCCTTAAGGGATCACAACCTAGTATCAAACTATGCAAGTGTGTAGAATAAAAGCATGAGAAGACACACACAAGCTAGACACATGAGAGATTTATTTTAAGCCCAAATCAAAATGTTATTAGATGAAGGAGAATACCTGGTGATCCTCGCAACGCGCTTAATAGATTTTACCTAATTTTTAGCAATTCTTGTGCTTTTCCCAATCAAAACCAGCAGAGAGCAATCAAAAATAGAGAATTTCAATTGTCAAAATTAGCAGTTAGCCGAAATATAAAAATCAAATCTGATACTCTGCTGTGAAAAATGAAATGACAATCAAAAACTGCTATGAAAACTTGTACGACAGTGGGTATGCTCTCAGACGACAGTCCAGAAACTCATATGACACTGGGTATGCTACCATACGATAGTTGAGCTCCCAAACGACAGTGGGTTTGTGATGAAATGAGCCTCGATCCGATAGACTATCGTACGATAGTGGGTCCAGTATCATATGACACTGGGTATGCTCTCATACGACATTTGTCAGAAACTCATATGACAGATGTACGGACAAAAATTAAAAATCACAGTTTTGCACAGATCCCGAGGAGAAAAAGATAGAAAAAGATAGAATTGAATTGGAAACCCATTTCAGGGCCCCACGGTGGGTGCCAGAAATGTGTGTGTGAAAATTGTACCTGATCTGTAGACACAACACTCAGTAAAACATTAGAGGTTAGCAAAAATCAAAATCATGCAAAATTGAAAACTATGTAACCAAGTGATTTACTGCCTTCTAATAGGTGCGAGATTGATGTTCTTAGATTGTAATCGAGATTAGTGACCTAGATGACACCTAAATGAAGGATTTGAATGCAAAAGATGGATATGAAATTGAATGCAATTAATCTATATTTTTTATATTTTCTATGCAATAAGAATGATAAAAACTGATATGAATCTATGCTAGATGAAATTGATATGCTATGAATTGATCTATCTAACAATGATATGCAAAGCTATGAAATTCTATGCTATGATATGAAAAATATGCAATTGAAATTGATCTCACAAAGCTTTGAATTCGCAAGTTGATTCTTTCAAGCTCCAATTGTGCAAATTCTCCAAATCTGATATGCTATGATTCCTATAGAGTAAGTTTGCAATTTGCGAGATGATTGAGAGATGAATTATGAAGAGCTGAGCATTGTTTTTATAGAAATCCAAGGCTTTGGAGGTGCATGAAAAAAAGCCATAAATCACTCAAATAACTCAGGTTGATTTTTGAGTTATTTTTAAATAAAGGATAATTTTATTCACAAAAACATGCAAAAGCTAAGCTTTAACTCAAAATAGAGTTTAGCTTTAATTGATAATTGATAGTTGTTTGCTTTTATGATTGTGCATGTTTTATTTATGAATTAATTTAATAATAAAGTGATTTATTTCCAACTTAACTGCTTTTAAAAATAAAACAATTGATTTATGGGTTAATCAATTATTTAATCAAATTTTTATTAAAAACTATATTATTAAATAATGACAACTTGCTTTAATTAATTAAATAAAAATTTAATCAATTATTCATATGATATTAGATTTATTGTCAAAATTAAATAATACAATTAATAATAGATAGAATTAAATTTAATTACACAATTAAGTGGCAAATATTAAATCTAATTAATTAAATATGAAAATATTCAATTAATCAAACTTTAGAATAAATGTGATTTATTGCCAAATAATTATAAAATTAAAGATAATTATGATGATTAGGAATATTGCTAGGAATATTCCCTGATGCAGAATTTAAGATAATCATTAGGATTCGATGATGTGCAGATGTGCCTTAGATTAGGACTTTGATGTCGATTTCGTTCGATATTGAAGATGTAGGAGATTAATGAACTTATAGCCCATTTTTGGGGTATTACAGGTAAATGCTAGTGGCAACCTCATTCGGCACGCATAGTTGTTAGATCCCCACCGATGACTCCAGGGTGAAGTGTCCCTCAAGGTCCCAGATGCATGAAATTAATGATATTTGTGGGGTCATATCTCGGAGCTCGTGCAAGGTAGCATGGATTCATCTAGTGCTACGAAACCGTGTTGCCGAGTCCTATAATAGCATGTCTTGGTTTTTAGAGATTCAAGTTCATTTATATTTGACAACATATTCTCGGTCGATGTCAGAACTCATAGTGTTCCTTACTGGAAAATAGCCAACGTTGCATATCTTTCCGACCATCAGTCGTAGCATCAAACCGTCTGTTCCAAAAGCTCCAAATGGTCAAGTAAACTCTATGGGAAACCTCATTCGCCATGCATAGTTGTTATCTCTATTGAGCATTTAAGGTTGTCATTAGTATCAAAGGTTTGTAAAGATATCGGTTGGTCACTTACATTGAGCTAATCAGTAACTAGAAGCAAGGCAGACTAATTGGTAAAGCAGTACATCAAGCATCAGACAATTTACCGAGAACAAATAGACATCGACACCGACAGATAGTAAACACTGAGCATTGCAGTATACACCAAGCAGTTTATACAATGTTTACTGAGGATCACAGAAAATGATAGTAATCTAAAATAGCACATACTTCTATGCATATGGTTACAATGGTTCATAAAATGTTTTACCAAGATCAAGGAACATTTAATGTGATGATATTCATTAAATGCAATGTATATCTTTTGTAATAGTTGATCTAGGTCATTATTGTACACTATAGATCTTAGGGTTATGACTATGATTGTGTAACCTAATTTTGTTAAAGCGAAAAAAATAGAACATTATATATTTGTGTGTTCACATCATTTTTGGTGTGAGCTAATATATGAATCATAGAGCACTTAAAGAAATTGCCTAACTTCAAGTCTATCAGTTAACAGAGTAGAACCGAGTATAGAGGAATTCAGATTGAGTAGAATCAAAAAAGGCTACCGAGCAGTTCATAGAAGAGATTCATCACAAGTAAGGTGATATTTTATCAGAGCTTATAGATCTGTATCTGACAAGTGAGTTGTCAAATAGCATATAATTACCTATTGCTTTTTGACAATTGTAATAGATTTTTGGATTAAATCTCTTTATAGAGTAGACTTAACAGTCTTATGTAAATCTCTTAACCGAGTGCACACTTCATTAGTGCTATTAAAATCCTATAACTAGGTAGATCTAGGTGATCTAACATGTCACTCCTAATAGGGTGAGATCACTAGAAGTGATCAAAACTTCTAGCTCTAACAGGAAAACCTTTTCTATCTACAGTAGTGAAGAATTTGTGGGTGTCATCCCCACTATAGTTTTTACTCTAACAAGGGTTTTTGCATTACCATTATACTTGTGTCATGTGATTGTCATATTGATTTCATGTTGTTTACTTTCATAAGTTAAATGAATGATTGATACATGCAGTTATATTCAAGTTTTTTTGGTCAGTTATTACTATTTACAATTATATATCAAAAAGGTTTACAAGTAAAGTTTTGAAGACACTGATTCACCCCTCCCCTCTCAGTACCTATCTCTCCTAATTCCAACAATTGGTATCAGAGCATAGTTCTCTTATTGAATAGTTTAAGCACTGAAGGGTAAAGATCTAAGTCATGGAGAGATACAAGCTTGATAAGACTATTGAGAATCAGAAGATACAGATGTAGATGTTGTTGGAGTAGTATAAGCAAGCCAAGGAAGGACTAAAGAAATTATTGGTTAAGAGGAAGAACCTAGCTATTCTAAAAAATAAGATTGGTTACCATGAAGAACCTATTGATGAAATGTTCAAGCATATTGGATCTAGTTATGGAAGCATCTTTGATGGATTTGAAAGCATAATCATTGATTTATCTGAAAAGAATCAACATTTAACTGATCAAGTGAAAGTACTACAAATCGGTCAAGAATCTTAGATGGTGAGAATGGTAGAAATAATGAACAATGCAAGAAGGGCGGAGCAAGAAAGGAATCTGGCAATTGATGACCAAAGAAAGATGACTGAACAACTTCAAGCTAAAGAGAGTGAGATATAGAGACTCACTGATCATCATTTCCAAGTAACTAATCAAATGATGACTGTAAATCAAGAGGTAAACCGAGTAAATGAAGAATTGTCAAGAAGAGTAGAAGATGTTGCAAGACTCAGAGAAGAGAATGAGAAGCTGAGAAATGAAGTGAAAAATCAACAACAACAAAATGAAATAAAGAAACTTGCTGAGGATAGTTCTAAGAAGATTGATGACTTTCTAACTAATCAAAGAAGATTTGGGAGTAGAGTTGGAATAGGCTACACTGGTGAAGAAGAATCATCACAAGAAGTTGAACAAGTCAACAACAATCAAAATCAAAAACCTAAAGTGTTGACATGTTATCACTGTGGAAAACTGGGACATATATCTAATGTGTGTAGAATCAAATCACAAGGTAAACCTCCTATCACTCCTAGGTTTAATGGATACTGTTATTAATATGGTAATTTTGGACATCCTGCTTATGAGTGTAGAGCTAAACAAAATGATATTGCTAACAATACCACTGTGGAGAAAATATACTATACTTGTAATAAACATGGACACACTGCATGAGAGTGTAAGGCTAAGATGAAGCAAGTATGGAATCCTAAGTAGAAAACACAGTGAAAGCCCTATCAACTGAAGAGACAAGGTAACTCTTATGTTTGGGATTATAATACATGGGCTAACTATACTTCTTGTGGTAGATATGGACACATTGTAGCAAATTATTACAGAAAGAGTTGGATTAGACAATCAAGAAGTTAGACAAGAACTGGAATGGCTTGTATGCACTATCATAGGGTCAGTCATTTAAGAAAGAACTGCAGAGACCGAACACTAGATGAAAACCATATATTTGAGAGTGGATATACTATCGTAGATATCATGAAGTTAAGGAACACTATGTGGAAGAAGGCATCTAATGAGAATGCTGAGTCAAGTAATGTTGTCGATGAAACCTCGTCCACTGGATTGGGTGACATCGG
Organism: Chamaecyparis obtusa; assembly: GCA_027943335.1. Classification (NCBI taxonomy): domain Eukaryota; kingdom Viridiplantae; phylum Streptophyta; class Pinopsida; order Cupressales; family Cupressaceae; genus Chamaecyparis; species Chamaecyparis obtusa. The sequence goes on from BSBK01002641.1 coordinate 2,761,573, forward strand.
TACCTCCACTTAAGGTGAAAAAGGTATGTATGGGACTGACATTTATAATGATCACATTTTACATATAGTTCCTTATACATGATGTACTAATACCAAATCAGCATGACTAAAGATGCACTATGGTTTATATGTTATCAGCTAACAATGTTATACAGTTAGTAAAAGAGAGACCGAGAGTTGGTTACCCGTCAGTAATCACTATTTAAGGTTAACCAAGAAGATGTATCAACTAATGAAGAAATCCTATGTTAACTGAGTGAATAAAACTTTTAATTGTCACCGAGTTGATAGTTGTTTCATACCAAAAGTTAGGTCAAGCATTTATTGCATGAAAGTTTGAACAAGAATATCAAAAAGTCTATAAAAACATAGGAACAGAGTTTATTGTTACATTGCGATTTCAAAAAGCAGAGATTTCATAGAGAAGTGTTCAAGCTAGAAGATTTTCAAAAGGATTCAAGGCTACTTTAGATCGAACCGACATCACTCTTCGACGATTTTGAGTAAGCTCATTTGTTATCACACACCTTTTATCCTGTTGCTTGCCAAAACCCTAGAATCAATTTATGGCATCTACATCGACTGCAAGCAAATCACAAAGTATTGAGGAGGAAGTTAATCTAATCATTAGGGAAAATTTTAACGAACCTAAGTTTAAGCCACATCCCAAGGTCACAACACAAATACATACAATGGGCACTTTTTCAAGCATACCAGATAGGGTTTTGTTGATAGAAGATGTAAGATCATACATTCATTGCAAAATTGGAGAAGTTGGAGATTTTGAAACAATTACAGCATATCAACAAATCTGTGGCCCTGATGGTAAATTGAAAATAGATCACAAGAAGATTGATGAATCAGGGTTATCATGTATCACACACTACCCACATTCATTTAAAATAGATTGGATCAAAATCATTTTGAGCAGGTATCATGATGACAAATTCTGGCTGGATAAACCGATTGAGGTCAACAAGAAAATGATCAGTAGGGTTACTGGGCTCCCTACAACTAACAAGGCTAAAGCCTTTCATAGTTCATCATGATTGGATGTTGAGAATAATACTGGAGCATAATGGGATGATCGAGCACTAAAGATTTTGATAATCAAAGACCCAACAATTAAGTTTGTAGCACATGTGATTGGGTACAAGTTATTTCAATCAAGCAGACTCAACAATGTACCCTGGAGTGTAGTAGACATGGCACAAAAAATTGTGGTAAAAGGTCACTAGGTTGAGCTTGTCGAGGTACTATTTCATCAACTTCAGGAAAATATGAAGATAATAAGGAAAAAGAAGTCTAATACATGTAAGTTCGGATCACTACTTGTTTGCATTTTTTTCTATCTACAAAAGTATGTACCTGGCATCGGTAAAGTAAATTGGAAATCAGATATACCGATAACAAAATAGATAAATGATATAATGAGTAAGTTAGGAGATAAATTGAATATAGAGTTTGATGCATACTTCAAAGAGTTTCAGACCAAAATGCATAAAAGAAGTAAACTTTCAAGTGAGTTAGTTGAAAGATTTGAGAATGATATATGTTTCGTAGTCAACACAGATTATACTTTGATAAAAGTAGTTGAACCTAGGATAAAATGGTTGGCACCAATGGGTTATGAAATGAACCATGATTTTGCACTGAAATCTATCAATGCACTGCTTGCATTACTGAAAGATCCCATTGCCACTAGGTTCAGAGTATATGAAGAGGCCAAATCTAGAATCTCAACAAATATAGAGATCGGTAAAATATCTAGAAAGGTAAAGAAGATGAAGAAAAATATTACTGCTAGATATGGAGATGTGTCTAACACACCTGAGGAGAAACCGGTTAAACAAGAAACTAAAGGTCAGTTACAGTTGGCTGACAAACCATATGATAGTGAGGATATCGAGTCTGATGAAGAAGAAGATCCCACACCGGTTCCTCCACCTGAAATTCCTATGAAGAAGTAGTCACCAGTACAAGAAGGTATGAAGACAAGATCCTTGACTGCAACTTCATCACCCTAGAAGAAAGAAGCAGAGAAAGTAACTAAACTAAGGGCAGATACACCAACAAGGAAATATATCAAGAGAAAGAAAAATGTTGTAGCTGAGGCACCAAAGAAAAGGAGAAAACTGATCAGAAGTAAAGAAGATCTTGAGGAGACAGAGACTAAAGATGATGTAAATCAATTCAAGGTGGTCAGTAACAAGGTAAAATCAATAGATGAAGTCAGTGAAGACATAATTGAGCATGACGAACTTACCAATCCCTTACTAGATAGATTTGACAAGATGTCAAAAGAAGATCAAACCAAGATAGAAGAGGCTATCATCCAAATGATGATTAAATTCAAGAAATTTCCAATGGAATTTGCCTATGCTTTACCAAATAAGCTGGATGACAATATTACTGAGAAATGGGCTATTGCACTAGACACCAAGAAAAGAAAGAGAGAAAGATCTCTAGTTCAAGCAACCCCACATCTAAGCTATGAAGAAATTAGTGAGTACATGACCAAATACCAAAAAAAATTTATGATCAAGAACCGAGCCTTGATGATAATGGATGAAAATGTAGCAGATATGGATACCACAACTAATTCTATTTGGACATCAATTTTTAAGGCTGAAGAAAAAGCTGAGAAAAAAGTATTCTTAAACTTGTCTAAGAAGAGACAAAATTCCGAAGGTAAAGGTATTTGTATTGATGAGGGAACATCAAAGAACACCAGTATATTAGTTACTAAGGTAATTGATATCACTGATCAAAAGGAAGAAATAAGTGTTTCATAGGATGCACCGGATAAAGTTGAAATTCAACTGGAGAAGAAAACTGATGATGGTGTACTCATTGAGGACATCACAAATGGTGGTCCTAATGACAAAGATGATGAAGATGTAAATATTGCACCTAATCAAGATGAAGTGCTAGAAACTGAATGTCTATTTACATCACTACCAGGTAAACTTCCTGTACTTGCAGAAGCAGCTGAAATTCTTTCCCAAGTATAACCCGATGGCTCAGACCTCGAGAAAAACAAAGACATCACAGGGGATCAAGACATTGAGAAACCTATAGAGACAGATGAGCCTACACAAATAGAGGCACCTTCCATCGAGGCAAAAGGAACAAAAGAAACAAAGGAAACTAAGGTGATCTCACTTGACACCACATTCGAGACTCCCACTATATCAACCGAGACTATAGCTATCGAGGAGCAGAAGAAGGAAGAATGTGTGTTAACCAGGAAGGATACTCTGAAGACTAGAGATAAAACTATTGTTGTTATTGAGAAGAAATCACCTCTAGCACTGGAGAAGAAGAAGAAAAAGAAAGGAAAAGGGTTGGTCACCCTAGATGAAGTGATAATTATCTCTAAGTGTGACCTGAGGACCCTAATCCCCAAAAACTTGAGTAAATATGGGGAATTATGTACAAGAAATGCGGCTCAAGAGAAGTTGAAGCAAGAACACAAAAGAAAAGAGATCTTAACAGATGTGAGGGATATCCTACAACAAATAGTACCTGAGGTGAACATTGATGAGGATACTCCTATCATAGATCAACTTGCTAAACTTGCTGAGAAGATCAATGCCCCAGATATTGATGCAGATAAATGAATTGAAGAAAGGGCAGAATCTAGGATACAACACAAACTACCAGAGAAAATCAGCCTATAAGTGGCATTGAAGAAGGTCAAATTATCTAAGGTAATCACTGAGCTAAAAACTATCACCCAGTTAATTTGTAATTTCTTAATGAAGCTTTGTACTATAGACACCTTCACTATTGAAGTCAATGAGAAGATCAAAGGATTGGAAGTAGAAATATAGTTAAGTACAAATGCAGCTATAACCAAGCCTAATGCTTTCTTAAAGCATATTCACCAAGTTTAGGAACTCCGGCCATTAATAGAAGATCTAAAGAAACAAGAAGAGCACATAACAGATTAGGTTACTGAGTTACAAAAAGAACTCCTACCATTCCTGCAAATTTTTGAGGCACACATTGTCAAAGATAAAAAACTCATTGCAACACCAAAAATTTTAGTGTTAGATAACATCTTTGACATGCATGCACAAGTCAGTCTTGAGCATATTTCTCTCACCAACTTGAAAGAGGAATGTGACAACATCTTGGAGTCAATGAAGAAAACCCACCAGCATATTTTTGACAAGATGTGAGTATACTACTTAGTTTTTGTATTTGGCATTACTATCAAAAAGGGGGAAAATAATGTATAAGTCTTTATGCCAAATATGTACATAGTTTCTACGTATACTATATATTACCGGGAGCATGCACCAAGGGGGAGTACTTAGTACTTAGAAAATTTTTGATGTGTATATGTATATGGCAGAGATATAAGTTATATAGAAAATTTTGTCTATATACATTCAAAGTTCTGATACTAATGCCAAAGGGGGAGATTGTTATCTCTATTGAGCATTTAAGGTTGTCATTAGTATCAAAGGTTTGTAAAGATATCAGTCGGTCACTTACATTGAGCTAATCGGTAGCTAGAAGAAAGATAGACTAGTCGATAAAGCAGTACACTGAGCATCAGATAGTTTATCGAGCACAAGAAGACACCAACATAGATAGACAGTAAACACCAAGTGTCATAGTATACACTGAGCAATTTATATAGTGTTTACTGAGGATCATAGAAAATAACATAGTAATCTGAAATGGCACATACTTCTATGCATACTGTTACAATGGTTCATAAAACATTTTACCAAGATTGAGGAACATTTAATGTGATGATATTCATTAAATGCAATGTATAGCTTTTGTAATAGTTGATCTAGGTCATTATTGTACACCGTAGATCTTAGGGTTATGACTATAATTGTGTAACCTAATTTTGTTAAAGTGGAAAAAATATAACACTATATATTTGTGTGTTCACATCATTTTTGGTGTGAGCTGATATATGAATCACAGAGCACTTCAAGCAATTGCCTAACTTCAAGTCTATCAATTAATAGAGCAAAACTAAGTACAGAGGAATTTATATTGAGTAGAATTAGAAAAGGCTACTGAGCATTTCAGAGTAGAGATTCATCACAAGTAAGGTGATATTTTATCAGAGCTTATAGATCTGTATCTGACAAGTGAGTTGTCAAATAACAGATAATTACCTATTGTTTTCTGACAATTGTAATAGAGTTTTGGATAAAATCTCTTAATAGAGTAGACTTAACAGTCTTATGTAAATCTCTTAACCAAGTGCACACTTCATTAGCATTGTTAAAATCCTATAACTAGGTAGATCTATTTGATCTAACATGTCACTCCTAACAGGGTGAGATCACCAGAAGTGATCAAAACTTGTAGCCTAATAGGCAAGCCTTTTCTATCTGCAATAGTGAAGAATTTGTGGGTGTCATCCCCATCGCAGTTTTTACCTTCTAAAAAGGGTTTTTGCATTACCAAAATACTTGTGTCGTGTGATTGTCATATTGATTTCATGTTGTTTACTTTCATAAGTTAAATGAATGATTAATACATGCAGTTAGAGTCAAGTTGTTTTGGTCAGTTATTACTATTTACAGTTATATATCAGAAAGGTTTACAAGTAAAGTTTTGAAGGCACTAATTCACCCCTCCTCTCTCACTACCTATCTCCCCTAATTCCAATAGCATAGTCATTCGATCCCCACTGACGACTCCATGCCGAAGTGTCCCTCAAGGTCCCTTCAACATGAAATCAACGATCTTTGCAAGGTCATATCTTAGATCTTGTGCGAGGTAGAATTGATCCATCAGGTGCTACATGACCATGTTGTCAGGGCCTACAAAATCCTGTCTCAATTTTTAGAGATTCAACTTCATTTAAAATTGGAAACATAGTCTCAATCAATGTAAGAACTTAAAGTGTTCCTCAGTTCAAATGACCAACATTACGTATCTTTCCAACCGTTGGTTGTAGCATCAAACCGTTTGTTCCAACAAATTTGAATGGTTGGATAAATGCTATTGACAACCTTTTTTGGCACACATAGTTGTTCTAATGATGCCGACAACTCCAGGACAAGTAGTAGGATGAGTGCAAATATGTATTCTAGTGTTTGTCATTAACAATCAGTCAGTTAGGGGACAATTAGAAGTTAGTTTGTAAAAGCATAAGGTTGCACATCCACATCTTCCATAGTAATCTTATTAATAAAAGAACTCTTGCCAACATTAGGGTACCCACAGATGAAAAGAGGCCTAGCATTGGGTTCAATAGATGACAACCTTTCCATATGTTGCCTCACATGTTTGAGGTCATGTCTTTATATTGTGACCATCCCATGGAACAGGGAACACACCAATGACTATAAATGTTTGATTCCAAGTGATCTTCGATAGGTTGTGACATAGAAATATTGCCTTATATTATATTTATACATTTTTGCATTCATTTCATTACTTTTGTTATTATTACAGTCAAGGAATTGACTATTATTAAGGACAGTGACTGGCATTTGTAGCACAGTCAGCAAGTTAAACATACATCGATAAACATACAAGCATAACTATAAGGCATGGGAAATTTACAAAGCATAAGACATCCAGATAAACATAAATTAGTATACATCAATACACCAAACACATGAATTGCATACCTAAAACATAAAATAAAAAAATATTCATAGGGCATGAAGCCAAATATATATGTCCAATAATGTCATACATTGAAAATATTCAATACAGTAAAATTAGCTTCCTCATAGCCAAATGGATGTACAATCTATCACTTATACAATATACAAAAAATATGTCCACTAATGCCATATAGGAATACAATCCATATCCCTAATCTAGTCCTTTCTCGCTAGTGGAAGAAAACAAATCCTAAGCTATCTTCGATCATCGCATCGATGGAGATGTAGTGGATGTTGTAGTCTTTTGAGTGTGCTCACTCGTCCTCCTATGTAGACTCTTATGTAGCTCGACCTGATAAAACAAAAATCTAGATAGAGATAACTAACATACATCAAAATTGAATTGTACAATGACATAAAATTGAATATTTGCTTACCGCTAGCAAATAGTCACTATGTTCATCCACCGAAGGTGCATGCTAGTGATCTAGAGTAATAAGTCCCTACAACAATGATCAAAATAATAATTAAAATACATACATGAATATCATTATAAAATTCAATAAAAACTATTAAATTAATAATTAAAGTTAAGTGATCTCTTTCATACCTCAGTCAGTCCTTCAGAACTAGCTACTGCTACAGCTACTCCATGATCCAATGTATCATAGATAGAAGGAGGAGTCTCTGATGTCAACAGCTAAAAATGAAACAAAAAAAGTATTATGCAGTTATCAAGACTACATATATTTTTTACAACCCTACTAATGAGTAAATGATACTTCTGTGAAGGTTCCACCGCATCCTCCGGTGTGTGGTGTCGAAGTCGAAGCTCCAACATTCAACTAGTGCACATGTACATGGAAAATTATAAGATAACCATTCATATAAGAACGTAATGTTGACATGTTAATTATAATGCATTATTACATATATACCTGTGGACTCAATGGTGACCTCACAAACCTAGGTGAAAGAATGTAATCATCGTGCCTCTAGATTTTGATCATAATTTGTCTAATAATTTATTCATTCATTCATTAATTAAATATAATCAAGTAAATCAAATTAATATGCAAATAAAGATACCTCAAGGAAAGTTGCACGATGCCCTTCACTATCTATTGTGAATGTCGATGGTCCACCAGTGCACATCTAATGCACATGCACAATAAGTTATGATACAATTATTCATATAATTACATAATAATCAAATATGTTAATTAAAATGTTTTATTCGATAAATACTTGTGGAATTGACAACAATGTGTAAAAGGGGACATTAGGATCATTGCCACTTCCACTGCCACTGCCACCACCACTAACACTCTTGCCCTAAATTTTCATTATAAACAATAGATACTAAATTAAATAGTTATTCTTTTATAAATGAAATATGATCAAAGGAATTTAATGAACTTGGAAATATTTACCTATGTGTGAATGCCAAATGTCATATTTAGAAAGCTATCAGTCATCATTCCAGAATCCTCTTCCTCTCTCTCACCAGTACCAAATGTGCACAAGCATCCACATGACCGACAAACATGCCCCCTCGAGGATTGACCATAGTCACCCTCAACTAAAGGAGTGGCACACTAAATGAGAGTCTGTGTCAGAGCACTAATCGTGCCTAGTGTGTTTGCCTCTACATGTTCCTTCACAATGGAAGGAATACTAACATGATATACCTGTAGCTTTCCAATAGAAACCCTAGGTGTGTTAGGGTCATGATGTGCCCCCTCTTGATCAAATGATGACCCCCCTCCTCTACCCTGAGAATCCAAAATGTCAAAATAATTTGGCACCTCCTTGAGTACAAACTCGCAATAGAGTTTCCGTAAGAAATATATAGGAACCTCATGATTGTTACAAGGAGGCGAATCAAAGACCATCCACCATCTCTCCCAAAAATTGTTTTTAATGTCTTCATTTATGCACCAATGAATTGGGAACCTCCTTGTTGTAGTTCTAAGAGTATTTGTGTGCCCTGGTTTTTTAAATAGCTGACAAATGTCATCTTTTGTGATTTTTTTCTTTTTTATGTCTGCGGAAGATAATTTATTTGCATAATATTGTTTTTGTCCTTCTATTTTATCCTGCCATAAATTAATTTTCCCACTAATCGTGCTTACGTGGGTCAAGATTGCTTCCAATGATTTTGCAAGTCTTTCCCTTCTGAGATTTGTACCACTAGAATCTTTTAACCTATTAATTAAATATTCTAATTCTTTTTTCCCTCTTTCAATTTGGTTCATCAAATTTTTTTTCATTCCAGGAGGAGGTTTCTCGATTCGTGGAGGCAATTGAGGTTCATTTTCTTCATTTGTTTCTTCATTCGGTTCTTCATTTAGTTCTTCATGAGGAGACAAAAGGTTTGGTGGAGGGTTTGGTGGAGAGTTTGGTTGAGGGAGATTATTTCTTCTTGGAAATTAAAAAAATTACATTTTAAAATCTTCATTACACAACAAATTTTAACAAAAAAATTTTTTAACAAAACAAATTGTAACAAAACTAAAATTTTAAAACAAATAAGAGGCATGGGTTGTAAAAACACTTACCTCTTCTTCCAAATCGAACTTGACAATGTCATGGAGCCATTTGGTGGATGGATGAAAAAAAACAATCGGTTCAAAAGCCAAAATAACAATGTGTGCATGCTTTAGAATCCCTTCTTAGCTAAAAACATGGGTTTGAGAAAGCAAAATGAGCTTTCAAACCCGTGCAACAAGCTTTAAGAGGTTTTTTTCAAAGGGCGTGCACCCTATAGGGCGTACGCCCTTTGAAAAACACTAAAAAAGTGTTTTCCAAAGAGCGTGCGCCCTATAGGGTGCACACGCTTTGGTTTGGATTTCCCAAGCCTAAGGCTTGGGCAACCCAAGCCATAGGGCATGTGCCCTATAGGGCACACACCCTTTAGTGCATGTGCACTATGCGTAATGGGGGGACAAAAAGAAAAGTGGCATCTTTTTGGTCCCCCATCTTTGTGCACTTACCCATATTTTTTTATATATACATATCTATACAGATATATATTCACATATATAGAGATATGTATATATTTCTATATACATAGTTAAATATGTGTGCACAAATATATATGTATTTTCAAATGTATATGAACATAATTATTAAGAGAAATACAAATATTGGATATTCATGTCAGGATAGATTAGTTATATATTTCCATTCTCACTAACCCAGATGATATTTCTATGAGGAGTTTCTTTTCTTAGTCCATTTTCTATTAATAAACATGCCTCATTATTTATACCATCTTTGCATAAATAGGTAAGGAAAGGTATACACCTTGTGCTATATATTTACAAGGAAGGTTTCAAGATCATTATGTAGACACGTAAAATTTGACAAGTGCTTTTTAAATTGCAAAAATCATTAAATGGCTCAAAATCATCAAAATGCATTAAAAGGGATCAAATCAATTAAAAATGGACATAATTAAATAAAAATGGACAAAATCAAGTAAAGAAAAGGAAAAATCAAATAAGGATGTTAAATAATTAAATGAAATCTTAAAAGGGTCAAAAGTAATACATAATTGATTTTAATCAATTAAGTGTATAGTTGTTTAATCAAAAATCAAAATGAACCTATTACCCTTACATGGCTAAATTTAATTAATTAATTGAATTTAATAATTCTTAATTTCTTTCAAAAAAATTGAGTAACAATGAAAATTGAGAACAAAAAGACATAAATCACTCAAACATTTAAAGTGTCCAAAGCTTTGAGACCATTTAAAGGATTGTCCCCTCATTGTCCCCCCATTTATGAACAAAGCAAAGTATTTGACTCAACCTAAGGTTTATCATGATTACTTCACTCCACCCCCTACCCTTGGGAAATTACTATAAATATAGAGCATTTTGGGAGCAATTATCATCTTAGAATTTCATTTGCAAAGCATTGTTACTATAGGCAATTGAGAGCATTCTAAGAGAAATTAAGAGAATTTAAAGCAATTATCATTGTAGTTTGTTAATTTGAGCTAGATTAAGCATTGAATGAGCATTGTAGAAGCATCATAGAAGAAAAATTTCTCATTTTAGAGGTGTCACTAGTGAGGATTTGAGCTGAGAGCTTCACTTACCACTTCTTTCTAGAGAACAATGAGATGTTATAGGTTATAGTTTCAATGCTAACTAGATTTGCATTGTATTTACTTTCAATTGTTGCTATTAGATCTTAATTTCATGAAGGTGATTTTCATCATCACACAAATGGCACCCACCATGGGGCTCTAAGCCTCATTTTATCATTTTCATCATAATTTGCATGCTTGTATCTTTGATTTTCCGTGAATATCTTGCAGAAAACTAGTGAAGTCACGCTTATGGGAGATCTCTTCATGCCTGCAATCATTTTACTACCACCTATAATCTTTGTATTGATGCCTATTATTTGGAGACTCACGCTTGGGATGCGAATTTGATCTGGCATTAATTCCTTCACAGTCACTTGCTTATCATACACTCACACGTACAAAAGTAATGCATTTAACCTTCAAATGTTAAAGTCACACCTGTGACTTAGGGAGTGTCACTTTCATAAATTTTGTTATCACCTTAGTTCAAGCTTTGGTCCACACTTTTCAAAAATATTCACGCTTTGGATATGTTTAATTCCGCTTAGTGTTATTAAAGTGTCACTTTGTAATAATCATTTTCTACAATTTTAAGTTCTATTCACGCTTAGAAATAAACTGTACATGCTTGTGTCATTTTTAGTATCACCTGTGGCACTGCAAAGTGTCAATTGCTATTGGTAAAATTACTCCTGATAACAGTTTGTTTGCACCTATTAGCTGGACAATGTTGCCTTCTTCCTGTTGTCTATATTTACTGTTTAATTCATTAAATCATTCATCTAACTCCCTGTTTGTGTGATTTAAAAGTAAATGAGCAACCACAGAAAGGTGCAGAAGCCTAAAAGAAAATTCAACCAAGAGGGAAAGGCACTAGCAAGGAAGATCAAGAAAGAAAACATAGAACACATCAAAGCCATCCTTGAGACTACACAAGACGAAGATAACCAGCTATTCCAACATTACCTTAAAATTGTTGAAGCATACAAATCAAATTTTGTCTCTATAAATTGGATTTTTAGTCCTTAGATCAAGTTTTCTTTGAAAATTTGCAAATTAAGCTCTATAAAATTCATACATAAGTATTACTTTTTCAATTTTTGATTTTGGTTTCCCCTCATAGTGTTTGTTAGTGTTGACTAACTTTCTGGTGGACAAGCACATTTGGAGGAGGCTATTGCTAAGATGAGTGGAAAAATAATGACAAAACCTTTCAAAAATGCCCCTAGCTTAGGCTAGCTATAAAGGAAAGGTAATCTTCTATTCAAGCTTGCACTTGATTAAATTGCGGCATCATTTTTTAACATAGCTTAATTGAAATGGGAAATGAACCAAACACTTTAATTTTAAGAATCTCCTTGTTAATAGATTGGGAAAGAACAAACTTGTGTTTAAGTGTTTAGAGCAAAGAAAGGCAATAGGGATATGCTCTTCACTTTTTAAGTGAATCAAATTCCCAAACTTGTCAGCCTAAGTTCATTTATTTCTTTTTATATACATGCTAGAGCAATAGTGGGCTTGCCTCTCGAGTTTTCCTTAATGAGGCCGGTGAGAGGGATAGCCCAAAGTGGGATACACTCACTTTTTCCATGGGGATCCAACCCACTATAAAAATAAATTCATGTATCCTTAATGGGGTGCATGACAAAAGGATTAAATTTCTCAAACTTCCTCTAGTAGTCCTCATGGATTACACAAAATCATACCTCGATGCATGTGGGAAGCCCCTTAACATGCTTGGGGGATGAGAGATTGAAGTCCATTTTGAATGGAATCCATAATAAATCCTGGATAAAATAGCAAGGCCACCTATTAGAGCCATGTTTACAAGCCAAAATTGACTTTAGGTAGGCTGTTTGGAATTATTTCTTGTGTTATACTTGTGAAAAATGTTTGAAAATATACACATGAGAGTGTTTTTAGGGACATGATGACAAAGTGATGTGTGTGTTGTGATTGTTTTTTATTTTTCAAACAAAGAAATTTCAAAAAGACTGATCTTAAATGTTTAAAAATTCAAAATCTTACAACCTAGTCAGAGAAGTGCAGCCTATGCACAAAGTAATCCCACTTATTAGAGGCTCAGTCATGCCTGTGACTTATATGAAAATTCTTATTAACAGGAAAGTCATGCCTAGAACACATTGAATCACACATGTCAAAATTGGAAAGTCGCCTATCAATAGGAAAGTGCCACCTGCATCCTACAAAGTGCTACCTAAAAAGATACCAGTACACACATGTGAAAAATACAATCATGCCTACAATCAGTTCAGTGACACCCAGAAACTTAAAATGGAAAATAGAGAGTACTTACAAGGGAGGTCAAAAAATTTTGATCACATATTTGAGTACCCTTTTCCTTGTTCTTACTACTCCAACTTTCAGTTCAGTCAAAAATCTTGTTTCTACATCATTATTGCAAATTTTACAAAGGATTAGACCATGGGTAGTATTGACTCTTATTCTCCAAGGTTCATGCCTACTTTTACTAGATCTTATTACATCAAGCAAACCTTGCGAGCAGATGGGACCTATTTGAGTCAAGAGCTCCCTTACCTAGGAGATGAGTCTACCACTCCAAGAGTACCCCAAAAATCACCTGAACAAGAAGGGGAGGGAAACATGATGTACTGTAGTAGTCTGGTTGGTAAGGATAATAGTGGCATTGACACCAATAACCAAGGTGATGCCAATAATGGGGTCATCGACATAAATAACAAAGGCAATACCAATAGTGAAGGGGCAGATCAAAATGCTCAAGGGATTGACAACACTCACAATAGAACTAACACCAAAGCAATGGTAGAAGACGCCATAGATGAAAAGGTTAGTGAGGCTATCCAATGTCCCTATTTTTGAAATCTCATGGAGAAGGCAATGGATAGGGATAGAGAAAAGTACTTTATGGACTTAGTACAGAAAGGCCTCAAGCTTCCCCATGACTACGATGTTAACCAAGTCAAACCACCAAAAGTTGAAGAGAGTACCTTAGACATCATGAACAAGTAGTTCAATATTTTTCAACTGCAATTGGATACCATTAAGCAAAGTGAGGATCCCAAGCCTTTCTCGATAGAAGCATTGTGTCCGTTCCTGTTTGATAAAAGCTTGGTTATGGTGCCATTCCCAATCAGTGTAGTGTTTCCCAAGTATGACAAGTATGAAGGAACATCGTATCCCCAGGACCACTTACGTGAGTTTTATGCATTGATCTTCGAGTTCATGCATGATAAAACATATTAAATGAGACTATTTTTGCGAAGCTTAGGGGGCATGGATATGGAGTGGCTTTCTAAGTTACCCTTAGGCATTAAGACCTTTGAAGAGCTAGCTTTGAAATTCATGGCCCATTACTCATATAACATCAAACATGAGGTCACAATGATAACATTATGTAACACTAAACAAAAGGATGGAGAAGAATTCCTCACTTTTCTACAAAGATGGAGGACAATTTTTGCAAGATATCCTAGAAGTGTGCTTGAAAAAGAGAAGATGGATATCTTCATAAATAGTTTAAGCAATGAGAACTACCGATTATGAATGCAATGTCCCAAGACCTTCCAGGACCTGATTGAAAATGGAGTAACAATGGAGGAAATGTTGGTCAAAAGTGGAGAACTAAACTTGTATAAAGATAATAAGAACAACTCCAACAAGACCAACTCCAACAATGGCAACAATTAGAAGAATAATTGGTTCAATAGTAATAGTCGGTATAACTACAACAATAAGGGAATTGTTAATTATGGGGTTGTGGATTCTAGCAACTTGAAGGTGGTCCCATTTTCTCTTACAAGGACACCTAACCAAGTGAATAATGCCAATCAGACCTCCAATGCACCTTCCAATAACAACAATGCTAATAATGGCAACCAAGGAAATAATTCAAGGAATAATAAATTTGATAAATATTTGGTGCCAACTCCTCAAAGGAACTTCACACCCTTGGGTGAACCCCTTGAAAAGGCATTAAAGACTCTCATGGCTAATAATATCATTACTTTACCCAGAATTCAGCCTTATGAGACAAATAACAAGCCTAGTTGGTGTAGTGCCAATAGCCATTATGAGTACCGTAGAATTCATGGGCACACAATAAATGAATGCTTGCAACTAAAGAATATAGTGCAAGATTTAATCAATGGTGGCATGATCACCATTGATGGACCTCAAAGCAATGAAGACCATACAGCATTCAAACAACCCTTCTACAAACATGACAAAGGTGAGTCATCGAATGGTACGAAACAAAGCACCAATAATGGTAAGAAACAAAGCACCAATAACATTAACTTTGCACCACCTTATGATACCATTGTGAATGCTATAATAATCAAGGAACAGCCCCAAAAAGAGACATCAAATGTCATTACAAGAAGGAAGACTTCTAGGATGACCCTACAAGGGGTTGCTCCTAAAGTTATTAGCACTTCGCAGTCCAATATTGTGATCAAGCAACCTTCTACAATAGCAAAACCTTATAGCTTGGTTGATCAGTTGCAAAGAACTCTAGCGTAAATCTCTATCTTGGAGCTATTGAAGTTATTCCCTAAGCATAAGGAAATTTTAGAAAAAGCTCTTGTAGAGATGAATGTTCCTACTAACTTAGAAGAGGAGAAGTTCGAAAACATGGTAGGTCATCTTGTAGCACCTCATTGCCTCTTATTTTCTGACCAAGATGACATGTCTATAACCCATCCTCAAAACCTACCATTGCATATAGAGGTCTTAATAGAAAGGCATAGAGTCAAAAGAGCCCTCATTGATGGAGGAGCTGGCCTTAACATTTGCACATTAAGCCTTGTTAAATCCTTAGGGTTGTCTGAGTCTTGCATGGACCCTATGAAAAAAATCACCATTAAGGCTTATGATGAAGTTGAAAGGGCCTCTAAAGGCATGATCATATTGCCCATCCAAGTGGGACTTGTCAAGAAGGACACTAGTTGCCAAGTATTGGACATGAAGCTAACTTATAATATTTTGTTGGGGAGATCATGGATCCACAAGATGCAAGCAGTCCCATCCATGTACCACCAATGCATCAAATTTCCATACATGGGTGAAGAAATCATGGTTGGAGGGGACTCAAACCCATTCCAATATTGCAATGCTCTCAAACCCCTTCATGAGCTATTTATTCCACATAACTAGGAAGGAATCATTAAAAGAGCCACCATTGAAGATACCAAAATGGATGATCCTATAATAACATTAAATTCTACTCAAAAGCCTCCTCAAGCTAGCTCAACAACATCAACTAAGGGAAAGGAAAATATGAGCTACGAGGGTCCAATTACTAATGAGGGTTTAGATCAAGCACCCAAATCAGAGATAGTGCCCTACAAACCTACTAGAGAAGAAAAAGATGAAGCTAAAAAGAAAAATTACAAGAAAATGGATGCAATGATGGAGGCATTTGATAAACAATGCAAAATTAGTTCAAAAGGAGTAGGGGAATACTCTATTTCCCTATTTGACATGCCCACATCTCCAAGAACACATGGAAAACCATCAAAAGAGCACTTACCTCATAAATACAACTCTTACTTTGTAAGGGAAAGTGACAAAGCAACATTTGACAAGGAAGAGGATGAAGTCCTTCAATGGCTTTATCATGATGAAGAGGATACCTCAAACACTCCCATGGAAAGAATCCAGCATGTTAATATACAAACTAAGCAATATGGGAAAGGGTTTGAGATAATGTAGAAGATGGGATACAAGGGAAGAGGACCCTTAGGCCAAATGAATAGAGGCTTAATAGAACCCATTGAACCTACTTGGAGGGCAAAAGAAGAAAGATCCAGAGTAGGTTACCAATACAAAGGCGAAAGCTCCAGCCCAATGCAAGATTTCTATTCTCAAGTAAATGCCTTAGAATCTGATGGAGATAGTGATGACTCCCGAGATTATGAGCGGGACACCCTATCTAATGAATCATGTCAAGACAAAGAAGTAGTCACAATACAAACATATGAAAAGATCCCAAGGCAAGAAACTCAAGTCAATGAAGGGCCTAATATACAAGGTCTTAACATAGGACACGCATATACAAGTCCATGGTGGATGATACATTTTGGATGCCTTCAGAGGAGGGAGATTCAAAAATTAGTTTTAATCTACTCATGGCTTTTCCCACGTTGTTTCCCATAGAAGTCGATGAGGACTCAAGTGAAGGAGATTTCAACCCTTCTTCCATGGACAATCTTGAGGAAGTGCATGTCATAGATCTAAATGATACAATGGATGAACCCTCAAACAAAGTCATGTCCATAAACCAAATTGATGAAAACTTTCCCAATGAAACCTTATCCTTAATAAATCCCCATCTTATTGATTGGGATCAAACTAAGCCGAGTGACCTACTCTACTTCCCCAATGACCAAGCAAAAAACCAATACCTTAATGCACTTGAGCCCTCTTTCACCAATGAATTCGAACCGAACATGATAGAAGCAGCGGGGGTTCAATCTCTTAGTCAAAAGAAAAAAATGAAAAAAAAAAAGAAAAAGAAAATTTCTAGTGCTAAAAACCATTATGTGGCAGCATTAGAACCCAAAAAAGTAAAGATAAAAGATGTTTCCTTTGGTGAAAACCCAATTGTGGCATCAAAGGAAGAGAGATTGGATACTCTACCAGAGTATGAGGAAGAAAGGTCACCTATAATCATAGAGCTGACAAAAAAGGTTAACATTGGTACAGAAGTGGATCCAAAATTTATACACTTGGCAGCATCACTCACACCTCTAGAAAGAGAGGACTTCATCAAGTTTTTCCAAGCACAACAAGTAAACTTTGCATGGTCATATGCCAACATGCCCGAGTTAGATCCTAACTTTATAATGCATCATCTGAATGTTAGACCAGGGGTTAAGCCCATTAAGAAAAAGTTGAGGAAGATGCACCCACACATAGCTCTTTTAGTCAAGGTAGAATTAGAAAAATTGTTAAAGGTGGGATTCATAAGGGCAATAGCTTATGTTGAATGGATATCTAATAGTGTACCAGTCACAAAATATGACAAATCCATCTGAGTATGCACAGATTTTTGAGATCTAACTCTTGCTTGTCCTAAGGATGATTTCCCACTTTCGAGCATTGATGCAATAGTTGACTTGACAGTGGGTCATTCCCTATACTCCCTAATGGATGGTTTCAATGGGTATAATTAGATCAAAATTGCACTTGAAGACTAGGAGAAGACTGCCTTTACTTGCCCTTGGGGCACCTTTTGTTGGAATGTCATGCCCTTCAGCCTTAAGAATATCAGAGCCACATATCAAAGAGCCATGACAACTATCTTCCACGACATGATGCATACATTCTTAGAAGACTATGTGGATGATATATTGGCAAAGTCCCACAAAAGAGAGGAACACCTCCAAATTTTGAAAAGGATATTTATTAGGTTGGAGCAATTCAAACTTAGATTAAACCCAAAGAAATGTGTCTTTGGTGTCCAATCTGGCAAGTTATTAGCCTATATAGTTTCAGCCAAAGGAATTGAAGTGGACCTTGAGAAACTACAAGCCATAATGGACATGGAGATACCAAAGAACATCAGCCAAAGGAGATCCTTACAAGGAAAAATACAATCCATAAGGAGATTTATTTCTCAATTGGCCAAAAAATGTCATTCCTTCACCAAGTTGCTACATAAGGATACTATATTCATATGGGATGCAGAATGTGATCAAGCTTTCACATTGTTAAAGACCTATTTGATAAATCCACTTATTGTCATGCCACCAATCAAGGTCAAAGCATTCCTTTTATACATATCTGCTACTAAAAGATCCCTAGGAGTGCTTTTGGTGCAAGAGGACGAACAAGGAAAGGAAAGAGCTATTTACTATTTGAGTAGGAAATCGATCAAATATGAACTTAACTATACATTCATGGAAAGGGCTTTCTTAGTAGTTGTGTTTGCATCTCAAAAGTTGAGACATTATATGTTGATGCATAAGGTCAAGCTAATTGCCAAAATTGATCCTCTCAAATATTTGTTAAGTAAAACTGCTTTAACGGGTAGGATAGTCAAGTGGGTTATGATATTGAGTGAATTCAACATTGAATATGTTGATAGAAAGGCAATTAAAAGGAAAGTGATAGCATATCACTTAGCTAAAAACTCCATGACTTCTACACAAACTATCCAAGTGGAATTTTTAGATTCCACCATTGTAAACATAGAAGCAAAAATGTGGAAGTTATACTTTGATGGCTCCTATACTCAAGGAGGTTCCAGGGCCAGCATACTATTGGTCACTCCTCAAGGTTACACCATTCCTAAATCCTACAAGCTCTTGTTTCCATGCACAAATAATATAGTGTAATGTGAGGCACTAGTCATAGGCATCAAAATGGCCTTAGAATGGAACATCACAGAGCTACAAATTTATGGAGATTCGCAACTCATCATCAATCAAGTCAACAATGAATATAACACTAAAGATGAAAATTTGATGCCATATAAGACCATGATTGATGGATGGAAGAAGTACTTTTCCTTGATCACTTTTGAGAAGATTCCTAGAGAGAAAAATAGAGCAACTGACATCATGGCCACCTTAGCTTCCTTGTTACAAAAACCTGACCAAAATGAGAAGTACGAGTTCTTGGTGGAAGAGTTGGTGAAACCTGCATTCGACCTTCTCAAAACCCAAATTGTTTCCCTATTACATGGACATGACTCCCCTTGGTATGGCCCTATATATGCATATCTCAAAGACCAAGTGCTACCCTTAGAACAAACCTGAGCTCAAAAATGAAACTCTATACACCAATTAGCCTGTTACATAATCCTCTCAGAAATATTGTATCATAAGGGTCTCGATGGGATGTTACTTAGGTGTCGAGAAGAAGAAGAGTCTAGATTAGCTTTGCATGAAGTTCACGAAGGCATTTGCGGGTCACACACAAGAGGGTTAAATCTAGCTAAGAAAATCCTTCACTTAGGGTATTTTTGGAAGACATTAGAAAAAGATGCTTGCCACTTTGTCAGGATATGAAAAAAATGTCAATATCATGGTGACATGGTACATGCACCGGCATAGGAATTACACCCATTTATTACACCTTGGCCTTTCTATCAATGGGGGTTTGATCTAATTGGCATCATATACCCATCTTCTTCAAATGGGCACAAATATATCATAACAGCCACAGAATATTTCACTAAGTAGGTCAAAGTGGTTCCTTTGATCACGACCATGGGTAAGAAAATTTACATGTTCATCTTGAACCACATCATTTTTTGATATGGCATTCCTCACGCCATCATAACAAATAATGGAAAATAGTTTAAAAACAAGGACATGGATGAACTTTGTGCTAAATTTCATATCACTCACCACTCCTCATCAATATATTACCCTCAGGGAAATGGGCAAGCCGAAGCCACGAATAAGAATATCTTGAAAATCTTGAAGAGGTCGGTCAATAAATTAGGAAGGGATTGGCATGTACAAATCAATCGAGCATTGTGGGACTATAGAATGAGCATTCAGACACCCATGGGAGCCATGCCATTCTCATTAGTCTATGGTGTCAAAGTAGTTCTACCATTAGAGGTTGAAATTCCATCTCTACGAGTTTCATTACAAGGATTGATCACTGATGAGGACTATAGATTCGCTAGACTTCAACAATTTGAGTTACTTGAAGAACACTAAACACAAGCTTATGAGCACCTGAAAGTGTACCAGAATAGAATCTCAAGGAACTATAATAAACATATCAAACCGAGAGTCTTTCAGGTAGGAGACTTAGTGTTATGAGAGAACCCAAAGAATCAGGTCGAAAGAGAGAAGAAAGGAAAATGGGAGGCTAATTGGCTTGGCCCATTCATCATAGTGTTTGCATTTGGCACGGAGACCTATAAGTTATCAGATTGTGAAGGAGAGGAACTCCAAGAACCCATCAACAACATTCATCTCAAAAGGTTCTATACATAAGGGAGATGAAAGAGTATAAAGAGTATCGGATGAGGAGCATCATATTTATTGCCCATAGTCAAATAGATCTTGAAAAATACAAAAAAAATTAAAAAAAAGAAAAATACAAAAAAAAAAGGGAAAAAGAGAAAAAGTGCCTTGGTGAAAACCTAGCAATAAGCACCTTGGTAGCAAAAAAAAAGAGAAAAAGATTGAAAAATTGGTAAACAAGCACCTTTTGTTCCCTTAAGTTTGTCTTTCCTAGTCACATATGTCCATATTGCATTTCCACCATCCCATTTGTACAACTACCATTGCATCCGTCATTTGTACATAGTCATAATAAAGTCGTTCAGTCACATTGTTGCATTGCCTATCAGCCCTAAGTTTTTCGATCGATCCCATTTATCACTTGGGGGCAGAAGAGGATTGAAAATTTGGTACCAAATGGATTCAATAAGTGCTACAATCAGTCATGTTAGAGAGAGATTTCTTAGAGTTTCAGAAGAATGGAAAGTTATTGAACCTTTGATGGACATCATTAGTCAAAACCTAAGTATTCAATCCTACAACATGATCCTTGAGCCTACATTGACTTTATAAATTAGGATTAAAAGTTCACAAAAACACCTTAAAGATCAGAATGCTTGGAAATACTTTTTGAAAATCAAGAAACATTGCACAACACTTGAAATTTTCTTTTTGATAAATCTTTAGGAAATTGACTTTTTATCATATCTTTGGAATTATTCGATGATGTTTCGACTAGATTAGCCATGATAAAGATGTTATATTTTATTGCCTTTGAGTGATTGTTTGGAGGAAGATTCATCAACTTATGAGAGTTCATCTAATGACATGGTCATCAAAGAACCATTGAGGACTATCTCATAAGAGCACGGATTGACCTTTGCTTGTTTATGCAAATGGATCCCTTGGCTATTTAGATCTTCTATATCTTAATACCAAAAATCCACTTGCAACATTGAATCCGTTGACACTGGTATTCAGACTCCCATAGTTTGGTCATCCAACTAGTGAGGGTTGTACTTGGTTCAAAAAGGAGGTTACCAAAAAGCGATAAAAAGTGGTATTCATATCATCATGATGTGGTCAGTGGTGATTGTACTAGCTTTTCGGTCCCAAATTTTTCAACGGTGAAAATTTATCCTCATGGCATTTATTTGCTAGAAGCTAGTGACACTTAGGTTGCATTCCATAATCATGTCACATTAATTACATAATTCTTTTAGATTAATTGCATTATCATGTTAGATTAAATGCATTTTTTTATGGTTAATTTTCCAAGGGAAAAAGAGGGTACATCAATAATCTTGGTTAGTCAAAAAACTAAAGAAATGAGGAATTCAATCAAACGTAATACTCTTGATCAATCAACACTACAAAGAAAATGAGATTATCTTTTGCATCTTTTGCATAGCATTAATCATTAATCATTATCCATATATTAGAAAAAAGAGAAAAAAATCTATACATCATTTGCATACATATAGCTAAGGATAGAATTGCATACATTGAAAAATTTAAAAACATAAGGGGCATTTCTAGATGCATTTCCATAAACCACTTTGCATTCATACATTGAGAAAAGAGAAAACCATGTCATAAATTTTGGCAATTTGGCTGAAGTGAGTACATAGATTTTGTCATTATGGCAACATATGATCCTCATGAAGATCGCATAAGGTAGAAAGGAAGTATAGCAGAGCGCATCACAAATTTGTCTAAGTGTGATATAGTGTTTTCACAGTGTACTAGGACATAGTTTTTGTTTGTGATGTTGACTGGAGTGATTTCAGTGCTTGCACACTTGAACATAGACTCTATGATGGCTAATGATGACCCATCTCAGAGTGCAAGTTAGTACGGCATGTATGGAATTAGTTATGATAGATTTACCAAAGACAGTGTGAAGCCGACAAGACAGAATATGAAGGCATAATTGGTAAAGAGTTAAGGGATTATTTTGTTTATCAAAATAATGACTTAACAATATAAAGGGATGACATCCTAGATGTTAACTCTTAGATAATGATATATGGAAGCCGACCATGTAAATTTATTATCTGTAATAACTTGTATATATGTAATTGTAATTGTAAGAAGAGATGATGTGTAATATTGTAATGATATAATGTGAATGTAAGAGCAGTGAAAAGATACAAATGAAAGTAGCATAAGGTTATGTACCTTAATCCATTTTTATAATTAGTATACATTGTATATTACTTGTTTGGGTAGTGGGCTCATCTGGT
This sequence comes from Chamaecyparis obtusa, assembly GCA_027943335.1. Lineage (NCBI taxonomy): Eukaryota > Viridiplantae > Streptophyta > Pinopsida > Cupressales > Cupressaceae > Chamaecyparis > Chamaecyparis obtusa. The sequence goes on from BSBK01002641.1 coordinate 2,784,494, forward strand.
AATCAGATTTTGTATTGACAACTCCTAACAGGGTTGAGGCTTCTAACAAGGCCTATAGTCCCTTAATCAGGACTGATACACTATATGCTTGTAATAGACTCCTAACAGGGTCAATATCCTTAACATGTTACTTTTGATTAGTGGATCTTTGTGGGTACCATTCCCACTAGGGTTTTCCCTTGGCCAGGGTTTCCTCGAGAACAAATAATGTGTTATGAGTTCTTTGATGTTATTGCTATGCATGTTATTTAGTTTCTTATGTTATGCATGTGTGAAGAAAACCTGTTATATCCATATTTGGGCAAAAGATAAAATTTGTAGAATACTTATTCACCCCCCCCTATCAGTATTCCCTATTTCTAACAATTGGTATCAGAGCTTAGTTACTCAGAGAAGAATCATTCAAGGAAAGCCTAGCAGCTTGAGTAAGATCTCTATGGATATGGATCAGCTACAGAAGAATCTTGATGAAGCTCTTGAATAGATTGATATGCTTACTGATGAAAGAAACACTCTGAAAAGGAAATATGATGATGCAGAGAACCTTATTAAGAAATTGAAAAACAAGATAGAAGATCTGAAATCTGAAAAGGAATCCAAAGTTCTTAATGAAGATTGTTATGACAATTTAGAAAAAGAAAATGTGATCCTTAAGCATGAAATGAAGATAGCAAAACTAAAACTAAGTTTGAAAGATGGAAATGACAAAAATGAAGCAAATCTGAGATCTGAGAATGAAAGATTGAAGATTGAAAATGAAGAATTAAGATCTAAACTTGGAAAAGTAACATCTGAATTTGAGAAAGTAAATCTGCAGCATACAGAACTTGAGAAATACAATAAGATTGTGAAAGGTGAATTGACTCAATCCAAACAACAACTTGAAAGGCTATATTCAAATAGTGAGAAGATTGATGAACAAGTATCTTTTGGGAAACCATCCTATGATAAGACTAGACTTGGATTTAATATATTTAGAACAAATGATGAAAGAAAAGAACGAGATCTGAAAGTATGTAAAAGTATTGATGAAAAGAAGTCAGATGAGATCAACAAATCCGAAGATGCACCTAAAGAAGAAGAATCACCCAAAGGTATGCAAAGAGAATTCAAAGGTAGATGTTTGGGTTGTAATACTATTGGTCACATGAAGAGAGATTGCACAGGTAAACAATTTAAACCTCTTAATGGTTATTGTTATAATTGTCATGGTTTTGGGCATAGAGCTATTGAATGTAGAAAATCTAAAGTTATTGAGAATAATTATGGTAGTAGAATGTTTAGGAATACTAACAATGCAGATAAGAGACCTACTAAAGATATGAATAGAAGAAATGGAGTGGTATGTTATAAATGCAACAAGGTTGGACACATTGCTAGAAATTGCAGGTCATAGATCAATCAGCAAGGACCGAGATATAGGAACAATGGAATTGTTTGTCAAATATGTAACAAGATTGGACATACAGTAAGATTTTGTAGAATGAACAATGGAACTTATCATCCTAACCCTAACCATAGGAATCATGCAAGAAGAAATGAAAGTACAGGAAATAGTCAGAAAGGTTGCTATAGTAATGAAGATGAAGTAAAGTTTGTTAAAGGCATAGATTAAGGAGACATATTCAATATTGAAGGTAATAAAAAAGGTGAAGTATCAAGTGGTAAGAGTGAATCCTTACCCAACCTATCTTTAAGCACTTAAATTATGTAAATTGCAGTAGTTTAGGAACTTAGAATTAGTGTAGAAGTAGATTTATGATGAATTAAGTCTTTCACCGTTAATGTAAGGTAGTTTATGATGTACTAATGCTATGGTTAAGAGCACAAAATAAAATATTATGTTTTACGAGATCGCAAGAAGTTTTAAGTTTTGCAGGTTAACAGAAACAACTTTTTGGAAAGAAGCAGCAAAAGAATTGAATGCGATGTTAGACCTAAGTGAGATTCAAGTGATAAAAGGTTATGATCAAACTTATTTGTCTATCAAAGAAAATTGAAGTGTTTGAAAGAGCAAAAAGCAGTGATTGGAGAGCAGAAAGTAGTGATTGGAAGCATTTTGCAGTGATTTGTTGAAAGATTGAATCATCGAATCTAAAGAGCCCTAAAATCATGAATTTGAGGTATTTATCTTGATAAATCTTTGAATCAGTATAAGAGATTAGAATCAATCATGGATGTATCCTTAATTCACAATGTCAAAGATAAAAATAGAACTAGATTGAAGAAAGAACCAATAGAACCCTTGGAAGATGATCCTAAGTTAGCACTATCATCTATACCAGATGGAGTTTTGCATTTGGAAAATGTAAGAAGTTATCTTGGATGTAAGATTGAAACCCTAAGTGATAGTGACTTTACCAGTGAGTATCAGAAGATTTACAATCAAGATATGTCTTTGAAGCAAGGATATGAACATTTGAAAGATAATGAGATTGTTAGGTATTCATTGAAATATGAGTTTGACGATGAAGAATGCACTAAGATCATTTTGAGCAGAATTCATAATGGGAAATTTTGGCTAGAGGATAGAGTAATAGACATTACTGCTGATTTGATTCATGATGTAACTGGATTATCTAAATCTGGTGCTATTCCCTTAATTGAGAAGAATATGAGGAAAATAGTTATTGATAACATAGATTCATCCTATAATGGTAGAGGAATTGTAATCAGTAAAATCAAGCAAGATGATGTGAGATATTTGTGCAAAATCCTAACCACTAATTTTTGTGCAAATTCTAGAGAAGATGATATTGTAGCTAGTATGGTACTTATAGCATATTTGATGTGTGTTGATAAGGTACCAGTAGATATGTGTGAAATCCTAAGATTTCAATTGTTTGAAAACTTGGAGAAGATTAAGAAGACCAAGTATGCATAATTTAGATTTTCTTCTTTGATCACTTATATGTTTTTCCACCTATTAAGAAGATTTCCTTACATAGTTACAGATGATTGGGATAATGGACAAAGAACTATGGAAAGAATCAATAAAGTATATTTGAAACATGTTATTGATCAAGTGAATGAAAGTACTATGTTGGTATTGAAGACATTTCAGAGATTGGTATCTAGTAGATCAAGGATTCCACAGTCTATTGTGGAGAAATATAAAAATGATATGTTTCATGGTTGACACTGACTTTACCTATATTGAATTAGTGGAACCTAGAATTGAGTTCATAGACCCTCTTGGCTATGAGATATCTGAGGTAGAGATAGAAGAATATGTTGGCAGGTTACTTAAGAGTAAGTTGGACACCTAGTGCAAGAGATTTGGAACATTTGAAGAAAAATTCAACCTTGCAAAAGCTATAATGGAAGAAAAGCAGTCTAAGAAGAGAGTGGACAACACTATAAATAAAATATTAAAGAATTCTGGCATGAGAGAGCATGAGTTTGATATTGCAAAGAAGATAGCAGCAGCAATCAGAGGTATTGAGTAGAAAGAAATCTTGTCTGTACCTCCCTTATCATCAAGTGTAGTTCAGCATGAACCTACACAAGTAAAGGTGAAAGTTGAGGAACCTAAGGAAGAACAAGAAACAAGGAAATCCACTAGATCCTCTTCTTCCACACCCAACAAGAGAGTGAAGGAAAGTGATACAGGACCTGGTAAGAGGCAAAAAGTTTTGGTGCCACTAGTCCATAGGAAAATTGTAGTAATTAAAGATGATGACACTACTGTGAAGAAGAAAGCATGGAAACCCAGAATTGAGAGAGTGAATGAAGAAATTATACAAGATGGAGACTTTACTAAGATGAATAAGTACTATGATCTTTATGACTATTCTGAGAGATTGAATTTTGAAAAATCTATTGTTAAGTACATGATTCTGGCTAACAAGAAGTTTGATACTATTCAGGGCAAGATTCATGATGACCTATTCAAGAAGCTTGTTAACAGGAAAATGAGAGCACAAGAAGAAGATAAAACTATGAGAGAAAATATGGTGAAGAAACTATGTGTTGTGAAAGATGATGAGCATCTTAAATAGATTTTGAATTCCCTTGGCACTATTTTGAGGACTAAGAGGAGAACAATTCAGATCATGGTAGGACAGTATGAGCAAGTGAGAATAGAAACAGAACAAGCAATAATTAAAGTTATGGTAGAAATTGTTGGAGAGACTTCAGTTGCAGCAGAACAGGAGGATATTCCTTCTCCACCTAATATAAATATTAAAGAAGAATATATGAATGTTGAAGGTACAAATATTACTTTGGACACTGAAGAAAATGTATTTCAGAACTTAGAGAACATTGTTGACAATTCAGCTCTTGATGAACCGGATAGAACTGAACAAGCAAAACAAACCCAATTTATGACTGAAGAACCTAAAGAAACTAAGGTTGGAGTACCCCTTCCTACAAAAGAAGACATCAGTCTTACTCCTAAGACTGAAAAGAAGAAAGAAATTGGATCTTTATTTGAAGATTTAGGAAAGGAAGTTGATGATGATAATCAGTTAGAATTGATCACTTCCCTAAATAAAATTATTGGTAAAAACAAGAAGGTAAAGAATCTTGAAGGTTGTCTGAAGGACTTAACTAAAAAGTTACAAGGAGTTGTAACCACATAGATTGTAGATGCAGACCCTCTAGAGAAAGCAAAGAAACTGATGATAACCTTTGATGATGAGTTTACAAATCTATTTGAGATTGCAAAGGTAAAGGCACAAGCAGACTATGAGGTTGGAATGCTTTTGAATATTAGTCAAAATATCAAAAATGATGTCAATAGTTTTGATATCTGTATCAAGGATTTGATGAGACATTTGGGAATAGGAAAGTCTTTGTACATATAGTGTACAACACTAGAGATTTTGGTAGTAGAAGAAGACAAGTAGAACAAGCTAAAGGAAGTAGAGATTCAAAATGAATCAAACCTTCTTTCTAATCCTAATGTGAAGATTAGTCATGTTGAGAAGAAAGTTTGGAAGCTGTATGATGAAATAAGAATTTTGCAAAATTAGAGGAACAGAAAAATGAGGAGACTCACTCTTCTGAGAGAACATACTTCCATGAAGATAAGTGTTATTGAAGAGCAGCTAGAAGAATGTCTTATAGCTAGGATATCATTTTAGAAATTTAACTTTGAGACCCTCCAAGCATGTCAAATTGAAGCTTATGGACTGAGCACACTACTCAATGTGGTAGATTCCAACAAGAAGTCATGGGAAAAGGAGTTAGAAACTATAAAAGTTGATTTTGTAGATTGTGTTGCAAGCCTACCGACTTTGCAATAAGACATTTAAGGTATAATCTTTTGTGTTACAATTTTGTTAGCCTCCCTACTTTATTTTGTCATTGTTGCCAAAGGGGGAGAGATATATAGAAAATTGAGAATTATACAGAGTAAAAGATTGATAGTATTATGTATACTCTTAGGGGGAGTATTGCAGTATATAAGAATTATTTTTGAGGACATATAAGGATAGTATATATCTTATACTATGGCCAATTTTGAGACACTTTTGAAATTTTGTTATTGTACACTTAGCCAATTTTCTCATATGTTGCCACCAATGACAAAGGGGGATATTGTTGGCAATTTGGCTGAAGTGAGTACATAGATGTTGTCATTATGGAAACATATGATCCTCATGAAGATCGCACAAGTCAGAAAGCAAGTATAGCAGAGCGCATCACAAATTTGTCTAAGTGTGAGAGATTGTTTTCATAATGTACCAGGACATAGTTTTTGTTTGTGACATTGATTGGAGTGAGTTCAATGCTTTTTCACTTGAAAATAGACTCTATGATGGCTAATGATGACCCATCTTAGAGCACAAGTTAGTACAACATGCACGGAATTAGTTATGACAATTTTACCGAAGACAGTGTGAAGCCGACAGGACAAAATATGAAGGCAAAATTGGTAAAGAGTTAAGGGATTATTTTGTTTATCAAAATAATGACTTAACAATATAAAGGGATGACATCCTAGATTTTAACTCTTAGATAATGATATATGGAAGCCGACCATGTAAATTTATTATCTTTAATAACTTGTAAATATGTAATTGTAATTGTAAGAAGAGATGATGTGTAATATTGTAATGATATGATGCAAATGTAAGAGTAGCAAAAAGATACAGATGCAAGAAGCAGAAGGTTATGTACCTTAATCCATTTTTGTAATCAGTATACATTTTATATTACTTGTTTGGGCAGTGGGCTCATCTGGTAATCAGATTTTGTATTGACAACTCCTAATAGGGTTGAGGCTTCTAACAAGGCCTATAGTCCCTTAATCAGGACTGATACACTATATGCTTGTGATAGACTCCTAATAGGGTCAATATCCTTAACATGATACTTTTGATTAGTGGATCTTTGTGGGTACCATCCCCACCGAGGTTTTCCCTTGGCCAGGGTTTCCTTGAGAACAAATAATGTGTTATGAGTTCTTTGATGTTATTGCTATGCATGTTATTTAGTTTCTTATGTTATGCATGTGTGAAGAAAATATGTTATATCCATATTTGGGCAAAAGATAAAAATTTTAGAATATTAATTCACCCCCCCTCTCAATATTCCCTATTTCTAACAATAAATTCATATATCATTACATCATGTATCTATATCATAAAATAAGATAACTGCATCCATAGTATAAATCAAAGTAAATGCATAACACATCATAGAGCTGCATAAAAGATAATATCATAAACAACTTATCAAGGAGAACCAAGGAGTATATCATCATATATCATCAAAAAAGTGTTCATCAATGATCCATAAACTCAGTATATCAAGATACAATGTCATACAAAAGAGTTACATCAAATGGTCTAATCAATCAAAAACATGACATGTGATACAAGTACATCAAGCCATGAGTGGATCTATCATCAAATTAATCAAGATCCTGTAGGACCAAATCCATCTGGACCTCTACCATCCTATGGAGGAGGAGCCTGAGAAGTTCTTGCTCCGCTCTATCTCTACACTATAGCCGACATAAACTACTGCATCGAGGCAGTAACCTGATCTAAACACCCAACAACGGTAGACATATATGTCCTTGCAGACTGAACCTCTCACACTACAACACCAATAGTAGGAGTATCCTATGAACCCTATCCATGATCATGTGGCTACTGATCCTGTATAGGCACCTGCTATGCCAGAACCTGATCTTGCTACACTGCATCATCATCATGCTGAGCCAAGGCTACTCTCTACAACTGTACCAAAGGATACGATCCATTGGGAATCTACCTAGCCACATCAACATGAGCTTGTCTCTGTCATCTCTGATGCCTATGAACTCTTTATTGTCTATCTACTCTAGGCTATCTATCAAGTGCATCATCATGATCCCTAGCACAATCTCTATCCCTCACATGATAATGTCTCACCCATCCTCTATCAAGAACAATAGGAGGATCTTTGCACCCTCCTAATCTCCTCCATCTACCACCACCACCTCCATCACTCTAACCAGGGATAGGCTCTGCTAGATCAATGAACCAAGTAAACCTGTTACGAGCCCACCAATTGGAAAACTCATGAGACATACCTACATCAGCAACACCAGAAAGCATCTCCCATCTGCAATAAGCCATACCAGCAATTTGATCTAAAGAAAAATCATAATCAATAAGAGGACCCCACATAGATCTCTTAGCCTGTACCTAAGCATATAACATTGTACCTTGTGGCATATCCTATGTCCTACCATACTTTCTAGAAACTCTACCAAATTAGAAGTGCTCAATAGTGGTAGTAGTGCGACCAATCATCCAGTGAGGGGAAAACATATATGGTAACTCATCATCATCCTCCCTCCATAGCTCACAACCCCTATATGGTCTCCATAAAACCTAATCTAGATCATCAATTTGTCATCGCCAGAAATCCAAATGACCCAAATGATGTTGTATAACCATCCCTATGTATAGAAAAGCATATGGATAACCTCGAGGCTGAACCCTGTCAGAAATGGACCTAGTAATGGGAAGATGCTCCCATATCCACAACTGAAGAACCACTACACCAGCTAACAATGATGCACTTGCCCAATAGACCACCTCATGCAAATCATGATATATCTATCCTAGGATGCATGAACCCCAATCAAAGCATCGAGGATGAGCAAGAAAATCCTCCAATATCCTACCCCATCCAATGGAAAAACCATGACCTCGCCGATCAGGAAGAAGTAAACCGCCAATCAATGCACCCAATATTGCTGGCAAGGTAGGAAAGGAAGAAAACTGAGGCCAAGTGATCATGTCACCATCATCAATAAAATTGTCCCTGAACACTCATCGGAAAACAGTAGAATCATAAATAGAATCATAATACACTACCTCTCTCGTGCATGGGATACGTAGTAATTGATACACATCCTCAGGTGTGATCATCATCTCTCCATAAGGAAAATGAAATGTGGTGTGGTCGGACTGCCATCACTCTGCCACTGTAGTCAGTAAACCATGGTTCAGCTAGAACTATGGTAGATCAAGGAGAAAACTCAAACCACATAACTCAATCACATGGAACTCAGCATATGTAAGAGTGTGGCCCAAATCAATGACCCAAGAAGCTACTATCCGGATGTATAAATTAGGGAAGTTTTCCTGTAGGAAAAACAAAGGAATCATATCAATATACCATATCAAGGAATTATCTCAAGTCAATCAAAATTTTCAGAGTATCAAGCAATCACACCAAGTACCATTTTTTCATTTCTCTGTGTCCTGAGAATGAAGCAACAGTATCAAATCATATCAATTTTCACACTGATTGATTTATCCTATCAATATCCTATCCTAATCAGACTGACACATCACATTCATTGGTAAAACTATCCTGATATCCTAATCCATTTGTTTGGTTGAAAATCAATAGACCTAATCTACTCATTCGACTTGAGCATTGAAAGTCATCAAATTTTTCATTAGACACAATTAATTACAAGTGTGAAAAAAAAAGTATGGAAATTTTTTTCAAAAGTCTTCAGGCATGATTTTTATCAGCCTAGGCGACATTTCTCCTACGCGATAGTACAAAGTTGAAAAGTGACATTATTCCAATGTTAGGTGATAGTTCTTATGCTACGTGACACTGAATCATGCTAGGTGATAGCAAAAGGTAGCCTAGGTGACAATAAAATTGCTAGGGTTTCCTAAGCGATAGCATATATGAAACAGGGCATTTTGACCTAGGTGTACGCGTGAGTATCCTATTCCTAGGTGAGGTTGAAAGTTTGTCAGGCAGCATTAAACTACACAGAAGCATGAATGGAAAGTGCAGATGCGATAGTTGAAGGGTCTAAACAATAGTAAACTATTCCTAAGCATGATTTCAATTATTCAAAGCAACAATGAAACAAGAAATTGCAATAAATGCTAATAAATGAGCAATACATGCAAAATAGAGGTTAGAAATAACTTACAGGAGGTCCATACTCAGGTGGCCTCACATATCTTTGACACCTCTCAAATCGATGCTCTCAAATAGGGACCACCATCTTGAAATTCACCATGGGATCAAAGCAAAATTACCAAAGAGAAAAGTAAAAATGAATAGTAAAACAAGGTTTTTCAACCTATTTAAGCTATTTTGACCTAATTTTGGAGGTGAAAATTGGCTTAGACCTATATATTGACACATCAAATCAATCGGGGCATCCTTGAACGCATAGGATATCATCAAATTTTTAGAAATGAAAACATATTCAATGAATCAAACATTCTCAAAATTCTCAAATCAAATCATTAATATGTTTTAATTTATGAGGGGGCATCAGGGTATAAAATTGAAATTGAAATCAAACATCATGAAATCAATGGGGCATCACAAAAAAATTTGTATCAGAGGTAGCAATCATATCATATCAGCATCAATATCATATTGTATCGTATCAGAGGCAGCAATCAATCAGTATTAGAGGCATATCAGGGAATTAGCAATCAAGGACCTAAAAGAAATCAGGACTCACAGGAATCTTTGAATCAATGTTCTTCGCACATCAATTCAAAGAGGGTCATTTGTAGACATGTAAAATTGGACAAGTGCTTTTTAAATTGCAAAAAACATTAAATGGATCAAAATCATCAAAATGCATTAAAAGGGATCAAATCAATTAAAAATGGACATAATTAAATAAAAATGGACAAAATCAAGTAAAGCAAAGGAAAAATCAAATAAGGATGTTAAATAATTAAATGAAAGCTTAAAAGGGTCAAAAGTAATACATAATTGATTTTAATGAATTAAGTGTATAGTTGTTTAATCAAAAATCAAAATGAACCTATTACCCTTACATGGCTAAATTTAATTAATTAATTTAATTTAATAATTCTTAATTTCTTTCAACAAAGTTGAGTAACCAATTAAAATTGAGAACAAAAAGACATAAATCAGTCAAACATTTAAAGTGTCCAAAGCTTTGAGACCATTTAAAGGATTGTCCCCTCATTGTCCCCCCATTTATGAACAAAGCAAAGTATTTGACTCAACCTAAGGTTTATCATGATTACTTCACTCC